>CM055278.1:35383915-35543330 GCA_029237695.1 Conchocele bisecta
CTAAAACATGACGTCAGCGCCGTTCGAAAAACACGTCATCACACACCTTGATCGATATGCCCCACGCCAAATTTACGTTCATTGCGTTACATGCATTTTTACAGATTGAGTAATAAATTGCCCCTTGTGCATGTGGCAAAATGGTGGAGGGTTGGAAAACATCGAAGTGCCTCGACACCTGGCTAGATAGCTTGGAAATTACGTAATTAAGGAAACAAAAGTTTTAATTTCTATTTTAGCCACTTCCCATGAAAAATTTTACGAAATTTCGTCAAATAAAACAGTATTTGGGGAGGGTGACTTCTTTTCATATTGACGAAGACGTATCTAAGTATGGATATATTTTGGATGTATATGGAGCCTTAAAAGGGACATGAGAAGAGAGACAAATGTTCTGACCAATTTAATTATTTCGTTCTGACGAACTCTAATTCGTTCTAACAGATTCCAACATACTCGTAACGAGTCGTGTCACCAGGATCTGCACTTTGTGCAAAAAATTTTCATATTTATTTAAAAGAACAACCATTTTTATAAATGGACTAGTCTGAAAATCATTTGTGACGATTAGATTGGTCTGAAGATTAACATATCACAGTCCATTCCAGTTATTATGGATGAAAGGGGTAAACAGTCAAACGCACGGCATAATTATGTGTTTTTTTTCAGACAGCAGGCTGCTAAGTACAAAATTAAACAACGTTGGCACAACACTCGTCTGACCAGGGTACAAAGGTTTGGCTGTGACTGGAATAATGGAGTTCATGTTCTATACGACCAGTCTCGACCCGCACCAGCCTGTGCATTCAATCAGTCTGATCAGGGTCTGCACTCTTCGTCATTTAGTGAGAGAAACACCAGTCTTGATTTGACTAAAATGTTCGTAAGTGCAAATTTATGATCGTCTGGAAATTGTAATTGATGGATTTACAGTTGTTGAGCATATGCTGCATATGCAGCATACACTCAATAAATTTAAATCCAATAATTGTTTACAAGAAAACGTTGTCAATTTGAAATGTACGGACTATCATAAGTTTGCACTTACGAACATCTTAGTCGTACGAAGTTTAGTGAAACGGCCCTCGGGAGTGGCCACGCATGAAATAAAAAATTCTCCAGTCACAATCACAGGTCAGAAGCCAGACCTGGCCACATATGATATTATAAGACCCATTTTCCCAATCACATCAAGAGACAATCAGCTAGACAGGCCACAAATGACAGAAGCTCCATTTCTCCAATCACAGCACACATTAGAAACAAAATTGCTACCCCGCTCCATACCTCTCGCGAGGGTAGCAATTTAACCCCATCTCTTTAATGTAACACATGGAAGAGTGATTTTCGCAATTGGTTATCCGGCGTGTTTGATATGTTAGCGATAAAAAACTGTTAAAACGGGTATCAATAAATTATTAATAAAAAACATTCACATGGATAAATTGGTTAGTTTACCGTGTCAAGGTGTTTATCTGACATTTACATGTTTATCTTGTAAATTTGAAAGCTTCATTTCGCTATGTTGAATGTTGATCAACAACAAGAGAAAAGATGGTTTCCATGGGGAAATGATTTCCCAACTCAATTATTTTTGGCAATTTACTAGTTCTACATCAAAGAGTATTTGTATAAATGTATAAAACATACAGTTTACTATATTTTGACCTACACACAACAGGTTTGGGTATGCACTTCGGTTGCTCACATTTTTGAATGTGTCAAATTGTAGCCATAGATAACATATCGGGGGCGAATTATTGTAGCTAAGCACACATCAGAGGCAGTTCTCTCACAAATATCATAAGCTCCATTTCTCCAGTCACAGCCACATATCCGAGGCCAGACTCTCCCAAAATGTCACAATCCCCACTTATCCAGTTACGGCCACATATCGGAAGCTAGACGGTACATAAATGCCATAAGCCCCATTTCCCCAGTCACATACACAAATCAGACGGTAGACTGGCCACAAATGTTACAAATCCCATTTCTCCAGTGACATTAAGACCAAGGACTAGACTGGCCACAAATGGAACAAGCCCGATTTCTCCAGTCACATACCAGAAGCAAAACTGGTCACATATGGCATATGTCCCATTTCTCCAGTCATGTTAAGACCAGTAGCCGATTTCACCAACATTACACAATATACTTATCTTGCTAAGTACACTTTAAGGGAGACATTTTCAATTTAAGGATAAATTTATTACTTTTTATTATACTGAATGTATTACATTATCACAGCCATTATGCTGAATTTATTACATTATCACAGCCAAAATGGCTGTGATAATGTCATAAATTCAGTATAATGTTAAGTAATAAATTTATCCTTAATATTATCTAAAATATATATGGATGTGATAATGTAATAAATTCAGTATAAGAATTCTTCATACATTTAATCATCAAATATATGCAGTCGTTACTTCTATATGAAATATGCATTTCGCGAAAAAATAAATCGATTACTCCCTCAAAGTATACTTAGCTGGATAAGTATGCAATTTTAGTGAAATCGGCTACAGAAGTTAGACTGGCCACAAATTTCACAAGTCCTATTTCTCCTGTTACAGTCATGGATCTGGAGCCTATTTCACCAACATTTCAAAGTATACTTTACTAGCAAAGTATACTTTGAGGGAGTAATCATTTATCTTTTCTGAAACGCATTATTTCATATAAAACTAACAACTGCATATATTTGATGATTAAAAGTATGCAGAATTATTATACTGAATGTATTACATTATCACAGCCAAAATGGCTGTGATAATGTAATAAATTCAGTATAATGAAACTGAAATTTTCTCCCTCAAAGTATACTTTGCTAGAAAAGTATACTTTGCAATGTTGGTGAAATCGGCTACAGAAGCTAAACTGGTAAAATAATTGTGTTTCGGCTTATATTTAAGGGTGGGAATTGGCTCGAACACCTTCCATACCCGGTAGTCAAACAATGGCAGACGCTCCATATATATTAGTTAACCACGTTAAAGGTACATGCCCACTCAGTAGGCACAAAATGTTCTTCATAGGAATTAAATAAGTGTATAGTTGTGCCACTATTCCACCAGTGCTAAACATTACGAGTGCCTGCTATACAGATATAATCATTTAGTAATGCTTACTTTACAGATAGTGACACGCGGTATAATAATGGCAATCAATACGTGGGGTAATGGTGAATAAATGTTTATTTTGCCAGACAATGTCTCAGATGATGTCTCTGATATAAAGAACATTTTGTGTCTACTGAGTGGGCATGTACATGTACCTTGAATGTGGGAAGCAAATTACATGTAATCAATATATTGTACAAACAGCCTGAGTTTTATCGTAAGGAACTGGAATGGTCTGTGATATGTTAATGTTCCGACCAATCCAATGTTCACAAAATGATTTTCAGATTCGTCCATTTATGAAAGGGGGGTGTTTTTGTCCTCAAAAATATTAAAATTACTTTCAAAAAGTGCAGATCCTGATGAGACGGCTCGTTACGAGCCGGCTCATCTGGATCTGCACTTTTTGCATAAACCGATATAGCGGAATTTCGGGTTCAAAGGGTTAAAATCCATAAAACTGTGATATTCTATGGCGAGCCCTCTAAGCGGAGATTACACGCATAGCGCGCCATTTGATTGGATAGCCATTTCCAGCGATGTGTCAAAATCCACTACGACGTTCCCCGTTACGCTATTATTAGATGACACATGTGAATGAACGTCGCGCTGTAAAGTGGTTAGCACGACTGTGTAACCGAATGTCCCCGCTTAGAGAGCTCGACCATCTATCCGAGAATAGTTGACGTTTTTCAGACGATATATAAATGTTTGACTTGCATTGGCGGTTCAGGTTCAATACATTAATATAAAAAAAACAAGTTGGGACCGGTTTTATTGTTATCGGTTAACAAATAATGGTTGTATTGGTTACTAACGTACGCATGTAGAAGCTCCGTTTCTCACTATGTAAATTACCGTACTTATAGATGTAACTCGCGGGAAGTGACGTAAATTGTATGTTGGTCAATTGCACCCAAACCACCAGATATACCGAAATAACCCATACAGAACCTGTGATCATCAGCACCAACCATTTGAATTAACAGTCCTATTGAGTTCAAAATAATTAGTTTGTAGTTCATAATGGATATAACATAAACAATTATCTAAAAAGAAACATGTTTGATATCTTTATATCTTTATGCAGAGTTGCGTGTATAGCGAGAGATTGAGGCGAAAAATAAGCGCCTGATTTACAAACATACAACAACAACAACAACAATCCTCCGACATGGAATTCTGGGATACATTCAACGGATTACGGTCAAAACGGACCCTAGTCAAAACGGCCCCGATTTGGTCAAAGCGCGACCCCCCCCCCCCCACACACCCCCCCCTCCCCCCCCCCCTTAAATTGGTCAAAACGGGCCCTCGCCCAACATAAATGGTAAAAACGACCTATATTTGGTCAAAACGTCCCAATATAAATGATATCATTCAAAGCTAGATTTCGGAGTCAATTTTCAAAATTTTCGTTTTTTGACTCATACCCCACTGCTTCCACCTTTTTACCCCCATGTTAAATCCCCATAGTATATTGGGGGGGGGGGGGGTGTGGATCACATGATCTCATATGGGGGCATTTCATTGGTAGGAACCTGGAGTACCCGGACTACGTACATAACCATACTAAAATAATAAATTTACCGCTCCAGACAAAAGTAAACTTTTATGTATGTACTTATCAGTTTCAGCTACCGAGAGAACCTGACTGACAGTGTGCCACTGGTCTCTTGTAGGAGTTGATCAGTCTGATCAGGTTCTACACTGTTTCCCATATTGGTTTGGTTAAGACTATATATACAGCAGATACTTGCATTATATCAGACGGACCATGCGGTGTCTACACTGTTCCCATATTGTAATACATATATATATTGTTATAGCCATACTGTAAGACAATAAGCCTGTAGACATGTTATTTAATTGTTGCAATCTATCCAGCACATAACCGAATTCGCAGGCTGATCAAGGACTACACTGTTCGCTAACCTGTTCTTGTCTACATGTGCTGTATAATTATTATGTATCTTCACTTATTTGTTATTTCACGTTGACCAACGCTATAAAACACTGTTATTATCGGCTATAACGAGTTGTTCTTTGTTGAAACTGCACTAAAATACGCAGTGTTCTGGTCAATGCAAGAAATAATTGGGCTTTGTCTACTAAAGGTGTGAACAAAACTCAAGCTATTTGATATACAAACTATACACAACTTTAAATATATATTATTGCATGCATTATATTAATGTACATTTTCGGCAATGTTCTTAATACAATATAGTTAATTATTGTAGATGAATATTAAGAATTATAAATATGTAGACAAAGGCAATATAAATATATATATATAATAGGGCGCCGTTTTAGTAAGGCCGTTTTGACCAAATTCCCAAAACTTTGGGGCCGTTTTAACCAAATCGGGGCCGTTTTGACTAAGGGCCGTTTTGACCTGGTCCCCATTCAACAGACATTTCCGAGAAATAAGAATTTCACAAACAATGCAATGATTTCAATATTTTTACATAAAATGGTTTCATTTGAAAGCACAATGACATAAATAATCATTAAATATGTGTTAATGGTTCGTTTTTTGATATCACAATTCTAATGTGATTATAATTTTAGTGACAGTTGCGTTCTCCCTGAAACGTAGATATGTCAAGAAATCATGGCAGATTCCCTGATGGGCGTGTTTGTAGACTAGTCTACACCCATTCAGTTTAGTCTACAATAGGTTACATGAACAATTTATACCAAATGGTATTGTAAACAGTGGGTTACATAGGGTACAACCATACACATATAGTCTACATGGGATACAAGCATACAACATAGTCTACAGCGTCTACAATAGGGTACGATAGGGTACAATGGGTTACATATGGTAAAAGGGCACAAAATAGTCTACAACATCTACAGTAGGGTACAATATGGTACGATAGGATACAATGGGTTATATAGGGTACAAGGGCACAAAATAGTCTACAGCATCTACAATAGGGTACAATAGGGTACAATAGGGTACGATAGGGTACAATGGGTTACATAGGGTACAAGGGCACACAATAGTCTACAGCATCTACAATATGGTACAATAGGGTGCAATGGGTTACATAGGGTACAAGGGCACAAAATAGTCTACAGCATCTACAATAGGGTACAATAGGGTACAATAGGGTACGATAGGGTACAATGGGTTACATAGGGTACAAGGGCACAAAATAGTCTACAGCATCTACAATAGGGTACAATAGGGTACAATGGGTTACATAGGGTACAAGGGCACAAAATAGTCTACAGCATCTACAATATGGTACGATAGGGTACAATGGGTTACATAGGGTACAAGGGCACACAATAGTCTACAGCATCTACAATAGGGTACAATAGCGTACGATAGGGTACAATGGGTTACATAGAGTACAAGGGCACAAAATAGTCTACAGCATCTACAATAGGGTACAATATGGTACGATAGGGTGCAATGGGTTACATAGGGTACAAGGGCACACAAATAGTCTACAGCATCTACAATAGGGTAACGATATGGTACAATGGGTTACATAGGGTTACAAGGGCACACAATAGTCTACAGCATCTACAATAGGGTACGATAGGGTACAATGGGTTACATAGGGTACAAGGGCACACAATAGTCTACAGCATCTACACTAGGGTACAATAGGGTGCAATGGGTTGCATAGGGTACAAGGGCACACAATAGTCTACAGCATCTACAATAGGGTACAATATGGTACGATAGGGTACAATGGGTTACATAGGGTACAAGGGCACAAAATAGTCTACATCATCTACAATAGGGTACAATAGGGTACAATGGGTTACATAGGGTACAAGGGCACAAAATAGTCTACAGCATCCACACTAGGGTACAATAGGGTACAATGAGTTACATACGGTACAAGGGCACAAAATAGTATACAGCATCTACAATAGGGTACAATGGGTTACATAGGGTACAAGGGCACAAAATGGTATACATCATCCACACTTGGGTACAATAGGGTACAATGGGTTACATAGGGTACAAGGGCTGAAAATAGTCTACAGCATCTACAATAGGGTGCAATGGGTTACATAGGGTACAAGGGCACAAAATAGTCTACAGCATCTAAAATAGGGTACATTGGGGTACAGACGGTACGAGGGCACAAGATAGTAAAACAGGTATAGACGTACGCCAATGTGCCAAATATATCACGCTGTCCGCAAGCTGCGCGACAAAAATAGTCCACAGCATCCACAATAGGGTACGATTTGTTACATAGGGTACAAGGGCACAAAATAGTATACAGCATCTACAAGTAGACTACCAAGTGTTTACAAGTTCACCATACCAATGAAATGTCCATTTCCTGGCTCAAATATGTGGCAAATATCTCTGCTCTAATTAAGAAGTGTGTATTTTCATGACTGTGATTTATGGCCCCACAGACTCCCTGTGGTATGTGCGATAAAACAGGTATTGTTACATTTGTGAGCGTGAAGCATGACGGGTGTTTCATTGATGGAATGGCGAACAGTGCAGATCCTGATCAGACTGTGCAGATGCACAGGCTGATCTGTATCTACACTGGCCGCAAAACCCTTAAACTCCATTTCTGCAGCCACATTTACCAAAATGTTGACGTTTATGAGACAAGACACTTGGAGTTGAATGTTCATTTATGTAAGTTGTCGATTTTGCTAACTTATTTATGGCTCACACCGACTCCCTGTGCAGTGGTATGTATGAGAAAACAGGTATTGTTAAATTAGTGAGATTTATATACCCAATATAAGACAACATCTGGAATTATAGAACTGATGAGTGAAGATAGGTCTACACTCAGTCTGGCAATTGGTTAGTATATGTGTAGCACCTGACCTATGGTATTTACCATTTGTGGCTGTGTCTGGAGAAATGAGGTTTATTTGATTTGTCACTGTTTATATCCTGATCAAATCGCACATTATATCATGTCTATAGCACAGTCAAATCTGTGACAGATATCTCTGATATATATTCTAATTAAGAAGTGTGTGTTTTCCTCACTGTGATTTATGGCCCCACAGACTACCTGTGGTATGTACGAGAAAATATGTATTGTTATATTTGTCAACGTGAAGCATGACGGATGTTTCATGTATGGAATGTCGAAGAGTGCGGATGCACATGCTGATTTGGATCTACACTGGCCGCAAAACAGATAATCCCAAGATATTTGGAGCTGAATGTCCATTTCTGTAAGATGTCTATTTTCCTATTTGTTCTCAGAATTGTGTTGTTTTTTTCTGACTGATTCTGGCTGCAGATATCTACCCAGGATAGTCGGACTACCTGAAATATGTAGAGCAGTGTAATCCCTGGTCATAATGGATATCTACCCAGGTTGATCGGACTAACGGCAATATGTAGACCACTGTAGTTCCTGATCATAATGGATATCTACACAGGATGATTGGACTAACAGCAATATGTAGACCATTGTAGTTCCTGATCATAATGCATATCTACCCAGGATGGTCGGGCTATCGGCAATATGTAGACCAGTATGTAGAACTTCCAACTTGTATGCATACAGAAATCTAATTTGAAAATCAGTTACAACACTTTTCAAAAACAATGTGGTAAAGTATCAATGTGACAATTATTGTTCACTATTGCACAAAAGCAATACCCATGCTGACTGAATAAAACACAATTTTGTATATGTTTACATCCAAATACGAAACTTTCAAAATAAGAATGCAAGTTTAAGGTTAGCTTAGAATAGTCAGCTAAGCGAATGACTTTTACTATTTCATCTGCGTTTTATAATGGCCGGGTCTCAGCTGTAAAGATACAGATAATATGAAAGACAGATCTATGAAATAGTAAAAGTCATCCATATAGCTGAGATTATCTAAGCTAGTTATGGTCAAAGAGCCAGGTCACTATAAATATACAGTATGTACATACCATCTCAAAAATATTGATTCCTAAAAACACATTTCATTATTCCACAAATTATTTATTACACATCCTAAATTCCCACACCATAATTTAGCCCTATCAAACAGGTTTGCAATTTAAACTTTTTAGAACATTAGAACAGTTTTCTTCATAATGTATATCGCTACATACATGTACAATGTATTCTTCAATTTACTGAAATATTATTGTGTTATCGGATTGAAACTTCTGATAGAACACACGAATATACCAATTGCATTAAGAGAACACGGACTTTGTTGTATATTTAACAACACCATTGCTAGTCCTTTGATCGGCATACGCATGGTAGCATGAAAAACATACAATGTTTTGCTAAGATACATCTTGAACTACTAAAATGATGAATTACCTGTGTAGACCTGTGTGTGTGCAGACTGATCACACCTCTATCCAAGTCTACAGCTCTGACAATGACACATTTGACAATCCCTGTTTTCTTGTGATCCAAGGCAATTGGGGCCCAGTCATAAATCACAGGAAAACATACACAGCACAGGGAGTCTGTGGGGGCCATAAATCACACAGTCAGAAACAAATACCTGTGTACACTTCTCAGTTAGAACAATGGGAAAAAGACAACTTACATAAATGGAAATTCAGGTCTAAATGTCTCATTAACTACCAAAGTTTTGGGTAAATGTGGCTGTAACTGGAGACATCAGGATTATCAGTTTTGCGGCGAACGTAGATACAATCAGCCTGTGCATCTGCAGTCTGATTAGGATCAACACTTTTCGGCATTCCATCCATGAAAACCCATCATGCTTCTAACGGATTACAGTCAAAACGGCCCCTGATCAAAACGGCCTGGATTTGGTCAAAACGGCCCGCCTAAATTGATCAAAACGGCCCCCTGTCCAAAATAAATGGTCAAAACGGCCCCCAAAAAGAAATCATGTATCATTTTTATTTCATTTGTTTTTCAGAGTTTTATGATAGTATATATAGCTTGTATAATGTAGTATAATGTAGTATAATGAATAATAATGATAATTAATATAATGAAAATCGTTACGCAATGTCACTAGCCTGATGGTCAGTTATTTTATATTGATTGCATAGCAGGACTAATCCAATTATCGAAGGGTGGGATTGTTTTTCGGCTAATGATGATATAGATATATTGGAATATGCCCACACAGTCTGATCAGGATCTACACTGTTTCCCATCTTGTACATAGCCACTTGTTGATGCTATATATGGGAATTTGCACACACAGTCTGATCGGATCTACACTGTTTCCCATCTTGTACATAATCACTTGTTGAGGCTATAGATCTAGAGGGGAAATTTGCATTCACAGTCTGATTAGGTTCTACACTGTTTCCCATTTTGCAATCTATTTATTTGTTTTTATAGCCATACTGTAACTTAAAATATGTAATTTATTTCTTGCAATATAGCCAGCCAGCATATAACTGAATTCGCAGTCTGATCAAGAGCTACACTGTTCGCCAACGTGTTATTGTCTACATGTGCTGTATTTATTCAAATCTATAAAACACTACTATTATCGACTGTAACGAGTTGTTATTAATTGTGTCGTATCCCCACTAAAATACAAGGTGTTAGATAATGGGCATTTGTCTACATAAAGGTGTGAAAAACGTCCATGATAATTGATAAGATATACAAACCAAACACAAATATAATATATTGCACGCATATTAAAGTTTTCATCAAAAATTCATATTGCAAGGTCATTTATTATTGTTATTTTAGATGAATATGAAGAATATTTATATATATATATGTAGAAAAAAATAATATATAATAGGGGGCCGTTTAGTAGTGGTCGTTTTGAACAAATTCCCAAAATTTGGGGGGCTGTTTTGACCAAATCCGGGCCGTTTTGACCAGGGGCCGTTTTGACAAAGGGCCGTTTTGACTTGCATTCCTTCTAACACGCAATATATATCATTATCCAGCTATATACTGTGCTATTTTATCAGGATATACACTGGTGACAAATCCTATAAACCCCATGTCTCCAGTCACAGCCACAAATGGTAAATATAGCAGGTACTACACATATATAAATTTATAAAAATGGGGAAAATAGACAACTTACAGAAATTGACGTTTTTGGTACATTTGGCATATATGGAGCCTAATGGTTTTGCAGCCAGTGTAGATCCAGATCAGCCTGTGCATCCTCACAGTCTGATCAGGATCTGCACTGTTCGTCATTCCATCAATGAAATACATGTCATGCCTCACACTCACAAATGTAACAATACCGGTTTACATGTATCAAGTGTCCAAATCTTGAAGCAATCCGTAAAGTTATATTATACTTATAGCATGATGACGAAGCTTGTTCAAAGTTTTTGACATTTCAAACGACGACGGAAAAAGCGGCGTCTATAGTCGCGCCTTCTGCTAAAGCAGGCGCGACAAAAATAACGCATTTGTCTTACAAACAAGGTGAACATAAGTCATCAGTGACGTTGACCTTGTGCGGTCGGACATGGGTTATATGCTAAGCAGATCACCATCCCGTGACACACAGTGTGGCCAAATGGTATATATTATCTTGCCTATCGGTGAGGGTATACAATGTAATCAATGAAACACGAAACAAACAAAATGGGACAGATTGCAAGTCATGTTTAATACAATATTTGAACAATATAACATATAATAGATCCGTATACACAACAGCTACAAAAGACATTTTCATAGCGCAGATAAATTTCTGATTGGTCAGCCCATATAGTCAAACCCGTCACCATGGCTCAAATCAAAATGGTGCCAGGTTGAGGCAAAGTAAAAAAACATTTTAGTAATCACCTCATAAACATAGCCAGTTAGTGGAAATTATCTCAGAAAATAAACAAAGTTGCATTTTGAAATTTTGTCTAGAATTTACCAAGTTATTAATGAATTTCAACTTGTTTATGTCAAACTGATTATAGGCGATTTTTGTAATGTCAAACAATTTGTCGTCTTATATGTCTGCAATGTAATTCATGTCCCAATAGAATTATCCAACTATCTTCTGGAGAAATATTAAGAATCAGTGCTATGACAAATACGTTGTTGTGATTCTACAGTCAATATCGTGTCATATTGCTTATATAGAGGCTTACGAGTCTACAAATGATTATGTGTCTCGGATTAATATAGATTCAGATGGGCAATATAACACCATGTTGACTGTGTAGATCACATTTACATGCTATCTGTCACACTTATATACAATGTGGTGTGGGTAATCATGTGACCAAAACGTTTTTGCAATTTCAAATTATTTTTCAGAATCTGCCAAAAAAAGGAGTTAAATTATTCTTATTTTACAGCTCAAACTTGAATTTGTTGCATATTTGTTAACATTTTTAGTGCAACCGGTTATACGTTTCACTAAGTGAACGGCCACAACTCTGCGAATACTGGATGAATCTGCATCTAAAAGCCCAGGTGCGCAACTTCACATGATGACAAATATTCTTGTAAGATTTTGCGACTCAAATACTATTGGAGAAAGTGCGACACAAATTTTGTGACGGACAGACAGACGGACGGACAACCATGCCAAAAACAATGGCCCCTTCCCTTAAAATATGATTACGAATAATCGTAATACTCACATAGATACCCCAATCGTGAAATTACCCGTTGCATGCTCCCACCTGCCACCCACTGAGAATAACATGATCTGGTTGGTGGAAGGATCTCGCCACGCCAGAGTCAATTAGCCACATTCCATAAAAGTAATAATATTAGTATTAATCTTACGACAATATTGCAGAATAAAAAATATATTTTTGCTACGCTCGCTTGCGGACAGTGCGATCGATATAGTCGTCACGTTGGCGTATGTACATACATGCGTCTGGGTTAAAGTTTTTGGTTTCAGTTTTGAAGAACACTATATCTCTCAAACTGCTTTGCCAATTCACTTGGAATTTCACATGGGTCTTTATCATGATCCATATTTGCATTGCACCCGTGTGGCCTCTGTCAAGGTATGATTACTTTTAAATTTGTGTTTGCATTCAGAGATAGTTTTGTTACAAACTTTAATCTAAATGCCAAAAGAAGTTACCTTGACATTGGGCACAGGGGCCGCACGGGTGGGGTGTAGAAAGCCCTTCGAGGCTTGATAGTATACCTAAAATTTTAAGAAATTGTGTTTAACCCGGACGCACATACGTACGGACGGACGTACATATATACGTACGTGCCAACTATATCACGCTGTCCACAAGCGGGCGCGACAAAAATCTATTTTTGTTGGACATTTGCCATATCAGGCATGGGAGTGGAACACTATCCCCAATCCTGAAAATTTATTTGAGCAGTGGATTGCGCTGCGATTTGCTAGGGGGATCTGGGGGCATGCCCCCTCATAATTTTTGTTCAATTCTAGATGCTCTGTGCTTCATTCGGAGGTATATTTATCATTAAATAGATCACATTTTTCCCTGAAAAAAATATGCTATAATTAGAAAAAATTGGCAACATAATCCATTTCAATTTAAAATAATACTTGCAACAAGAAGTCAGTACATGTATAACAGGGATTCCGCTGGAGAAAATAAAAGAATCGCCAATTAAAAAAAAAAAATCGTGTAAAACCGTTGAGAATGGCGATAAAAAATTACAATTTGTAATTTTTTATCGCCATTCTCAACGGTTTTACAAGATTTACAAAAGTGGTCCCTGGGACCTCAAATCCGGATTTCCGGATTAATCCGGAAATTTCCCATGCCTGCATATACATGTAGTCGAGTGGTAACAACAGAGATCTTTCTTGTTTCTTGTTCAGAGTTTCTTGCTACTGCACTGAAGGCAAAACCAATCGCCCTGTGGTTCTGCCTTCAGGCCCATACACCGGAAATGGAACCATTCAATTGGGCACTCTTCAGCTTCGCATGTCACCATGCGGCCACTGGCAATCTTGTT
Organism: Conchocele bisecta; assembly: GCA_029237695.1. Lineage (NCBI taxonomy): Eukaryota > Metazoa > Mollusca > Bivalvia > Lucinida > Thyasiridae > Conchocele > Conchocele bisecta. The sequence continues at coordinate 35,397,897 of CM055278.1, forward strand.
ACACGTGCAATATGTTGGCTCCTGAAATCAAAATAGTGGTAACAATGAAATACGTTATGATACAGCACTGATGCCCCTCATAGATAATTAGTAATTATGTATTAAAGGTACATGCCCACTCAGTAGGCACAATATTAAATACGCGTATAATTGTGTTACTATTCCACCAGGTCTAAAGATTACGAGTGCTGGCTTTACCAATATGATCATTTATGAGTTAGTAATATTTTACTGATTGTGACGCTTGTTGTTATCTGGCTATTTTCATATGTAAATGAGGCATGGTATATTTTAAATATTTATACTAATTAAATGCGTGACCAGAACAAATAATATTTCCGACAGATTATAAAGTACCGGCATGATAATTGCACATCAAAAAATAAATACAGAGTATAAATAGCAATGTCCGTTAACATTTTAAGAAAACAAGGTTATCGCCCCTGATGTCAGTGCATTTTCTGATAGTTTCAAAAATGTAAATAACCACATCTGGCGTTGAAATCATTGAAATCTTATTGTTTACGTCATGTGTCGCAACATAGAACTGTGACGTTGCCCTCAATAATGATGAACGTTATATATGTTGATGACGTCAAATAAAGTTTAACGACGTCATGTGGGGCTAATGTAATGTACTGTCATATAAATGCAATATGTTAAATCAGCGCTTCCATTATGAATGTATGGAAATATTTACAATATGAACACATAAACAAATTTCTCGGCCAGCTAATTGCACCTGCTCACCTTTTGTTGTGTGATTATATGTAGGTAGTACTTACCTCGGGGTCAATGGCTTGTAACACATGTTTTCTTCTCGTCTTGGTCTTGTTTCTTGTTCTTGGCACCACATTGACTGTAAATGTACTGACAGTTCCTTGTAAAAAGAAATTCTTAATTGAAGAGAACCATTCAAATAGTTCATCACTATTCAATATGAGTGGTATATATCCATTGATTAGGCACCAAATGTTCGTTATTCATTTAGTAATATTTATTTTACTGATAGTGACTCTATGGTATTATGCTATTTTCATATGCAAATGAAGCATGCTGTTGGTTTATTATTTATACTACTTAAATTATTCACCTGAACAAATAATATTTTCGACAGATTATAAAGTACGATCATTGCACTCAAAAAATAAATAAAGATAATAATTAGTAGGCTGTTAACATAGGACACGGTTAATAACACAGTTACTGCCCCTGATATCAGTGTGGAAATTTAAGTCTGATATAAAATGTATAATAATGCCAATCAATACGTGGGGTAATGGTGAATGAATGTTTATTTTGCCAGAAAAATGTTATATCTACTGAATATACCAAGCAATCTGTCTCCTTATATTATAACCTGATATGTAGGACCCCAGCTTTAACGTTACGAAGCACATGATTTTGGATTATTTTACTTTGTGGAATCACCTGTGTGACATTTGTATACTATTATCCCAGCAGCAGTGGCCTCGATATACTGTGATTTACATTTCTCTTGTACAATGTTTCGTAAACTGGTTGATGAAGAAACTGCCAGTTAGATCAGATACTACATACACTACATACTTGTTTATATTTCTGCTTGGTAATCGCAAATTACATTGCTTTTCCCTCTAATAGCACATGACAATATACATACAGATATTTACTTTCTGTTAATAAGCCTGCGTAATATAATATTATTTCAAATCATTACGTAGAACCTCTCTAAACTGAACACCCTGGGAAGTTTGGTTTAGAGGTGTTTTCTACTTCCAGTTAAGAAAATTGATTGATTTTTAGAGAAAAGAAAACCCTTTATTATAAATGAACAAGTGAAAATTATTTTGTGGATTTGTTAGAACATCAACATATCACGGTCCATACCAGTTACTTAGGGGTGAAAGGGTTAACTATACTGATGCATGTAGTGGTGCACTTTTTCGCATGCTGTGTAAACTATATGTCAGTAAGCGAGGCTTACAGAATACCCCGCGCGTGGGCCCAATGAAATATTAAGCATTTTCGATGAAGGAAACAGAAGTTATAACTGATTTCTCTGATGTTAAGTTTAGTGACGGACAGACGGACGGACGCACAGACAACCTGACTCCAGTATCCCCCCCCCCCCACAACTCGTTGCGGGGGGTATAATTAGCCTGTAGGCTGTAATGGCTAGTCACAACATAAAGTGTTTACCGACTCGCGAAGTGAAAAGTCGATTCACAAATATAGTGCCGATTAGTATTTCCTTAATTGGCATGTAGAATTAAATTGTGAACAAACACGTATCCACTTTAGGTCGCGTGTATCGATACTTTCACTTTGACAGTGCCACTTATGACGTTCACAAACTTAGCGCATAATTTAACGCTGAAATAACATTTTGGGACTTGAAATGTCATTCGGTATTCGGAATAGAGGGGTTCCGTATTATATGGGTAGAAAACAATGTGTTTATATAGCGGAGAATTCAGGACTTGATCGTCTGTTTGGTTTAGCGAGAATTCCGGTTTAGAGGGGGTTTGGTTTGGAAGGGTTCCACTGTACTAGTATTTACAGCCAATTTACATTTATGTATGTTTTGTCGCAATAACTCATAGACCTACAGCTAAACGGCTGTTGGCAGATGTTAGTATTTCCCGTAATTTCCCGTGGCCATCATTTTCCAGTGTATCTGCGTTTTATGGCGTAACATTTCCCCCAGCATTTAATGAGATATGTAGGCAGTTTCACAGGCCCAAAAGTGCACGTGCATTACATAATATACCCATTGTGTACGTGACACACATTTTCTTATCTTAGGATTCTCTGTTTGTTACATATTTAAGAAGTTTCTGATTTTTAATCAAACACAGTTAATTTTGTACTCCTGCACTTGATTGGATGTATGATGTGAATGACAATGATCGACTGAAAACTGTAGAAGTAGTTGGGGGGGGGGGGGGAGGGGGGGGACGGGGTAAACAAGCAATACAAAATTTTAACTCACAAATATTGACAGCTGTTCTTTGATTTTCTTTGGCATCCTCAGTTGAGTCTGTAAAACAATAAAACATTGGATGATGGTAAGTACATGTAATTTGAAATTTAGTATATAGTGTAGAAGAACATTTGATATATTTATTGTTAAGGAACCGTTACATCACTTAACATCATCATGTGATTCTAAAATAATTGCTTTATAAATGTGATGGGACATATGTATAACGTTACATATTGTGTGACCATTATGTTGTTACCATATCCTATACGGCGATGGAGGTTCCATCTTGTTATATATACAAGTCATCGATCAATATATAAGACAGATAATCTATAAAATTTGGTATTAGTATGTTATATATTCTGCTAGCAACAATATTATATCGAAAAACTTTAATCCGGATGAATGTACGGTTAGAACGTACGCCAATATGCCGACTATATCGCGCTGTTCTCAGGCGCGCGCGACTAAAAATCAATATTCCTTAATGCATACATGGTATATCATTTGTGTACAGGTATGATGGGCTGTATGACTGTTCATAGAATATAGGCGATAACACCAACCTGTCGATATTTGTGTTTTAAAACGTGGGCACATTGATTGTCAGAAACTTTATAAAGAAATCTTTATACAATTAGCGTATTGCTAAATTCGATTATTTTGTCTGTGTCAAGCGCTACCAGGCGAAACTGGTCGCTACCTTATGGAGTATTCATTTACCAATCTGCGGTTGAATACCAAAGTCAGATACCATTTGGTATATCATGTGGCATCAACTTCCATGGTCATATTATACACACAGCATTATGAAGTGTGCAGTGTGGCATTTATTATTCACTTTCCATCTGGTCATCTGTCCATTCATTCCTATGTCCATCCGTCCATAAAACAAATTTTGTTTTTGTTTTACGTAAAAGCTTTGGTTTGTTGGCCCAGACATCAACTTACATGCTGACCGTTGTCTGACCAATGATTATAACAATTGTCGACTGGCGAGTGCATTATTGTTCCATAGTATAATGTTTGTCCCTTGTTATCTCGGATATATATCCACCGAAATATACATGAAATGTATGTATACTTAAAATGCAGTTGGGCCCTTGATTTAACTTTGTTTCTGACAGAGCGAGGTCTTACTGGAAAGAACAAAAACCTTTATTTTACATTATGCATGAAAATCATACATTGCAGCAATATTCTGCGGAAGGAAAGTACATATATGAGCATGTACATGTACTTGAAAAGCTCTAAACCACCAATAGAACTATGACGCTTGTCAGTGGGATTTTTGGCATCCAATAACGGGTGTACCACTAATTTCCGACCTGATATCTATTAATTTTATGCAATACATAGTGGTTGTCACATATACGAAGTATTTAGTTAATCAAACTTGCGTTAACGTTGATGTCGATTTAGAAACGATATTAGCAAACTAAATCACAATATAAACCTGTTGACCCGTGGCTCAATAGTTTTTCAAAAACATTAGCAAAGGACATACAGTACCTATATTGTGAAATATTAGCCAAATGTGACAAGTATAAAAACAAGAGTGCCGAATGTCACAATATACGCCCGTCGAGGCAAGGCTAGTCAACAAGGGGAGATAACTCACTGAAAACCAATAGGGTTCTTCATATTGACGTGATAAACATGTGTACCATACTTGGTTACAATCCGTCAAGTAGTACTCTTAGTTATTGCGTGCACAATATGTGACCACTGGCAGCCCGCGCAAGATGAATACATAATATGTAGTATATAAGAGTCATAATGATACAAGTTTATATGGAAGCCACCCACTACGTGTGGTGGCTTCCACACGAAACTTGTAATCATTATGACTCTTATATACTACTACCGCGAGACCATATATTTATGACATGAGAAGATACACCCTATTAGAGATAAGAATCCCTATGTTATACTCAGTATATATATAACATAATGGTTCTAGTTAAGTGTGCATGGTTGAAGACAGGTAGTCACGAGAGATGTTTTCGCACCGGTATTTACGAATATTGCAAACATCACCGTGCATGGATGCGAAGAGGTTCCGTTTCGCCTCGCCCATGTCGACATTGTGGGGTAGGGACCAAAGCCGAGTCACTGCTATGTCCACCATGCGGTGGCACTCAGGCTACTCATCGAATGGTTAACAAGGGATTACGTGCTCGCAAGTATTATCGTTTAGTAATAACTTCAAATCGGAAAGTCAGTTAGAAAGATAGAATCGATCTAATAAGTCACGGTGTTTCTACAGCATTAAAACACTGTAAAAAACATTATCAAACTAATTTTATAAAATTGAACAGAAAAAACGAGTACCAATATTATTAGAGAAAATGGATAATACAATACAATTTGAATTGAAAATTTTTAATGACTGTGTTGAAGAAGTTTACGAAGAATACGGGGGTTATAATCCGGTATATAAATTCTATAAAATGAGAACACTAGGCGATATCGAATATATGAAATACCAGCGTAATTTATTACGCTCCGATAAAAACGTTACATTTCCAATATTATACCGGCAATTATGTCAATACTATACAAGAGGCAAATACGAACATTAAGACAGATAATGCGTATCGGATATGAAACTAAGGCATATTATACAAAAATTTTAAAACCCAACGATTCGTTTACGAACGTACATTTCTACGATATCGCTTATAAATTTATATTGTAATCACAACACCAAGCAGACGACAATGTTTCACTTAAACGTGTTATAAACACGCAAATTATGTGTCCTACCTTACACGTATATTAAGTGTCCATTTTATAGAGAGATTACACGATTACGTCTTCCGGGATGAAACATAAACACACTATAATATATACTACACACACGGCTATTTAATAGCCTTATCGATGGTAGTTAAACAGGCTATCGATTGTTAAGTTTATATACGAGAAATAAACACAGTTTGGTTCCCGACACCGACATTAATATCTCAACAGTGAGATAAGTTTCGCCACATATAATTCACTCTGGCCGCTCTGCACATTATAGCGGATGGAGGTAACGATGAGGTGGGGTCCGCGGCATCGGTCCAATGATGGGGTGGAGGAGATGTGAGTGCAACACACCTCGCTAAGCCGAAAAAATAAAAAAAATAGAAGAAAATTAAGCGAAGGCTTAGCGAGGGGTGGACCAGAAGGGTTTTGCTGGCGCGGGTTCGAGCCTCGGTGGAACCTAAAACTTTTTTCTTTTTTTTCTTTTTAAATTGTTAATAATTATGCACCAATATAATTAATTTTATAATTAATTTTATAATTTTCTTTAAATTAATTATAAAATTAATTATTTTTTAAAAAATCACAATGGTGCTGTAACATTTCTTTCGACTTTATCTCCAAGTTTTTCCCTAAATTTATCCCAATCAGTACACTCAATCTTGGGCATGGTGGCGCGTGCCTTGATTCTTATATCATTTTTTAATTTTTCATATCTCCGCATTTCTTCCACCACGGATTCAAACTCTAAATTTGATATTTTCTTATCGGCCAACGCTTTGGACACCATAACGTCGATGCTATTTTTCTTAGACCTGGCGGAGAACGGATATTCTATCATGTTTTTCTACATTTTTTCTCGAGTTTTCCACCCGACGCCCTAATTACCATACACAACAACCCAGAAACGGCCGACACACCGCACATAAAATCCCCGCCACGGGAACCGTTATAATGGTGGATATAGTTGCAGCTGTCCCCGCCCCACACAACACAGAAACACGGCCAGAGCCTCGCCAGAGCCGTGCTAGATACTTCAGCCATGTTCACCGCGCGCCTATATTTTTTAGCGTTTCTTTTTCTATTTGTATATTCTCTAACTAAAATATCCTGCATAGCGACGATATTATTCAAACTAAAATCTGAACTTCTTTCGTTATTGTACACAGTGTTGATGGAGTGGTATTGACAATTGGAAGCGTTGATTCGTTCATATTTTAAATTTTACAAATTTATTTATTTCAATATATTAGTATTTACACAATAAGTTCAATTAACAATGAGACAATAGTGGAAGAACTCTCTGAGTCACCGATTTTCGTAACAAAGTTAATAACACTACCTTTGGAAAGTCTAATTCGATCATCACCGGCGAACGAAACCACCGTCGAAATATCTGCAGAGATTTTAGTGACTCCAACCCCCCGTTCTTCCCCATCTACTACAATATTTATCGCGACCGCGCCCACAGGTTTACCATTAGCATTAACCGAGCAGACCGCCATTTGGATAACTTCACCTGCAGCTGTCATAGTGTATCCCCCATATTTATTTACTCGCTTTGGCACCGAACGTATTCATAGTGCCCCTCAACCAATGGGCCCCGCTTCTCAGCCCAAACTGTTATGACACACGTTTTGGTGTTTTCATTGTTTTCACTATTCCGGCAAGCGCCCTGTTTGCGTTATATGCCTCAGTACGAATCTCATAAGAGGCCTCCTCAAGAGCTTTGGTCGCGGCTATACGATCATGTTTCAGTTTATCAGAAACTTCGGTTATTTTTCCATCTAGTTCGGTAAGTGCCGCTTCTCTGCTGAGAGAGTCCTCTAAGCGCAACGCATCATAAGCCTCCGTAATGGTCGCCTGGTGGCCTTCTAAGGCTTTATCAATACCCGACCGGGCCTCTTTTTGAAATTTGGTTATTTTTCCATCTAGTTCAGCAACCGCCGCCTCTGCTGATGAAGAGTCCTCTGAGCGCAACACCTCATAAGCCTTCGCAATGGCTACCTTGTGGTCTTCTCGGGCTTTCTCAACCCCGACCGGGCCTCTTTTTGAAATTCGGTTATTTTTCCATCTAGTTCGGTAAGTGTCGCTTCTCTGTTGATAGAGTCCTCTAAGAGCAACACCCTATAAGCTTCCGTAATATCCGCCTGGTGGTCTTCTCGGGCTTTCTCAATACCCGTTCGGACTCCATCAAGATCAAACCGGGTCTCTTTTTTAAATTCGGTTATTTTTTCGTATAGTCAGTAAGTGCCGCTTCTGTTGAGAGAGTCCTCTGAGCGTAACGCCCCATAAGCCTCCGCAATGGCCTCTTTGTGGTCTTCTCGGACCCCCTCAACCCCCGACCTGGTCTCTTTCAGAAATTCGGCTATTTTACCGTCTAGTTCGGTAAGTGTCGCTTCTTTACTATGAGAGTTCTCTAAGCGCAACGCATCATAAGCCTCCGCAATGGCCTCCTCAAGGTTCGACTGGTGGCTTCTCGGACTTTATCAATACCCGACCGGGTCTCTTTTCGAAATTTGGTTATTTTTTTATCTAGTTCAGTAAGTGCCGCTTCTCTGATGAGAGAGTCTTCTGAGCGCAACACCTCATAAGCCTTCGTAAGGTCCGTCTGGTGGTCTTCTCGTGCTTTCTCAATACCCGACTTGGCCTCTTTTCGAAAATCGATTATTTTCCCGTCTAATTCAGCAAGTGTAGCTTCTTTGCTGAGAGAGTCTTCTAAGCGCAATGCATCATAAACCGCCGTAATGTCAACCTGGCGGTCTTCTCGGGCTTTATCAATCCCCAACCGGGCCTCTTTTCTAAATTGGTTATTTTTTTTACCTAGTTCGTTTAGTTCCGTATGCGTTTCTTCACGGACTTTGTGTATTCACAGCCAGGGCATATTCCCTAAGTTGTGATAGTAGACTTTTGTGAATCTCGTCCGTGGCCCTCGATATAGTTCTATTGATCAAGGCCTTTGTTTTTTGTAGTTAAAAAGTCGCCCTCTGTCGGGATGAATCCCCCTTCTGCCGGTTCCAAATTATTTGAATTTGTCACCCAATCGGAAGAACTACCTGTCCGTATATACTCATTTTCAATAATGTTGATAATATATATTACGAACATGCGTTTAATTCTAAATAATTTTCTTAAAATTAATTAATTTGAAATTTCTAGGACTACCGAAATCGGGTAATCGTTCTTCAACTCTCTCCCTTTATCATCGAGAATAGAAATCTTCAACTCGTGGATGTGTCCCGATTCCAAAACTTTCATCTCGGGGTGTGGGAAGTCTAAGGTCAGGGTCTCACCATAGAAACAGTCGCTGGCGGGGCACGGTTTTCAGTAATATGCTGGGAGTGCCGTCTACCGTGTTGTACGATGTGTTCACCCGATCCAGGTGCACCCCGAGAGTTTTCGTGACGGTGAAGTTCACCGGGGTCGTGCCGACGTGCTCGCCAGGATCAAACACTCCGTCATCGTTGTAAGGGTATGTTATTTTAAATCCTAACAGTGAGCCCAACCCCGGTGAGATCCTTAAACGCCTATCAACGGTCAATGTCGTGAGCCCCGTGGCTTTCGAGATTGCGAGAGTGACTACACCAGGAATTTTCTCCGCGACAAAAGCTTGGAGATCTCCGAAACTCCAAAGACCCTGAGGTACTATAGCATCTGGAGTTCTACGAAATCCTGAGGTCACTGGTTCAGTTATGAGGTAGTTTCCGAAAGCCACAGGGCTTACACACTCGACTTCTAATGTGAAAAACTCTAGCGTTTCAACGTTTTTCCACCCGACCGTGAACGTTATTGATCTAAGGCCTACCCGGCGTTGTTCCGCAGCAGTTGTCTATTATTTTTTTGAAGTTCACAACTCCCTTTTTGAACATTAGTGATAGTAGCAAACATAATAATATCTCTTTCAATGGATACACAAGCATTTAGCTTAAAAACTCTAATTGCAAAAGTATAAAGTTGGTGGTGTATACGCTCAAAAGAACACCATTGGTTGGCTTGTGCACCCTAAAATAAGAGTCAGTTTGGGCATGGGTTTCGACACAAATTTCACTAACATATTTGAGAAATATAGGGTGACCAAGATTAGTACGGTGGATGGGGTAAACAGATGGCGGGCAACTCCGATGCAGTTCTGGCAGAACCAACTAAATTTTTGCCGTGTGGTGTGCCACAACTGGGTGTGGTGTATCTTTCGGAGATCACATAAAACCAAGTAACAGCATGATGAGCAGTAGCTTATACAACTTTCATGTTTATTATACTATTAGAAGGATTTTGAAAGAATTACGTGTTCCACTACCTCAAGACGACGGGTGGAATCCCATTTCCAACACATACAACCGTAAGGAGTTCGAACGGATATGTGACGAATTTGGTGTGGACCCAAACCGTGATTGGAAACAAAAAGTTTACACCAAGAACGATTCAATGGGCGACCCCTTTTTTGAAGAAGCTGGAAATGATGTAAAAGTTGTTGATGGCACATTCGATAGCAGTACTATGAGGTACACGTCAAGTTTCCTAATACATAAAAGACCAAGTTTTTTTTCTTGATATGTTCTCAGATAAAACCTACTACCAAACATATCCGCTTCACTACACCAACCATCTAAAGTTGGAATAGCATGAGTACATTTATATTAGATAAAAGCACTGGATTTACTCAGGCCGGGGTTACTCGCCTCAACGACTCCATTCGTACATATGTGTGGGCTATACTAGGTGCACAAAAACAAACTCGCAGTTCTATAATAGGATTCGGAACGGCGTTTGACGCGCAAAAACAGTTCTTGGTACTTGTTGAGGACGCCATCTCAGCTAAGGTGGACCTGGAGAAGGCGATCCAGAATTATCAAGACGTTTTGCAGACTGCCAGCACCCAGTGGACTATGTATTTGGAATAGGTCTTTATATGGCGCCGAGCAATATGATACTACGAGACGACCCGGTTGATGGTTACAATAATCAGATCGTAATCGCCACCGCCAATCAAAAAATCGGTCACAACGGTAACGTGAACACGGATATCATCAAGCGCACCCCCAAAATGATCGGGCGCGGAGTTGTAAATTCAAAATAAATTTGAAAAATATTTATTTCATAAAACCCCAAAACACAAAATGGATACACCTCCCTCAACACAATCGAACCCAGTACCCCCAATTCGTAAATTGGATGCACCATCGAGTTCCATCAACAATGTTGAAACACCAATCATCAACCATGTTGAAATTGGAAGCACAACACACGAGGAGGAGAAATTAGCGCTCGTCGTCGCCCTCGTGGCGATCGGACTATTTACGCTTTGGTTTTAGGAACTCTCTGGCGAAGAATAGTAGGAGACCGGCGATGGCCACGATTAAAGCCCAGGTATTCTCGGCGAGCCATCCGACCGTTTTTGATAATATAGATAACAAGAAGGAGAGGAGACCTCCTATCAAACCAGGCAGCGCGGCAGCCAACTTTCCTGCTAATTTAGCCAGGAGACTGGCGAGGGCTTTTAGTTGTTTTTTTATCCACTCCTTGGCTCCGCCGGATGGCACGGGTGCCTGTGCTGGTGCTGGTGCGGGTGCTGGTGCGACACCAGCATTGACAGCTACAAATAGAGACGATATAGATAGAATTAGGGTCGATATAATCATGCTGAAAGCTGCGACGATGGTTAATATCGTGACGCCCTTCTCTCTGAACAGAGTGCGAAGACGCTCACCGAGTGTCGTGTCCTCGTGCAGAACCCTCGAGATTGTTTCGCGGCTCCGACTTAATTGGCCGGAAAGCGTCTCACGGTTAGTCGAAGCAGCCTCCAAGCGAGCTTCTCTTTCGTCCCGCAACGACCGCAGGAGTTTGTTGATCCGCTCGGTAGATTCTCTATCGTCACGGATTTCCCCAATTTTCTTTCTTCTAGCGCGATATGTTTGTCCAGCGCCGTGAGTTTGGAGAGGTTATTGACCAGTTCGCCCCGAGTTGTTTGCAGAGCCTTATCGAGTCCCCGGAGTTCGCGAAGAGGTAATGGTGGGTCATATTTCGTGCCGTTCATTTCGTTGACCGTGGTTTCCACTGTGTTAATAGCGTCGGTGGCTATACGAGGGACATCGCTGAGCTCGCTCATTTCTATAGCGGCGGCCGTCTTCGCCAGCGTTTCGTCGGTAGACTGTAGGGTTTTTACCATTTGTTGAGGCAGCTGCGACCGATCATCGATCACTCCGAGAGCTCGAGCGAGGGATACTCCATATCGGTTCACGGAAGAGGGGCTGAGGAACTGGGTCGGGTCGTTTCTTGTACGTCAGTAACTTCCAGCTATTACCCCATTTAACCCACAAGTCTCTTCTTTTAGTGCTGCGGAACTCCAACATGGCCTTGATGCCATTTTTAGACACCTCACTCTCCCACCGTTTCACCCGAGAATTCGTTTCCTCGAGAGGCGCCAGCTCATCCTTGGAGATCCCCGCAGGAATCTCGGCACCGCCCGCCCACGCCGGAGTTGCGGGTGGGGCCTCCCACATAGAGACACCAGCAGATGAAGTTCCCGGTGCGTCTGGACCAAACAAAGATGCACGTGGATTAACCAAAGGCGTATTTCGTGGTGCGCCTGGATCAAACAACAGTGGAATTGGGGGTGCTGGTGTCTCTATGAAGGTCGTTTCGTCATAGTCATCGATGTCATCATCATCGCGGAAATCGTCTCTGCCGATTTCATCAATGTCAATATCGTAATCAGCCATCTTTATAACTTTCTTAAAATTAATTATGTATTAAAGACAAAACCATAAGGGTTTAATATAGTTTCACTAAATTATGTCTTCGAGTCAATACGGTCGCAAACTCAATCCATACCGCAGACTGCGTGAGCCCCTCGGGGCAAAAGGCGTGAGACAGAGTGTCGTAATTACGAACAACCCATCGACGATCGACCAGAACCAGCAGCTCTTGGTCCGCTTCCCCAACCTCGGAGCTAACGACGTCATTGTGCCGGGTACTGTTCGCCTCGCTTTCACTATTTCGCTTACGTCGACGGACGAGGACCGAACCGTCGTTCAGAACCTTGGTCGCGCCATCGTCAAGAAGACCATGATAAAGATTTCTGGTAATGAGGTGATGTCGATCGACGACAGCGACGTCTACCATTGTTATCAGGACCTATGGAAGACGGCGCAAGAGCGCGAAAACGCTGTCTATCAGGGTATTGACACCAGCAAAAATAAGAACGTAACCAAACTTAGAATCGGGGCTGATAACAAGGTAGATAACAACGCGAGTGACAATGCGGTCGCGGGCGCTTACGGCAACCGCTTCTACATCCCGCTCGACTTTGAGTTGCTGGAGAGTCACATGCCCTACTATCAGAGCGCTTTGGCTGACCGCCTCGAATACGAACTAACGTTCAACGACTACGGCCGAGTTCTCATAACCAGCGACCTGTTATCGACGTATACGATCGATAATGTTTCGCTGGAGTACGACATGGTCACGATGCCCGAACTCGCGCGATTGATCAGAACCCAGTACGCGGGCGCGTTGCCATACTTTACGACCGAGTTCTTCGCCATCGCAAGATGACGAAAGACAAAGGCGACACATTGTGGAATATTAACGTCAACGTACCCGCTCGCTCGATGAAAGGTATAATGATGTTGTTCGAGGATGCTCGGTTCGCGTTCGGTGCTAGAAAAACCGACAAATTCTATAACCCCAAAATCACGAAGGTAGAGGTGACGATCGAGGAGTACCCAATCAACTCTACAGCGCGGGTCTTCGCGCGCACCAGCAGTGGGACGAAGTAAGAAAGCAGTTTGCTGCCGGCTCTAAGCGCTCTCCGGAGGTTGCAGCGGTTGCCAAAGACCTGCATCTCTCGGCCGTCTCCCTCGCGGAGTTCATGAATACCAAATAGCGTTGTTATGGCTAGACATGCGAGCCAGCGACGACGACCAAATACACGGCAGCGGACGCCAAGTTGAGAACGCTAGCGAGGGTGTGACGATCCAGATAACCAAAGAGGCGGACGTAGCCGGGCCATTGAACGTGTACTTATATATAATTACAGACGCACAACTCAACATCGAAGATGGCCGATACGTCTCAGCACTCTATTGATTTAATAAAAAAATCATCTAACGATTTATTAATTAATAATTTTGAAAAAATTAAGAAAATTAGCAATCATTCTAACGATTTATTAATTAATAAATTTGATAATTCTAAAGAATTAATTAAGAAAATTAGCAATCAATACCAATTCACGATTGGAGATGCCCACTCTGCCATAATATGTGGGCAGACAGGATGTGGAAAAACGGTTTTCATCCTCGACTTGCTCGAGGAGTCCTACCGCGATGCTTTTCGTCACACTGTGATCCTGTGTCCCACTGTGCGGCACAACGATACTTATCAGCGGCGAACGTGGATATGGACCGACCCTGAGGTATACGTTATTGACCCAGGTGATAGGCTTCACGATTGGTTGCGTGGTTTATACCAAAGATTCCAGGGTGAGCCCACCCTATACGTGATTGACGATTGCTCGGCCAAGGCGGCGATGACCAAAAAGAAGGACATGCTCTCCGAGCTCGCATTTTCTGGCCGCCATGCTAGGCAAAGCGTATGGATATCCACTCAAAAGTACAACGCCGTCCTCAAGGATCTGCGCGAGCAAACGAAATGGGTCGCCCTCTTTCACTGCAAGGACCGAGACTCATTCGACGACTGTCTTCGAGAGAATGACGTTATCCCAACGCGCGAGAAGCGCCTGGAGGTTCGACAGATGCTTTCGGAAACTAAGCACGCCAAGCTTTTGCTAAAGACTGATCAACCAACTGCTTACGAAGTTATCAATTAATTTTATAATTAATTAGCAATTACTGAACAAATGCTGAACAATGCTGAACAATGCTTCGCAATTGTTGAACAATGCTGAACAATGCTGAACAAATGCTTAACAAATGTTGAACAAATGCTGAACAATGGTTAACAATGTTAACAATTTGGTGCTCCGCTGCGAGCTTTGTTGCGAGCATAATGGTGATCATAAGTATCGGGTGGTGCGCTTTGCAATATGTTAAAGTGATGAGACTTGTTAGAATAGTTAAATTAATTTTAAGAAAAATGAAAACTGCGACGAACTTCTCGATCAGCTAATAGAAGAAACCTCAACTCCGACTGCCAACATAGATAATGATCCGACAGAGCAATCGGAATCAACTCCAACGGGGTTGGTATTGGGTTGAGTGCAACGACTCCAAATGAAAATGAAAATGCAGCGCGACGAGAGCGGCTAGCTGCGCTGGTTGCTGGGGGACAATCGGAGCTTATTCTCGGTAGGCGTCTCTCAGTTTTTCAGGTGGATAAGATGTCAGATGCGGAGATCGATAAAATGTATGCGCGATACGAATCTAGGTTAGGTGCGGAGATGACAAAAACTCTCGGATCGGCGGCTATTCATTTGTACGCAACCGCCGTTAGTATACTTCTCCCTATACCAAACACCGCGGGATTGATTGACGATCTAGAGACTGACCCTTTTATAGGTCACACTCTTAGAACAGCCTGCTGCTCAATTTATCACAAGTTTGGAATGTACTTAGCCCCGCTGACAACCGCGTTGACCACGGGTAAACACTGTCAATTTGGACATATATGCCCACGAACTATAAGCCCTGAAAATGATGACACAAGACACACCCGCGAGAGTGACGGAGTTGAACCCGATTGCTCCAACCCAATCGAACCCGAGTGTTACTCCGCCACTGGATGACATACCGCATATAAAAAATCCCAAAAGACAGCAGCTGCGGGCGGGCGGCGGCTGCCACCCGAAAAGTTAAACAAGATAAAATACTCGCCGAGCTTCGAGAGGCTAAACTCCAATCGAGATTGGGGTTGCAATCGGGGACGGAGACAGCAAAACATCTGAAGACAGAGTTGAGTACAACCCCCCCAATTCACGAATTGGAAGCACACCCAAATTCTTTGAATTTGTCACCCAAATTCGTGAATTGGAGTTGGGTTGTTGGTGGTGGTCTGGCAGTTGTTGGTGCCCTGTGCGTGTGGAAATACCCCATATTATCGAAAAAACAACCAGCCAGAGTTCAGAAGAAAGTTACGAAACACCAATCGCGATTGGATGCGCCCCATTTAAACATTGATCGCGACCCCTTTTATATGCAATAATGGCTGAACAAGACGGTAAAATGTTAGTGAATGCGCTTTATCACGCCGTGGTGATATCAGGTTTCAGTATCGGGTATGCTCGACTATCAAAGATGGCCCTAGGAGGATCCGCTCCCAAATTGGACTTTACTGTGAGAGACGTAGGGCTTGCGACCTTAGATGTAGCGGCCGCAGTTTGGACCCGAGATTATCTAGTTAAAGCTGGAATTCTACCAGTTAATATATGGAAATAAATGGCTTCAATCGCAATAATGGTAGGTGGTGCGCTCTTAAACGCATTTGCGTTCACCGGCAGCAACTTTCTATTCTCTAAACTACAAAACTCGAACGCGGATGAGGAGAGTACGCGTCACGATTTAGCTGTAGAACAATTCAATAGCGCAAAGGAAGCGTGGTCGGAAAAACAAACCGCCCATCTTGACTGGGTCAATGAAGAGCTTCGCCGCGAAAATCACGCCGCACAAACTTTTCAGAACGTTGAAGAAGCCAACAGCGAGTACGCGCTGGCATATCCGCAGAAAAGTCTCGCGCCGATGGATCGCGAGCCCCAACTTTCAGATTTCTATGTACCGTCAGAGGCCCAAAAAGACCGCGAGATCGCGTTCATCGTCGTGGAATGGGTGTGGTGGGTCTTGTTGGCTACTATATTCAATCGAGATTTTAAATTAATTATTTTAAATTAATTATAAATATATATATATATATATAGAACGATGTCAGTTGATGAACTTTATTTTGCTATGATTGATGTAGGCTACACTGCCCTTAAACACCGCATAGCTGGTGCAAAGGGTATGATTCGTCTGGCCCGAGATTCTCTCGAGACGTGGCGGGAGGACGAAAAAGCGGCCACCCTTTTCGCAAAGCGGATGTTAGATTCCTCCACCAATCCTGGGGGATTATATTTTCCCAATTTCCTTCAGAACTTAACCCCCAATCGCGATTGCACTTCCAACAAAGGTTTATTATTATCGGCGCAGTTACCGGACGATCTGGCGAGGGCATGTTGGAGATTGTCAGATATATTAGAATACATCGCATACGATGAACACGCGCAAACTTAATACCAAACTATCGGTTCGCCTAACGCGCAAGCTAGCGAACACGTACTATAGCCCCCGCGTCTACTGGAAGGGACTCGCTGCCATCAAGAACCTCGCGGCGGCGACCAAGGTTTCAGAAAACGCTGTCAAGGAATGGCTCAAGAAGCAGACCATCTGGCAGATCTATTTACCCGCGCCTCACAATATTCCGCGCCCGAAATTCGACGTGCCGGTACCGAACCAAGTTCACCAAGCGGATCTCCTGTTTCTCCCTCACGATCGCGTCGGTCGTAAGACGTACAAGTACGCGCTGACAGTCTTTGACGTAGCGAGTCGTTATAAGGGGGCTGAGCCGTTGGCCACTAAAGAGTCTAAGGAGGTGGCCGAGGCTCTCTCCCGAATATATAAGAGGAGTCCTCTCAAATGGCCGAATCTTCTCCAGGTCGATCCCGGCCGCGAGTTCATGGGCGCGGTCTCTCACTATTGTCTAAGCACGAAGTTTCTATCAGACGCGGCCGCGTCAACATCCACCGGGACCAGGGGATCGTGGAACGCTTCAATCGAACCCTGGCTGAGAGACTGTTCGGACACCAATACGCTAAAGAACTTGTAGACCCTCATTCGCGATCGACCGAGTGGGTGGCCAGACTGCCCGCCGTGGTCTCCGCACTGAACGGAGAGGTGACCAGATTGATAGGTAAGAAGCCCCGTAGATGCCATCAAGTTTAAAAGGGTGACGAGCGAGCCCTCTGCCGTCTCGCGCGGGCGACCCGTTGGTTTAGAGGAGCAACGGCTTCCATCAGATATTGATGTCTGGTACCTCTATCAACCGGGAGAGCTCGAAGGTGGTAGCCGCCGCGCGACTGATCCCGTGTGGTCTCTCAATGTATATCATCTAGATCGATCTATTACCAAGCCCGATGAGCCCGTGCTCTACTATTTGGATGATGGGCCATCTCGAGGGTTTGTTCGCGAAGAACTTCTCGCGGTGCCTTCTGACACCCAGCTACCCCCGGATCATCAGAGTCTTTAGTATTCTCTCTCAGAGTTCTTTTTTTTTACCTATCCTATAGGCTCGGTGTGTAACCCGTCTTCCATCACTCTCCTCTTGTCGTAGTACGCCGAGAGTCCTAATTTTTGTTGACAGTACGTCTTCATCACCCCATTAATCATTCGGAATCCCCTGTTCTCCGCCATATCCCTACCCCCTTCGAGAGCACTCTTATACCTCCCCAAGTCAGATCGTTAGATCTTCGACATCCCCTTGGCGAGTGCTTAAATTTTCCATCACCGCTCACGTAGTAACACTTGCTACACAGAGCGATGGCGCTATCCCCTTCGAATTCCAGCTTGAACAGTCCCGGAGTTCTGTTGCTCCACACGTCCCACGCCAACCACTCGGTCTTCTCCTTTTTAAACTTTCTCTTCATATTCTTTCTCACCACCGCCGCCAGCGTCTTCTCCGACAGCGCGAAGTACATGCTGTCAGTGTCCATCTGTATCAGTTCGAAATCTCCGCGATCCACGTACTTGTCCAAGAAATCGTAGTAGAACTCCAGCATCCGGAGCTTGGCCAACTGGTAGACCGCTATGCCACACTGAAACGGTCTGTTGATCACCACTCGAGTCTTCCTGCTCGATATCTCGTAAGCCTCCCCAATCTCCTCCAGGTCTTCGAACCACGCCGACCTCAGTGCCCGATCGACAGTCTTCTCATCCTTCGTATATGTGGTGTTCAGGTGTCTTTCTTGTGCCTCTATCAGCTTGCCACAACACGCGTTGCCAACCAGTTTGAATATATCCGCCAACACCGCCTTGCTCTTGTCGACGTCCCCCGTCCGTCTAGCAGCGGTGACCTCTTTAGCGAACCATTGAACGGTTTGCCGGGCGTGTAGTCTATAACCCTATGCACCGCCTTGACGATCAGACCGTGCTCCAGATACCACTTTAGCAGCGGGGAGTATATGATCATCTTCTTGGCGGACATTGCCCCCACGAGCTTTCTCTGTCCTTCGACTCCTTTCCTACCGGTCCCGGCCAGGTAGTCCTTCATGTGCTGCGGAACCTCGTTCTCATCGACTTCTCGATTAACGAACAGCGGTGAAATTTCCGAGAACTTGTCTCTCAACGTTTCAGGGACCTCTATATCCAACTCCGCAAATCCGAACCACTTTTCACTCCTGACCTCCTTCACGAAACGGTCTATATACGACTGTCTTTCCGGGTCGTCACACGTCCATATCTGCTCCTCACCACACGGCATGTCCTTCGACAGAGTAGATAGGTATAGAGCATTGGCATCGTACCCCAACACCGCCTTGCACATCTTCTCCTCCCGACTCCCCACCTGACCCCTGATCGTCGACCTTCCAGCCTCGGCGTATCTGGAGAATACTATGGACGGACCACCGACCAATCCCTGCTTCATCATCTCGTAAGTTTCAGACTTCGGTGACCACAGCTCGGGCGTGTCCGCCTTCCCATCGATCGACCCGCGGAGTAGGTACTGAAGGGAAACACCGGGCAGAGACACAGCATCCTTGAGTATATCCACGCCTCTTCCCTTGTAGAACTCCGTCATTTTAGTCAGAGCCTCTAGGAACGGTCCTACATCCAAGTCGTTGTAGTGTTGCAACCATTCCTTGAACGTCTTTCCCCCATCCCCATTTTCTCGGAATACCTTCTTACACTCTTTCCACTCGGACAACGACAGTAGGAACTCACCCTTCAACTTCGAGTACCACTCGGGATAGTCTGGCAGCCCCGGATGGTCGAGCATGTCCGCGCTATCGAACCACTCGTATGGAAAGTGAGACTTTACCGTTTTACAGTCGTACGCCTTAACCCACCGGTCGTACGTGGTACCGGGTCCCAGATACTGGATGATGTCGAGAAATTTAAACTCCGGGGTAAACAGAAACATCGTCGTGCTGGCTCTCTTTCCGACCATCACCTTATTCACGGTGGCCGCCAACTTCTCTACAAAGTACTGCTTGATGAGGTTCAGGTCGTACCTGCTACAGTTGAACCCCACCACCGGGACTTGGTCAATCCATGAGATAATCTTTGCTTGCTGAGACTTCGATAACATATCTATGTCGGCCGGCAGATACTTCTTTCTAACCCCCTCCCTAATTGCCTTGCCTCTCATCTGCAGCTCGGTCACGAACTTCTCGACTAGCGTGTCGGGATCTCATTCGCATAGGTGTGTGATCCCTTCATGCATCGTATCCCCCAACGACACCGATATAGGAACGTGCTCGACCTCGATGGTCAGGTCTTTGGTGGGTCGCGTGCTTTTTGACTTGTCGAGATACGCCTCGAAGTCGTAGACTATCTGGTGGGGATACAGAGTCGTCTCCTCCTCGCGTGTCAATTGTGGATAGTAGGTATTAATTTTATCAAAATTATCATTCAACCTCTCGCACTCCCACATCACCACCAGCTCGTAACCCGCCTTCCTTATCTTGGCGTATTGAATTTTCGTCCTCTTGTACAGCGATCTCGCATTACCTCTCATGCAATGCCTCGGACACCCGTGCCAGTAGCATCCGTGAAACTGAAACACGGTCTCTGTCTCGTGACAGTAACCGTCGACCGGATCACCGGCCACCCACCTCTCACCACCGTGACCGCAGTTGGCGTGATGTATGTGCTTTCCCACCCTCTCTCTCTGCTCAACCATTGAATCGACCTCACACTCGCTGACCCCTTAGGATAGAACGCCTTCTCGTAGGCCGACTGTGGTCTCTCTACCCTCTTACCTGGACATGTCACCACGGTCTTCCCACCCATGCAGGTGGTCGCGTGCCTGTGCATGTTACACGACTTTGTGAACCGTTGTTGACATCCGGTGCACCCGTACTCGTTCGTCATCTTGCGGAGATTCGTTATGAGGAACGAGTGACCTCCAAACATTCCTATCGTCATTGTCTTCCCCCCAACCACGTCGTAATTTGCCGGAACCTTCATGAGGTACCACACTCCATCGGCGGTGGGCTCGTACACGCGAATGCCCATCTTGAAATGCTCTTCGACCTTCTTAATATCGTCCAGGGGGATTCCCTTACTACTCGGTCCGTTATCGTGCCCGAGGTATTCGCGAGCCAGAGCTCGTGCCTTCCTACAACACCGTCGGGTCTCCCTCCACGTTGGATGGCTATGCACCTAAACAGACACAAGTAGTCGTCGTACGTGTCGACGGAATACATTCCCTTTTTTCTGTCTTAACCAGTCTGGGAGTTTTCCCGCTCCCATGAGAAGTTGTTGCGCCTTCGATGATCATCTTCACCTCGACCGATATCCAACGAACGAAGGTCCATTTTGTGTTTGGTTCTATCGACTTTGTCGATGTCCATTCGACCTTTCTCTCTATCGGATATCCAACTCTCGGCTTTGGCGATCTCGTTTATCCCGGACTGCCCTTTGATTGTTTGTGATAGATCATAGTAGCGTCGGTCTCTATGTGCCTAATACGATACGAGCACGAATACCTCAGGTAACATGCCGTGGTCATCTCTGGGCGAATTTTATTCATTATACGATTAGCGATCTCCCCGTCTACCCCCCTCTCGAAAGTCCATACTATCTTCCTCCTACCCCTATCAATAGTTTCCCTAACTTCGGCTTCTTCGGCGAGAATCCTGGGACCCTCCTCCACCAAAGCTCTGGCGATATCTCTCCTCTTCTTGGGAGGTCCCCCCACCAACCTTGATAAATCTTATTGTAGTACGCCTTGTATAGGGGTTTTCTACGTGCGCTGGGATCTTCTTTTACACGCTGCGCGTAAGCGGTGGCGCGCAGACTGGCCGTCGTTTCGTTCTCCAATTTCTCGGAGCGTTTTTCGGGGTCGGCGGGCAGTCGTCCGGTCGAAACCGCACGCCGCAGCCTCTCCTCGTAGACGACGGCTCGCGCGTCACTTATCCTATCTGCTATATCTTTCTTGAGTCTCAAACCTCTTAGGGAAATTCCCCAACTCTTAGCTTGCTCTCTCATTTGCTTTATGGTAGGCATTATACTGAGTATAACCAATATAGATTTTTTATCTTCAATAGGGTGTAAGTTTATATTTATTCGTATAAATATATGACAGATTGTTGTAAATATACTGATATAACTTATGGATAACTTGTCTTTAATAGGGTGTCAGTATATATTTGTGACAGATTGCTGTAAAATATTGAGATAACTTATGGATTTCTTATCTTCAATAGGGTGTCAGTTGTTATTTTATTCGTAATAAAAGTATGACAGATTGTTGTATATATATACTGAGTATAACATAGGGATTCTTATCTCTAATAGGGTGTATCTTCTCATGTCATAAATATATGGTCTCGCGGTAGTAGTATATAAGAGTCATAATGATTACAAGTTTCGTGTGGAAGCCACCACACGTAGTAGGTGGCTTCCATATAAACTTGTATGATTATGACTCTTATATACTACTTAATACGTCCCGCATTTTCAAACGGTCATATAAAAATGTGGGGCATAACGAGCTTTACAAACTGTGAACATGGTAAACTGACATTGACCTCCACTTGGATGCGGGGGAGATTGTAACACAGCATCGAACCTAAACACATACACTTTTGCCATATATTACCAAAATAATTCAAGGTTCAAAAAAGTAACCGACGCTTGGTATAACCTTGCTAGGCAGACCCGAGGTGTATAAGCAGCATATATCAATGAACGCTATAGGACATTATTACAGGTGACATAATTACACTAATGTGGTACTCCATTCAGTAGAGTACATCAACATAGGAAAAATTGATAATAACTTTTAGCAGGATCAATACCATTTCACTGGTTGGCCGAGTTATAGTGGTCGAGGAGGAAAGTGGTCAGGATGGCTTGGTCATTTAATTGGACAAAGTATGATATTGTTGGCAGAATAGTTTGACCTTTACTTACGTAGAGCCTGTGGAATCTCGGATTCTGTGGTCGTTGCGGCAACTATGGGACTGGCTACTGGGGTGGTGATGGTAATGGTGTTTACCCGGGCCGGTTCTCGTACTGGGGAAACAGCTGAAACAAGTGAATTAATGAGACCACACTGAACATTGCATGGTGTTAGCAAAATATATTTTGTGTAAAGATTAATAATTACTGTGACATACTTTGTCACCTGCACAGTAACAGGGTGGCCGATATTGCGTATATATGATGTCTAAACACAACTCAATAATTGCAATAATCCATACATTTGTATAATATTTTTACCATATGAAAGTGCTTCCAGGTTGCATTCAGTTATGGTGATCAAAATAGCTTCATAATCCATTCAGCTATAATTGTAACAGTATAGCCCACAATTTCTAGTACTACCGAGTACATAATAATTTTAAGACAACACTCCTCCATGTTAACCGGTAAAACTCAATTTGGCTGGTTATGAGGTCAGACCAGTGCACGTTCGCCTTGCGGGCGCCGTTTGATGGTATGGGCACGTGTGCCGACACAGGACTCAGATTTAGACAATTTCTAATAAATACACTAGATGATCGATTGAGTGACAATAAAGTATGATTGCAATACTATCGTGTTTGTCTACGACATGTTCCCAAACAGTTTGTACTCGGGTTGTGATCACAAGAACGTTACATAATGTCTTTTACACATATGCAATGTCACAATTTTGCTTCTGACACCAAAACAATGTGTTTGCTTCAGTTAATGTTAAAACAAAAAAAAAAAACGCTGGGATAAACAGACATTATTATCATAAAGTAAAAAAAACTAAAATACATGAATGGACAATTGGTGATAAATTGTGTGTGTGCCGTCCAGAACAGAAAACATGACTTTTCTACAAAAGTGAATCCATACTTTTGAAATATTTGATAACAATTATCAATCCTTCAGCTATTACGGTGTCAACGTTTTACGAGTTACAAGGCAAAATTGGGAAATTTGACACCAACACATGCGAGATTATCAATGAATGGTTGTCGAAAAAAAAGTGTACAGCTACACACCATAATGAAGCCACATCCATAAGTTACAAGTGTCTACCTATTATTGTTTAAAAGTTTTACAAATTACAAGGCAAAGTCTAAAGGGGGTAGATAATCCATGACCCGGGGGGGTCGAAAAGAAATGCATCACAAGGAAGTTACATACCAACCATGAAGCCTCCATAGTACGGAAGGACGACCATTGGTAACATGAAATGCCGCCTCACTATCGTGGTGTTACATAAAATACGGAAGGACAATTGGAGATTGTGCTGGTTGGTGGACGGGTAATATATATGTACCCCACAAATATTTGTAGTATATAACTAATGGATATTGTTGCCAGAATAATTTGACCTTTACTTACGTAGAGCCTGTGGAATCTCGGATTCTTTTGTCGTTGCGGCAACTATGTGATTGGTTGCTGGGGTGGTGATGGTAATGGTGTTTACCCGGGTCGGTTCTCTTACTGGGGAAACAGCTCTGAAACAAGTGAATTAATGAGACCACACTGAACATTGCATGGTGTTAGCAAAACATATTTTGTGAAAGGATTAATAATTGGTGGCCGATATTTACCTATTATGGTTCAAAGAGTTGTAAGCAAAATTGTGCAGTCCAAAATAATATTGTGTGTCGATTAAATCACAAATAACTTTGTCCATCTACACACCAAGGTACATACCAAGTTTCAAGCGTACCTATTACAGTTGATCCCACATGGGGAGATAATCCATGATGCGTAGATGAAAAAATAAACAATTAGAAACTATTATGGTTTTACAGTTTTATGAGTTACAAGGTTTGTGACGAACGGACGGACGGACGGGACAGAAGGGCAGACAAAGGTAACATGAAAAGCCCCCTCCACTAGTGTGGTCATGCATAAAAATAATACGGAAGGACATTTCAGGTTGGGGGCGGGAGTATATATGCACCCCAAGAATATTTTGTTGGTATATAGCTAATGGATAGTGTTGGCAGAATAATTCGACATTTGCTTACGTAGAGCCTGTGGAATCTCAGATTCTGTGGTCGTTGCGGCAATTATGGGACTGGCTGCTGGGGTGGTGATGGTAATGGTGTTTCATCAAAATCCGTTACATAATAAGGACAAAATATAAGAATGCGTACTTTGAATCGGAGGGCTTCTGCATGTTTCAGTACTTGTTGTTGTTGTTGTTGTTGTTGTTGTAACCACGTGATCATACACCTTGCATATATATATGTGTATTGCTAATATAATACCATTTTGGTTTCAAAATGCATTACTACAGAAACGGGAAAATGCGCTGGTATTGGATATATATCTGTTCGCTGTTGTTAATTTAATCGGAAACGGAATCTGTGATCTTGTTGGTGATATGGACAGCAGTGACGTCATTGCCGTTAAAACGAGGCAGGAAGACGAGAAGTCTAAATGTCTGCTACTGGAAAATGACGTCTAGATGTTGATGAATGGAGGCACTACAGGTAGGTGTGAGCTGCATGTTAGGGAATGAAGCAACACATACAATGGAAGACACTCGCAGACTTAAATGTCTAACGTTCGCCGTCAATTTGGTGTCCCTTATACACAACCGCCTGCGCTAATCATGCCAATATTTGCAGGTTGCTTTATTTCCAAACACGTGAATATTGTGCTTGAATACAAGCAGCTTGATTTGCTGAACGTGAGCTCTGGTACAGCTCAGACACAGCCAATCAAATTGCTTGAGTGCGAGTTGATATTGCCAATATATGTTAGGAAACGTTGGTATCTGGGTTTGACACTTTTACCTGTTAGAGTGATGGCTGACGAATACTTTTGGCCTGTATATCATTTTGGGAAGTGGTGCCAGAGTTCTGATGGCCGCCATTTTTTAGCATATGACCGATAACTAAACATGGGGTTCTACAGAGCTTGTCATTTAATTAGTTTTAGTTTGTTTTGCCAATATTGTATTTACCATAAAGACTACTACGTTATTTAATAATGAAATGAAATCAGCTGATGCAATGCCAAGGTCATATGCAAGGTCAGATTGCAAATAAAAACGGGGAAAAGGTACTATACTTCCTCATAAACCGATATACTTGTTATTAATAATTCCCGTGTCAATTATTTGCGGATAGGGAGCACATTTGCTGGAATATGTCAATATCATTAGTGTTTTAAGAATTTATCTCTTGGTCACAAACTCACGTGTATGGTAGAGCCACTTCCCACTTTATAAGATATGGAAAATATACAAATACCACACAGGTTTTCTTTGGAAATCAGCTGGCGTTATATGTTATTACATATAAACAATAAGAAACTTTGTATTGTTTTATTAAATGTCATCACGATGTATTATCACTCAATATTGTGTAGATAATATAAAACAAGACACTGTAAGCAGTCTTGTTGACGGTAAACTGGTAATTTGCCTAGGAACAATTAAAACCCCATTGAACGCCATTACCGAGCATAAGATCATCAAATAATATATGCGTTGTTTCCCATTCACGGCACTAACCTACTATTCTATTTATCCCGTCAACACATAAAATTTGCTTTAAAATGCAAAAATAGTATTGACTGGATATCAAAAATGTTTCACGGCACTGTGTTTCACGGCACATACGCACTGTGTTGACGGGATAAAACTGCATTAAAGTCTGGACGACATGCATAAGAAAAATTAAAATGAATATCAGTTTTTATTTATTCATACGCTTTACCAATATTGGCCGCCATCTTGGACGCCATCTTGAATTTGAGACCTTTAGTACCAGTTGTCAAATTGACACCCAGGCTAAAAATGTGTGTAATATGTTACTGTTGTAAATAACAACGTCAATCCTTTTCCGTATGAGGTCGGAACGAAAAACTATATTTTTGGCCTGGGCGTCTCGTCTACACACTTTGATATCACGCGTATTTTGATATGGCTCGGAAACGAGTAGTAATTTATCGAAGCCTCAGAAGTCTTACGACGTTTCCGAGATATCAAAATAAACTAGCATGGTATTTCATAACTGCCTGCGTTAATCTTGCCCATATTATAAACGTTTCTGAACATCTATTGGCAATGCCAACTCGCAGTCAAGCAGCTGATTTGCTGAGCCTGAGCTGTAGCACAGCTCAGGCTCAAGCAAGCACGTTGCTTTATTAACTTCAAGCACAATATTCTAGTAGTTTGTACTTCCGTGTCCCGATATCCGGAACGTACGTGTTCACAGTTACATTACTTTGCCAACATCGGAAGTTCGCACAGGTGTGCATAATGAGGGACAATGTTCGGATTGCCTCAGTCCTTGTCGGGACTACCGCGCATGGTTGGCATGACCAGGGGTCAGTAACGATCACGCTGGACTTGAAGACGTCCATGTGGAAAGTATGATGATGTCGTTCATTCATTCGGATTACTATGCCGTCTTTTCCGGATTTCTGTTGAGTGGAAACTGAAAACTTATAACGTATATAGTACAACCTTTCTAAGCTGAACACCGCGTGAGGCTCCCAGGATGGTGCGTCAACTTTCGACGTCATGCGTTGTTACGTTTCACGGTCATACACTCATGCCGCTTAATCCCGATATCAAGGTTATTCAGTATTTAAAACAGTATATTTAAGGAAGATTTCGTGATAGATTTGCTATTGAATTATATTTTAATAATCAGTTTCATCACTTGCTATGTATATCTGAGACACCGTCCCTTTTGTTCTCATATTGAATCAGTTTCGTCACGTCCTTTGAATATCTGAGACCCAGACCTATTTACTTAATGTAATGTAATTTTAATTTAGTTTGTTGATGCGGTCTACAATCAGATACTTGAATGAATTAGATTCCGCATGTGGTAGATAACTTTCAAAATTTACGTGTCAGCAATATACAGGTATCCGCCATTTATATTTGTTTTTTTTTGACTGCAGTGTAACGCAATACATACATGTAAACATACCCTGTTAATCATGTTAATTCATCAATACAGTTCAAGACTATGTGAATACCTCTGTGCACGTGCATGCAGTTTTATATGGATTGTACTAGTTCTTCATTTCTTTTATTGCTGTTTTGCATTCATATTCGTTTATATACCCATAACATGACTGCTGATAGATTGCAATAGTTACAATTAGTTTACTTGGACGCTTCGGGCTCCCTTGGATATATGGATATGTTTTTCGTACACTTTTGTAGAAATGCATCATTTAACCCTGAAACAATTGTTGGTGAATTATGTTTGTGTTAATTACGCAGAACAATCACATAATGATAAAACACGTTTACTTTATATATATAGCAAGAAAGCACATGCCCCGGCTATTGTTTAATCGTCCCCAAGAAAAAAGAAAATACATTAATTTAATCAAATAATGAGAAACACTACAAAAGGCAAATACAACAACTATAGTTTGATAGAAATAATGGATTGGAACCTATAATGAACGGTCGAGGAGTTTTAATAAAATGGTTGCCTTTCTTGAAATCCCTGCGGCTAATTTCACAAAAAAAGTGAAATGTTACTCTACTGTCTGGTACACGTAAAATAATGAAATGCCATCAAATATTGGTTTTATTGATAAAACCAATTTTGTCTGACACTTTCACATGGGGGCTAAAATAGATCAATTTGTTTTAAATAATTTTAGTATTTGCGGACCGATAGTTAAATGTTAATGTTTCGTTCAGACCATTTCCATGCTATTTTCCTATGCTTATATGTCAGTTTTTCATAGACATCTGTAAATAAAAAACATAGACAGGTAAATTTTCATTATTTTGAAGAAGAAAAACCACTTGAACGTTGCATATTTCCGGATCTGACATGCAACGATGTCGACAAATACGCTGGTCAGTCAGTCTAATATATTGTGTCCGCTGTTGACTGAGCAAGGCGCTTTGTTTCCTTAATGAACCACTGGACCTTGGGAAATTATGTGATTACGTTTTGTGTTGTGTCCAGGTCGTTAGACTTATTCATTAGATATTTAGTTAGCACGGCAAGGTATTTAGAAAGTCGCATCTTTGTAACTTACATTTTGAACAATTAAGTAGAAAATTAGAGTTTGTTTCGGCGATTCTACATGTCCAGTTTGAAATGAAGTTGTACCGTCATTTTGGCGCACACTGTACCTGTATGTTGAACATCTACTTTTGCAAGTACGCATTTTCCAGATTCGAAGATATCACTCCGATGGTCCGTTTGCCAACAAGTAGTCAGCATTGCTAATATATTACCATTTTGGTTTCAAAATTCATTAATACAGATACGGGAAAATGAGTTTGTATTGGATATATCTGTTCGCTGTTGTTAATGTAATCGGAAACGGAATCTGTGATTTTGTTGGTGATATGGATAGCAGTGACGTCATTGCCGTTAAAACAAGAGGCTGGAGATGAGAAGTCATAAACGTCTGCTACTGGAGAATGACGTCGAGATGTTGATGTTGAAGGTGGCACGACTGGAAAGGGGGGATGGAGGCACTCCAGGTAGGTGGGAGCTGCATGTTAGGGGAATGAAGTAGCACAAACAGTGGAAGACTCTCACAGATAAAAATGTCTAAGGTCAACTTAGTGTCCCTTATATGTGGCTGTGACTGGAGATATGGGGCTTATGACCAGTGGGGATTTGTGACCAGTGTAGCCCCTGATCGAATAGCACACTCCTGTAGCCTGATAACGATATATTTGCTTGTTAGATGGATGGCTGGTGTTTCATTGCTGGAATGGCGAACAGTGCAGGCTGATCTGGATCTACACAGGTCGCAAAGCTCATAAGCGTCATTTCTCCAGTCACAGTCACATATCAGTCACCGGATACTGAAGTACACAAAACGATACCTGAATAAGAGAATAACACGATAGGGTATGTTGATATCACGTCTATAACGTGTATTGATTATCACGTGTATTTTAATATCAAGTTTATTAGGCTCGGCTCGGAAACGAGTATGAATTCATTGACACGTTCAGCATCAGAATGCTTACGACGTTTCCCAGATAAACTTGATATCAAAATAAACTAGCACGGTGATATCTATATGTCAAATGAGTATAGATATAAGCGACATATGCATGTGTTTTGTCGGTGAATTTATGGGTGTTGCATTTCTAGTTGAAAATGACTAAAATTAATGCTATTTTGCATAGTTTTTGTCCAGATTCTAACAAAGCTGTGCGCCGATATTCACACCCATTGTATCAGTAACGTGACATCAAACAACTGTGAAATGGAAAGCAGTTGTTCGCATTGAAATCTCGAATCGATACAACACTTCAACTGTTAGAAGTTTTCCATGCATAACCATTTGTCATGTGCCTGTATGTATCTACTGGTGGTCAATGAAAATGCTCAGAATCTTGAAATCATTTGGAGTTGGAATTATTGTAGACTGCACAACTGTCGATAATTACAGAATGTCGTCAAGATACAGCGCCCTCTAACGTCGCTTTCTCGGCAAGTCTCGTCACATCCACGACCCTCTCCAAAGGTAAAACACTCGTGTTTGATCACGTGATCACGAACATCGGCTCGGCTTACGATTCAACGTCCGGCGTCTTCCGTGTCCCGATATCCGGAACGTATGTGTTCACAGTTACAATCCTTTGCCAACATCGGAAGTTTGCACAGGTGTGCATAATGAGGGAAAATATTCGGATTGCCTCAGTCCTGGCCGGGAATACCGCACATGGTTGGTATGACCAGGGATCAGTAACGGTCACCCTGGATTTGAAGGTCAATGAAGACGTCCATGTGGAAAGTCTGATAGAGTCGTTCATTTATTCGGATTACTTCACCGTGTTTTCCGGCTTTTTGTTGAGTGAAAACTGACAATTTATAATGTATACAGTACAACCTTTCTAAGCCGGATACCGTGGGAGGCTCCCAGAATTGTATGCCAACTTTCGACGTTAGGCGTTGTTATGTTTCAAGGTATATATATGGCAAAATGTAAATATATATATATGTATAATGGTAGAATGTCTATAATATATAGCAATGTAAATTGGTAAGACTAAACCACACAAACTCATTTGTATCTCCAATAAATATGTGCGTTGTGTCGATATACGTCCTTTGTACTCCATGAAGCGAAGAAATACATATTTAGTTATTTACTATCAGTGACATTATCTGACACACGGTTCCTTTGACGCCAAATTGGTGGTGCGTATTAAGAGCGACAATAAGACACTCGCTGTACAGGCAGCGGTTGTATTGTCAGCAAGTTGCGTGTCATTGTATTATTATATTAGACGATGAATACGTATACTTTGGCAGCGGTATTGGTGGGTTTGGCGGTAAGTAATGTATGTGGTCATTGGACCCATCTGAAACAGACACGCAGAAAGAAAATCGTTTTTTTTATGATTTTCATTGTAATTTGCGGTTGTGACTGGAAAAATGGGGTTTTGCGACCAGTGTTGATCAAGATCAGACTGTGCATCCGCACAGTCTGATCATGATCTGCACTGTTCGCCATGTCGTCAATGAAACACCCGTCAAGCTTCTAACAAGCATTGCAGATCGCTATGAGGCTACATCAGTATTATATTTGATAAGG
Source organism: Conchocele bisecta (assembly GCA_029237695.1). Lineage (NCBI taxonomy): Eukaryota > Metazoa > Mollusca > Bivalvia > Lucinida > Thyasiridae > Conchocele > Conchocele bisecta. The sequence continues at coordinate 35,429,325 of CM055278.1, forward strand.
AGCTACACAAATGCCATAGGACCCATTACTCCAGTCAGTAACCGATTTCACCAACATTGCAAAGTATGCTTATCTAGCAAAGTATACTTTGAGGGAGAAATCATTTATTTTCCCCAAAATTCATTATTTCGTATAGAACAAACCACTACATTATATTTGATGATTAAAAGTATGCAGAATTATTATACTGAATTTATTACATTATCACAGCAAAAATGGCTGTGATAATGTAATAAATTCATGTATAATTAATTAATAAATTTATCCTTAAATTGAAAATTTCTCCCTCAAAGTATCTTTGCTAGAAAATTTGCTAGATACTTTGCAATGTTGGTGAAATAGGCTACTGAGCCACAAGTATGTCGAATGATATATTAAGTTATCTATTCTTGATCGTTGCGTATAAAAGACGACTTGGAGTGCATATGACGCTTCATTGCAGTGGAAGCTCTCTCACATGGACACCCTGGTGTCGGGTTTACAGAGGTTACACTGTATTAAACACCGGAGAGTGAAAACTGATTTGAACACGGTGTCATACTACTCGATAAGTACATGTACTGCGAGTAAATCTGGGGCATATTTCACTAGTCTTCGTACGACTAAAATGTTCGTAAGTGCAAATTTGGAATCGTCTGGAAAGTTCAATTGATGTATTTACAATTATTGAGCATAGGCTGCTTATGCAGCCTATGCTCAATAAATGTAAATCCAATAATTGTTTACAAGAAAACAGTGTTAATGTGAAATTTACAGACTATCATAGGTTTACACTTACGAACATTTTAGTCGTAAGAAGTTTAGTGAAACGGCCCCCCGGGGCCTAGTTCACTAGACTTCGTACGACTTCGTACAATATTTGTGTTCGTACGAATAATGTTATGATGTTCACATCAACGTGGTTAATTGATGTTATAGTACCTTTGTCGCAGCATTGTCGTGAAAACACATCCACTAAATATTTGATAACAATTGCTGACAGTGCAAATGTTATTCAGAATTCCAATTTTGGTCTTACGAAGTTACAATGTATTAGCCGTACATCTCAGAGGCGGATCTGAAGGGGTGGGTTGGGTTCCGGGGTTGCAACCCTCCCTCCCCCATTCAGCCACGGAGTTTACATAGATCACAGTTTACCACCAGTTGAAGTCTGAATTTAAATGCCGTAAAACACAGGAAAGTGCATTTCGAAGAGCTCGAAAATAGGACAACCCCTAGTTGCGAACGGTAACTCTTGCAATTAGCTACGGACGGTACGGAAGTAGATTGCAAGAGTTACCTTCGCAACTAGACAACCCCGCCCCGCTCCCCAAATCCTGGATCCGCCCCTGTATGTACGAAACTTAGTGAAACGGGCCGCAGGCTATTGAATCGCATGCACTGTCCGGCTGTATCGCTTACAATCCGCGGATGAGTTTTGGATAATAAACGTATTGCATGTAATCTGTATATCTATAATTATGATACGCTAAGTACATCATTTCCTAGTTGCGAACGGTAACTCTTGCAATTACTCCCGTACCGTCCGTAGCTAACTACGGACGGTACGGGAGTAGATTGCAAGAGTTACATTCGCAACTAATCATTTCCATACATAATAAATATGCTACCATACTCAATTTGTTATTTTAAAAATAATCCGCTAACTATTTATTTTATTGCGAGGGTTTAGCATAGGGGCTAATTCACTTTTATTGCATATGTATGTTGATATTTAAAATCTAACTAATTATGTTTAAAAACCAGCAGAAAGTGTGAGAAATAAAAATGTCAATGAAAGCAAGCAAATGTAAATGCTATGATTTAACGACGGCGCTGGTTCGATGACTTTGCATGTCGGGACCGACTATTTAAGTCCCCATCCGATAGGACTAGGCTATCACGAAGGTGTCTTGACCAAGGACACGCCGAATAGGCCAGTGTCGGGATTGGAACTCGGGACCATTAGATCCGTAGTCCGATACTCTACCACTGAGCTATTGCGGCTATTGAAAGCAAGCACATACATACTTATTATTAATAATAGGCCTTTAGCGTCGATTTTTCGCGTTCATGGCAAATCTTATTTCTATGACTTTCTACTGGTTTCTAAACATAATTAGGAAATGTTTACACATTCTATCATCCCTGTCACGCTTTATCCACCTGTATGTTGTAGCTGGTATCCAATCGGCCAACCGCCATTTCCCTTCATACCGCACCCATTGCATTTCGATCCGCCCCTGCTGGTGAGACCACATTTCCCCCGGCCTATTATAGATATAGCAATTGGCATCGCTTTTAATGCTAGATAGATACAGTACAACCTCTCTACAACAGCCACCCATGGGAAGACGCAAAACTGGCTGTTGTAGAGAGGTGGCTGTTGTAGGGAGGTTAATGCTGAATTAAATTTTATCGTCTGATGTTTATTTACTTTTCTTCGATAATTCGCATCAAATACATGCTTTGACAGCATTTTAGAATCATTTCCAATGGAAATGATTCTAAAGTGCTGTCAAAACATGTTTTATTGAGAAAGAATGCCAGACGACAGTGTTCATGCTCAACAGTCTAAGAGTTAGATATAGAGGAAATTATCCAATTGGGATATAAAATATCGGCTGTTACAGAGAGGGTGTTGTTATAGAGAGGTGGCCGTTCGGAGAGGTTCGACTGTAGATTCCTTTAATCCTCCGTCAGCATGAAGTGTTCAATAGAACGAACATACTTACAACACTGACGGACAATAGCCGAGCCAAATTATCTCCCCTGTTTAAATTCAATCTGTGAAATATTGTATCAACATGTTATGTAACAAATAGTAATCTAAATTCCATGAGATATTGTATCAACACTCTATGTACGGGGCGCCATGCAGGACAGGTTAATTATGTGTACAAAACCAATTTTGTCCAGACAAAATTGAGTTTTGTAACACTAAAAATCACAAAATCCAATTATGTAAAATTCTGATATACAAAATTCATTTTTGTTATAAAGGATTCAATTTTGTAAGACAGAATTGAGTTTTGTGAACAAAATTCAGCTTTGTGGGACAGAATTCAGTTTTGTCCACAAAAGTCAGTTTTGTCCACAAAAATTAGTTTGCGTAACTGATAGTCTATGTCATCTCTACGTTGATTGGTTGAGATCGGTCTTAGTCCATTTTACTAGATGGTGGAGTACACTTGCAGATTTAAATATTTCAATGCGAAAATATAACCAAATATATCAATATTCAAGGGCGTAGCTAGCCAATTTGAATCTGCAGGCCTGGTTGACTACTTCGAGCACCGTTGGTGCGAGTATGCTAGGGGGGGTCAGAAAAAAAATTAGAAGGTAAATGATGAACTCTGGCACCTTATTTTTTCCATTTTCTCAAAAATTCTGCAGGCTCGGGCCTGCAGTGCCTTAATGCAGCTACGTGCCTGATATTATACTTCTTTATGGAAAGTTATTTTGGTTATATTATGATTACACAATATATACCTCTAGTTCTATCCAAGAATCTTATTGTGACTAATCATGTATGCGGATGCCAGGGCGGCCAAATAACCACTAGTTTATATAAACATTTTAACAATAGCATCGTTTTATTTCAAGTAACCAACATTGGGATAGCGTTATTAAATGTATGTACATAGTCAATACATAATTACAATAAACGGTTGTCATGGCAACCAATTCACAAAATGTTATTTTCCATCCAAGTTCCATCATGTTTGTTGCTGATATATTTTTATACATATTATTCAGGCCACATTTTTGTCATACTGTATCTGACCAATGGTAGTCCTTTTTACATGCATGTGCCATATTTGGGCAACAGAATCGAAACGTATGCAAATACGTATACGAAACGTATGCAGAATTGAATTTTATGACACAGAGTTGAATTTTGTGACACAAAATTTAATTTCGTGACACAGAATTGAGTTTTGCGGCACAAAAGTGAATTTTGTTGACAAAATCAGTATATATTTATATTTTGTTTTGTTTTTGTCAAGTTTATAGGTACAAAAATGAATTTTGTTGACAAAATTGAGCCATGTCCCACTTGGCGCCCCGTACTATGTAACAGAACGCGACAAAGGGAACACGGTGAAATATGTCAGGGATAAACTATTTGTGAATGGCGCTGAATACAAATCACCCAACTAGGGGTGTGATGCGGAGCGACTATCGATACTGTCTTGGAACGTTCACGGTCTCAAGAATAAAATATGTGACATTGACTTCATCAAAATATTAAAACAGAATGACATTGTTTTTCTCGGCGAAACCTGGCTACGTCATACCGACGTACACAATTTTGACATTTTAGGTTTTGAATCGGATCACGTTTTTGGACAAAAAGATGCAAATACCAGAAAAGGTAGAACTAGTGGTGAAGTAAGCGTATACTACAAATCGGAACTACGCGTCATATAAAGGTTGTTGAAAAAAATGAGAATGGTTTAATCTGGATTAAAATAGATAAAACGATACTGGACTATAATGAAGATACCTACGTATGCTATATATACATGCGGGATAGCAAGTCACGGATAAATAGGCACTTGGAAATAGACTACTATGAATTGTTGGAAACAGGGAATTATTAAATACAAAAATTTGGGCAAAGTGATCGTCAGTGGAGATATGAACAGTCGAACAAGCACACAGAACCCGGATCATCGGACATATTGGAACCGGAACAGGTATATAAAGCGGGCCCGGAAAGTGACATTATATACTATGACATTCCACACGCGTAAACCTGGACCACGTGATCGATGCACGTGGGCATTGTCTGCTTGACCTGTGTAAGTCATCTGACATGATAATAGCCAATGGCCGCTTAGGGGCGGATCGATATACATTTATGAATGAAAACGGGCGGAGTGTAGTGGACTACGTGCTAATACAATACGACAGTATTGACAATGTGGATTATTTTGAAGTTTGTGAGGCCAATGAATTCTCTGACCATTCGCCGTTACAAGTTCGACTCAAAATAAAGCGGGCGCAACAAAATACAAAAAATACAACGAAATATACCAAACTAATATGGGACAATGATAAAAACAATGAGTTTAAGCAGTCAGTACGGAATGACGTGGATTTTTTCACAGATATATTTAATGGAATAGACAATTCGACAAACATCGACGATATTGTACGACAATTTAGCGATACATTATATAACACGGCTAAAAAACACTTTGGAAAAACGGTAACGTGTGGTAACTCGACGGGGACCCCGCCATCGACACAGAACGAATGGTTCAACAATGAATGTAGACAAGCAAAGTCTGAACTGAAATCGAGCAAAGCGACAATATCAGCGTGATAGAATGGCTGCAAACAGATTGAATTTTGTTCAAAAACGTAACTTATTGAATAAAGTAAAACGAAGGGCCAAAGCTGAATACAAAACAAAAGGAGGGGACCCGGTTATCAAAATTAGCAAAGGATAATCCAAAAACATATTTTGGAAAAAAAAATGCGCAAGTTCTACAAAAAGAGCGTGAGAAACAATTGCAAGCTATCTGGAAATGACTTTTTTGAACATTTTTCGAAGTTATTTAGCGGGAAAGAAGATATGCCGAATGATGATGAAATAGATCCAGAAGAGGCGAGGTCGATCCACGACTTAGATTGTGAATTTACAATTGAAGATTTGCAGCGAGTTATCTCCTCATTGAAACTAAATAAATCGTGTGGACTAGACGGACTTGTGAATGAAATATTTAAACACTCGTCAGACGTTATCTCCCCCTTCATCCTGCGATTAGTGAATGCGATCTTCCAATCTGGTCACTACCCATCTACATGGTGCCAGTCTACCATCACACCCATACACAAGAAGGGGTCCATCGACGATGCTGACAATTACCGGGGCATAGTGCTCAGCAGTGTATTGGCAAAAATATATTCGCAAATGTTACATAATAGACTAGCGAACTGGGCCGAAAGAAACGAAAAGATGCTGAATTGTCAATACGGGTTTAGACAACACAAATCGACAGTAGACTGCATATTTGTATTTCATGCAATTATCTCAAAGCTACTACACGGAAAGCAAAAGTTATTCGTAGCATTTGTGGATTACCAAAAGGCGTTTGACAGTATAGACAGGCGGATGTTATGGCAAAAGCTGATCACTCAAGGTGTCAGCTCGAGCATGGTGACAGCTATTCGAGCCATGTACAACCAAGTGAAACTTTGTGCAAAGTTTAATAATAACACATCCGACTTCTTCTTATCGAAGGAAGGCGTGAAGCAGGGGGATCGATGTCCGGGATTCTATTCACATTTTTCCTGAACGATATGGTGGACAGTCTACGCACAGATGACGCTGATGACACATTGGACCTGGACAATATCAACATATTTATGTTACTTTACGCAGACGACGCTGTACTGTTCGCAAAGACGCTCAAGATCTACAACTTCGACTAAATAAATTAAAGACATATAGTGATACATGGAGTCTAAAAGTAAATACCCAAAAGACAAAAGTGATGGTGTTTGAACGAGGTCGTGCATCACAACCGAAACTGTACTACAATGAAATTGAACTTGAATTGGTGAGCAATTCAAGTATTTGGGTATAATGTTCTATAAAAATGGCCATTGGAACAGAACACAAAAATGTATTAGTGAATATGGAACTTACGCATTACACAATTTGACACGAGTGCTAATTAACGTTACACTTCCCATTCACGATACCTTTACGCTGTTTGACGCCCTAGTGGGCTCTGTATTAGGGTGCGGGTCTGAAATATGGGGTTATCATCACGCCAGGGACATAGAAAAGGGTACACAAAGTTCTGTCGCAATCTACTTGGGTTAAAAAATCGACACATTTGTCTGGATTATATGGCGAGCTCGGCAGAAAACCATTGGTATTATTTCGAAAAATACGAATGATTCAATACTGGTCATCAATTTTCAAAAAAGACGATAAATTGTTGCATAGTATTTACAACATGTTGAAACATGATGCAGATAACAATGTAACATATAATGGCTTGAACTGGGCTCACCATATAAAACAAATATTATCAGAGACTGGTTTTGCAAACGTATGGCTAAATCAAGGCGAGATGGAAATCCCATGTGCTCAGATCAAACAACGGTTAATAGACAGTTACGATCAAGAATGGCATGCGTCCATACACGACTCAAACAAACTGAAACTATACTGTCGGTATAAATCCGATAATAATGCAGAGATACATAGACACTATATCCAATAGAAAGCTTAAGGCGACTCTAAGCCGATTTAGACTTTCTTCACATTCTCTAGCTATTGAAACAGGACGGTACAATAATACAGCCAGACAAGAACGATTATGTACATATTGTAACATGCGCAAAGTCGAAGATGAGTACCACCTATTGCTTGTGTGTCCACATTATGCAGACTTGAGAAGAGCATATTTCACAAGATATTATTGTCACTGGCCCACGTTGAATAAATTTGACCAGCTCATGTCCGCTCAGCATAAATGCACGAATGTCAGTAAATTCTTATTCTATGCTTTTAAACGAAGAACCGTTAACAATATGCCTCAGTAGTGATAAACAGTAAACACACATCGTGCCTTTCCGTAAACTGATACAAATAGCAAACATAGAGATTACTCAAATTGCATTCTCTATGGTTGACATTTGGTATCGCCACAAAATATAATCCTAAACTGGTGTTCGGCGACTGGGCGATCATAGACATCAAACACAATGACCACCTAACGTGGAGGTTGTTGTGGTTGTAGTCTGAGATCTCCGTAATCACGACAAACTTTAACGATCAAACTTTCGCAATAAATTATTTAACCAAGGTTTCCCATTCACAGCTCCTCAAATCTCACTGTACTGTATAAATTTCACATAATATGGCAAAAACATGTAATTTGTTATAAGCCAAATAAAATATATTGTATTGTATTGTATTGTATATGTAACAAATGTGGTATCTAAATTCTTTTAGTTACACATCGACTCTATTGTGTGTGAGAGGTTCTTAAGCAATTTGAACACCTCTGTAGACAAAAGAACTGAAAGTTTGCATCTATATGCAAACCTGGGCACGAAAAAGTCGTGCCGTTGTGTGTCTATGGTCATAGTGTGAATTGATAGCTTGACAGAAGGAACACCGGATAAGAAAAGCGGTCTTACGATGGCTAGCGTAGCCCGGATCAGTCTGCGCGGATCATTGCATGTGTTGGTCGCCATTCGATCAATACTGTTTCCTATATTTACTACATATCACCAATGTAGCAGTTGTTGGTGTTTTGCGATCACCGGAATGATTACATGTACAACATAAAACGATAATTTGGATGGTGAATGATGATACAGGTACACATATTCACCTTACAAAAGCTGCAAGGTCCTTCTCCGTGCCAGTGACGCATATGTAATCACAAATTTTGTCAATGCCGTAGACAGATGTATAAACAAAAACATATATGCAGACGGGCGGCTCGGTGTTCCGTGGGCACATGTAGGTTGTTCAAACACATGAACATCTCGATTAGGGCAGTAACTATTACATATTGTCTCATTATACTATGTAATAAATATGGAAACAAATTCAGGGACCATACATACAATTCCATCAGATATTGCATCCCGGCCATTTTTGCATCTAAATTACATAATACACTATGTCCACATTCCATTTAACAACTATATTATACATTATATGAGATATTGTACACACATAATTAGTTAACTATAGTAGAGTGTTATGACTTTTGACGTAGAGTGTTATTGCACTGCCAATGCTCATTTTATGCTATAAATTAAATACTCAATATATTAATTATTCAATAAATTAAATATGCAATAAGTTAAATATGCAATAAATTAAATTAACGCACTTCATTTTCTTTATTTCAGCTGGAATCGGTAAATAGCCCCTGGGTCCTTTCACTAAACTTCGTACGACTAAAATGTTCGTAAGTGCACATTTAGGATTGTATGGAAATTGCAATTGATGGATTTACATTTATTGAGCATAGGCTGCATATGCAACCTATGCTCAATAAATGTAAATCCAATGATTGTTTACAAGAAAACATTGTTAATGTGAAATTTACAGACTATCATAATTTTGCACTTACTAACATGTTCGTCGTACGAAGTTTAGTGAAACGCCCCCCTGGTAACGATCGATGGTCCATGGAAAGTGTGGAAACCTAAAGAAGAAGTGAACGCAGAGACGGATATTGCAGTTTATCCCGTCAACACAGTGCGTATGTGCCATGAAACACGGTGCCGTGAAACATTTTTGATATCCAGTCAATACTATTTTTGCATTTTACAGCCATTTGTAGGTGTTGACGGGATAAATAGAATAGTAGGTTACTACCGTGAATGGGAAAAATATCTGGCGCGGCACGGAAACGGGATGTGCTCGGCAGAGCCTCGCCCATCCCGTTTCCTGAGCCTTGCCAGATATTTTTTCCCATTCACGGCACTAACCTACTATTCTCTATACCATGGAACTTCTCCAAACATGATTCCCCTGGCAAAAACATTCTTAACATTGACGTAAATGTATACACTACCGCATGCGCTAATATTGCCAATATTTGTTAATGTCTTTATTTCAAATACTTGAATATTTTGCTTGACCGCAAGCAGCTTGATTTTCTGAGCCTGAGCTGTGGTACAGCTCAGGCTCAGACAATCAAGCCGCTTGTTTGCTAGTTGTCATTGTCAATATATGTTCGGAAACGTCGACAATCTGGCCAAATATCCCCATCACCTTGTAGTTCACAGTATGTCGTAATATATAATACAACGCAAATGACTTGTAATTTTATCAAATAAACTGGGGTATTTGGTTAATATACATTAAATCGAATAACATAATCAGCCAATACAACATCAGATAGTACTCCACCATCTTGAATGACAATGATGATATCGTTTGTTTGGCTGACTATGTCGTGGGAACGAGAGAGCTAACTCTTGGGAATGAGAGGCTATGTAGTGGAAACGTGATAGCTAACTCATGGGAATGTTAACGTAATGCTATATCGTGGGAACGAGATTGAAAAAAACACGCGTGTCTCATTTAAGTTGCTAATTTACACATATGAGACACGCCATGTTATTTTGTACATAAAAACATGTGCAATACCTCATGAAAAATGTTTACAAAATACATGTATACAATATTTTCTGTAAATGACGTCGCCAGCTGACGAAATTTTCATATTATACTCCGCGTTTGATATGAAAATTTCATCATATTTCGAGTTCATTTACAGAAAATATGTATTAATATACTTCATGAAAAATCACATGTCGTGTCTCATATACATGTATATGTTTTATAAATGTGAGCCGTCGTGGCGAAATTGTTCTTCAGTTTGTGAACAGTGGTGAACAGCCCCATATCTGACTGCACTTTATCGCAGTCTCGTCAGGATCTATACTGTTTGCTACTGAGTTGTATTTATACATACGAGTATTTATAAATATTTTCCGATGAATACGTGCGTGCGTGCGTGCACATGCGTGCGTGCACGTTCGTGCGTGCGTGCGTGCGTTATAGTAACACCTTTCATCTTTCAGTAACTTATGCACCGCTTCACATTTTGATAATATTTGGCCACAATGTATGTGTATATAATGTATATGTTTTATAAATGTGAGCCGTCGTGGCGAAATTGTTCTTGAGTTTGTGAACAGTAGTGAACAGCCCCATATCTGACCGGAGAAATGCAGCTTGTGGGATTTGTGATCATATAGCTCCTGATCAAATATCACAGTCCTGCATCCTGACAACTATCTGTATTGCTTGTTAGGCACATGACAGGTATTTCATTCATGAAAGGAGCGAACAGTGCAGATCCTGATCAGACTGTGCGGATGCACAGGCTGATCTGGATCAACACTGGTCAACACTGGTCACAAAACCCATAAGTCCCATTTCTCCAGTCACAACCACATATGTAGCACAGGTGGAAGACTCGGACCTATGACACCAAAAAAAATGCCTATTAAAAAAATCCCATTACCCCACCCACTTGGTCTCGTACAGTACCATATGGTGCACGACTTTCGTTTGAGCTGGCGATCAGCTACCGGTCAAATATGACCGATAATCCACGCCGGATGGCCTCCGTTTCTGTGTGAGATTCTTTCGTACACGCAAATTTCGCTTTGGATGGGGTATACAAAATGCGAATAACTGAATAAATGCTGGAAACAGCGATTTGAAGTGAGTATATTCACACACCTAATACCTTTATCGATTGCCGGAGACAGAAGTCATACATTTAATCGATGTTTATTGTGTTTGTGCGAGCCGGAAAAGAGAGGCTTCTTTCTATAATAGCCCTATTTATACTCACCTTGATATAGCATATGGTACTGTACGAGACCAAGTGGGTGGGGTAATGGGATTTGTAGCGTGATATGTAGCGTATATTGCATAGCTTCTGTGGATTTGTCCGGAAGGCAATCGAGGGTAAAGTGAACGACGATGTATTAATATAAACGAGTACATGCATTAATATTGTATCGCGTTAACCCACATTCATTTAGTGTGGTGACGAATATCGTTTGTGTTAAACATTCTCAGAAGAGCGTACGGAGCCCAGCAGGGGACATGGATTCTTTTTTATTAATTCGTTCCCACGAAATAACAATTCGTTCCCTCAATTTAACAATTAGTTACCTCGAATTAACAATTCGTTCCCACGATATAACAATTCGTTCCCTCGAATTAACAATTCGTTCTCACGAAATCACAATTCGTTCCCTCAATTGAACAATTCGTTCCCTCTAATTAATATTCGTTCCCACGATATAACTATTCGTTCCCACGAATTAACAATTCGTTCCCGTGGGAACGAATTGTTATTTCGTGGGAACGAATTGTTAACTGATTGATGGAATGAATTGTTAATTCGTGGGAACGAATTGTTAAATTGAGGGAACGAATTGTTAATTCGTGGGAACGAACTGTTACATTGAGGGAACGAATTTTTATTTAGTGTGAACGAATTAATAAAAAATAAAATTCTACATCCCCTGCGGTGCTCCGTAAGAACGACGAAATTTCTCGTCAATTTTTAACATCGTAACTAGTATTTTTCTCACCATAACGACCAAAAAAACATAATTAAAATGTTGTAGTATACTCAAACGGCAGTTAATTTAATGGTTGACGTTATAAATAAATAACGGGGAAATACTGGTGAATTATTGCCGTTCATTTTTCATGATCCATCTTCGACGTTTGACAGTGGTAATAAAGAATGCGGACAAAATACGTTTAGAGGATGAATTACATTGTATATAGCACGTAACTTTAGTCGTCATCGTTGATAGGTGTGACCTTTACACGTATACATGCAAGGCAGGATTATGAAGACGACTATAGCTCTACATGTAATTGCAGTAGTACTGGTAAGTACATGTACGTAATCAATTTTATTATATACGTATTTTCGTTTCCCATTGAAACACAATACAACGCAAGACGTCAATATTTTTCCATATATTGACGTCTCGTGCGTTCATATTGGTCGGTGCCGGAACTACGTACGCTTCACCTTGCAAAACAGTTCCTTCTAAATCGCCACTAACTTGTTTGTTTTATTACATTTTGCATATGTTTTGAAGCGCATATATAAATTTCGTATGATGTATGTATAAAATAAAAAGGTTATTTTACTTGTATGTGGATATATGCCACTCGTTCCGCCGCGCAACGATATTGCGCTCCTAAAGTCCTAAAGTCGCGCAATATCGCACGCTGCGGAACTCGTGCATATATTTACATACAAATCAAATAACCTATAAATATTGAGATCGTGTGGTCAGTAGTACGCCAACACCCCCACCCACATACTATGTCACCAATACCACCGACGCCACCACCACCATCTCTTAGCCCCACCTGGTACGATCACACAACACTACAACCCCTTGTCCGCAAACACATGAAGCAGTGTAATATTATCGTTTACATCATCGTTCATTGTACGGTTGGCAGGGGTGGTACATGCAGTGTTATGTGTGGTTGCTAGGTGGGTGGGGTGGGTATTACGGGTAATTTCACGATCTTGATATTTCGATAATTGTGGGTGGGGTGATGACTTCGCCGCCCGGGTGGTTGTGGATATCACCATGTCAGTAAAGCCTAAAGTTTTATTTGTAAAATAAGCCTTTACATGAAATCGTACTTTTCATATACTACTGTATACTATAATATCAGGGGCGGATCCAACATTTGGGAAACGGGGGTGGGGGGGGGGGGGTTGTCTAGTTGCGAAGGAAACTCTTGCTATCTACTCACGTACCGTCCGTAGCTAGCTAGCTACGGACGGTACGGGAGTAATTGCAAGAGTTACGGTCGCAACTAGGGCGTTTTCCTATTTTTGAGCTCTTCGAAATGCACTTTCCTGTATTTTACGGCATTTAAATTCCAACTGGTGGTAAACTGTGATCTATGTAAACTCCGTGGCTGAACGGGGGGGGGGGGGGGGGTGCAACCCCGGAATCTCCCCAACTACATCCGCCCCTGAATATACCAATAACTGTCGGTTATCAATACAATACAATACGTTTTATTAGGCCATCGGCCCATAACACATAACATCTATAATACAATTGTTAACAAATGTAAGCAGTAATAATAAATTACAGGCTCGCTCGGACTAAGGTCTGTCAAGAAGTATCAATAATTAAAAAAAATAAAGACTGTTTCTTTCTCTCTGTGATAAGATGTTCTGCAACATCCATATCAAAATTGAAGGTAGCAGAGAATGTGGTATATATGGCTATACTATAGTAAAGCTATTTACTGTTTTATTAGTTGCAAACTGTATCTCTTGCAATCTACTAGTATTGTATAACGTCTATTGTCACTGCTATTCCACCACTTCAGTTACTGCAGACCGTACAGGGAGGAGTGTTGCGACTGAACCTTCCCCGTGTGGATACCCCGCGTGTACACCGGATACGGGACGGTCTACTCGTACGGCGACATGACGGCATCCGGCTCCGGCCTTTCATCACAACGACACCACGGCTGCCCCGAATAATCACATGGCCGCGCCCTCGCCCCTGGCCTAGGCCCTGGCCCGGCCCAGTGTGTCTCAGCTGCCCACCACCGGGAGTGTTAGACAGGGTACGGGATCGAGTACGGCCCATGGAGAGCCTAGGGCGGATTGGGGGCCGGATACGGTCGCATCTGGGAGGCCGCTGACAGGTAAAATAGCCCGAGTGGTCAACCGATAATTTTATTTTTGATATGTGTCTGTGACTGGAGAAATGGGTCTTATGGGATTTTCAGCCAGTGTAGCTTCTGATCAGTAGCACACTCATGTAGCCTGATAACGATATACATTGCTCTACAGATGTTTCATTGATTGAATTGTGAACAGCGCATATCCTGATCAGACTGTGCGGATGCACAGGCTGATCTGGATCTACGCTGGTCACAAAACCCATAAGCCCGATTCCCCAGTCACAGCCACATATGAGACCACATATGAGACCGCCTCGGGTATTACATGTACCTCCCTTACCGCAACGTAGTTTTTCGTCGCTATTAATTTCTTTAAAAAAATCAATTAATAATTTTCGAAAGAACAGACCTCATGCGCAATTGAAGTCCACATTAGCTATTAAATGTACGTCATATTCCGACGTCATTTGCGGAAAATATTACTGATTTTCAAAATAAATTTCGAATATCAGTCATCACTATGTTCTGTAACTAAATAACATCAAACATTTAGAGACAAAAATTGAGCTCTCGTGGACGTCGATTTAGATCATATATAGACTGTCCACAGATACCATAAGCCCCATTTCTCCTGTCACCGTCCCATATAAGTTACAGAACGTGTAGTGTCATCCATACAGATCTAAACTGTTACATTGTGTTGGCCCTCGTCAATTTAAGGATCAGTGGAAGAAGTGGGCCAACTCATGAGGAAGCTAGCCCCCTTCTTCCACTTGCCTCTTCTGTTGTTCTTGTACACCATCGCCTGTGCTAATCATTTTGCTTGAAAGCAAGCAGCTTGATTGGCTGAGCCTGAGCTGTGATACAGCTCATGTTCGGCCAATCAAACTGCTTGATTGAGAGTTGCGATTGCCTGAAACAATGAGACATGGACTGTAGCACAGCTCATGCTCATCCAATCGAGCTGCTTGATTGCGAGCTCAGATTACCAATGGATGTTCAGAAACGTTGGACATTTGGGCAAGATTTACGCACGCGGTTGTGTGTAGAGCATGTACTCTTTTGTTGTAGGTGACCTCGGAGAAAACTAGCGGACAGCACGTTAGAGCCGTTATATTAACTAGACCACGGTAGATCGAGCTTTGAGGATGGTGCGGATTTTAGTCCCTGGATATGGGCCCAGGTCTGGTATTACCTCCATAATCGCATCGCCGTTTTTAGCCGATATTGTTTCGAAAAATATTGCAATATTTTCCGTAATATTTTTATAAACTTGACATAAATGACGGAGCTCGTGCGGAATTAAATTTCCTACAAGCTCCGAACTTCGTGTCACTATTTTATGTCATTTACAGAAAATATGACTGTTTTAAAAAATCAATATCGGCAAAATATGGTTACACAACCGCCTACGTTAATCTTGACCATATTATCAAAGTGTCTGAACATATATTGGCAACGTCAACGCGCAATCAAGCAAGCAGATTGACTGACTGAGCCTGAGCTGTAGCACAGCTCAGGCTCAGTCAATCAAGTTGCTTGACTTCAAACACAATATTCGAGTATTTTGAAATAAAGAAATTGTTAAATGTATTGGCGATATTAGCACAGGCGGTAGTGAGTGTGTGCGATATGGTGGGTAATTGCAGAGCTGGGCCCATATATGGCGGCACATGGACAACATGTACACGTGGGCTGTTACAACGAGTACGATGAAGTGGCCGAGTACGGACGAACAACGAACCGGCAGACTCTTTTGACAGCACTGAATCGTAAACATGGATGTCATTTCCAAATAAACATTTCATACAAACACTGAAACCTGTTTTTAATTACTAAACAAGTTCATCAATAACAAAAACCTCACCCCCCCCCCAATTTGTTATTTGAGGACATTCCATAAAAAAAATTGGGAATTTAACATGGGGCAAAATGGTGGAGGGTGGGAACACATCGAAGTGCCTCGACACCTGGCTAGATAGCTTGGAAATTACGTAACTAAGGAAACAAAAGTTTTAATTTCTATTTTAGCCACTTCCGATAGAAAAATTGTATTTTCCGTCTAAAATCAATATTTTACGAAATTTCGTCAAATAAAACAGTATTTGGGTAGGGTGACTTCTTTTCATATTGACGAAGACGTGTCTAAGTTTGGATATCTGTTGGATGTATATGGAGCCTTATAAGGGACATGAGAAGAGAGACAAATGTTCTGACCAATTTAATTATTTCGTTCTAACGAACTCTAATTCGTTCTAACACATTCCAACACACTCGTAACGAGTCGTGTCATCAGGATCTGCACTTTGTGCAAGAAATTTTCATATTTGTTTAAAAGAAAAAGAACAACCATTTTTATAAATGGACTAGTCTGAAAATCATTTGTGACGATTGGATTGGTCTGAAGATTAACATATCACAGTCCATTCCAGTTATTATGGATGAAAGGGGTAAACAGTCAAACGCACGGCATAATTATGTGGTGTTTTTTTCAGACAGCAGGCTGCTAAGTACAAAATTAAACAACGTTGGCACAACACTCGTCTGACCAGGGTACAAAGGTTTGGCTGTGACTGGAATAATGGAATTCATGTTCTATGCGACCAGTGTCGACCCGCACCAGCCTGTGCATTCAATCAGTCTGATCAGGGTCTGCACTCTTCGTCATTTAGTGAGAGAAACACCAGTCTTGATTTGACTAAAATGTTCGTAAGTGCAAATTTATGATCGTCTGGAAATTTTAATTGATGGATTTACAGTTACTGAGCATATGCTGCATATGCAGCATATACTCAATAAATGTAAATCCAATAAATGTTTACAAGAAAACGTTGTTAATGTGAAATTTACGGACTATCATAAATTTGCACTTACGAACATCTTAGTCGTACGAAGTTTAGTGAAACGGCCCTCGGGAGTGGCCACGCATGAAACAAAACAATTTATCCAGTCACAATCACAGGTCAGAAGCCAGACCTGGCCACATATGATATTATAAGACCCATTTTCCCAATCACATCAAGAGACAATCAGCTAGACAGGCCACAAATGACAGAAGCTCCATTTCTCCAGTCACAGCACACATTAGAAACAAAATTGCTACCCCGCTCCATATCTCTCGCGACGGTAGCAATTTAACCCCATCTCTTTAATCTAACACATGGAAGAGTGATTTTCGTAATCGGTTATCCGGCGTGTTTGATATGTTAGCGATAAAAAACTGTTAAAACGGTATCAATAAATTATTAATAAAAAACATTCACATGGAGAAATTGGTTAGTTTACCGTGTCAAGGTGTTTATCTGACATTTACATGTTTATCTTGTAAATTTGAAAGCTTCATTTCGCTATGTTGAATGTTGAACAACAACAAGAGAAAATGTGGTTTCCATGGAGAAATGATTTCCCGACTCAATTATTTTTGGCAATTTACTAGTTCTACATCAAAGAGTATTTGTATAAATGTATAGAACATACAGTTTACTATATTTTGACCTACACACAACAGGTTTGGGTATGCACTTCGGTTGCTCACATTTTGGAATGGGTCAAATTGTAGCCATAGATAACATATCGGGGGCAAATTATTGTAGCTAAGCATACATCAGAGGCCGTTTTCTCACAAATATCATAAGCTCCATTTCTCCAGTCACAGCCACATATCCGAGGCCAGACTCTCCCAAAATGTCACAATCCCCACTTATCCAGTTACGGCCACATATCGGAAGCTAGACTGTACATACATGTCATAAGCCCCATTTCCCCAGTCACAGAAACAAATCAGACGGTAGACTGGCCACAAATGTTACAAATCCCATTTCTCCAGTGACATTAAGACCTAGGACTAGACTGGACATAAATGGAACAAGCCCCATTTCTCCAGTCACAGCCACATACCAGAAGCTAGACTGGGCATATATGGCATATGTCCCATTTCACATTAAGACCAGTTGCCGATTTCACCAAAATTGCAAAGTATACTTATCTTGCTAAGTACACTTTAAGGGAGAAATTTTCAATTTAAGGATAAATTTATTACTTTTTATTATGCTGAATGTATTAAATTATCATAGCCATTATGCTGAATTTATTACATTATCACAGCCAAAATGGCTGTGATAATGTAATAAATTCAGTATAATGTTAAGTAATAAATTTATCCTTCAGTAGTATTATCCAAAATATATATGGATGTGATAATGTAATAAATTCAGTATAATAATTCTTCATACATTTAATATCACAAATATATGCAGTCGTTACTTCTATATAAATATGCATTTCGCGAAAAAATAAATCGATTACTCCCTCAAAGTATACTTAGCTGGATAAGTATGCAAATTTAGTGAAATCGGCTACAGAAGTTAGACTGGCCACAAATTTCACAAGTCCTATTTCTCCTGTTACAGTCATGTATCTGGAGCCGATTTCACCAACATTTCAAAGCATACTTTACTAGCAAAGTATACTTTGAGGGAGTAATCATTTATCTTTTCTGAAACGCATTATTTCATATAAAACTAACAACTTCATATATTTCATAATTAAAAGTATGCAGAATTATTATACTGAATTTATTACATTATCGCAGCCAAAATGGCTGTGATCATGTAATAAATTCAGTATAATGAAAAATAATAAATTTATCCTAAAATTGAAACTTTCTCCCTCAAAGTATACTTTGCCAAAAAAGTATACTTTGAAATGTTGGTGAAATCGGCTACAGAAGCTAAACTGGTAAAACAATTTTGTTTCGGCTGATATTTAAGGGTGGAAATTGGCTCGAAAACCTTCCATACCCGGTAGTCAAACAATGGCAGACGCTCCATATATATTAGTTAACCACGTTAAAGGTACATGCCCACTCAGTAGGCACAGAATGTTCTTCATAGGAATTAAATAAGTGTATAGTTGTGTCACTATTCCACCAGTTCTAAACATTACGAGTGCCTGCTATACAGACATAATAATTTAGAAATGCTTACTTTACTGATAGTGACGCGCGGTATAATAATGGCAATCAATACGTGGGGTAATGCTGAATAAATGTTTATTTTTCCAGACAATGTCCCAGATGATGTCTCTGATAGAACATTCTGTGTCTACTGAGTGTGCATGTACCTTGAATGTGAGAAGCAAATTACATGTAATAAGTATATTGTGCAAACAGCCTGAGTTTTATCTTAAGAAGCTAAACGGGTTCTAGATCATAGCATGATGTGGTAGCCTATCATGAGCACAGGTGTTTGCACAGATAGTGAGTATATTGGTTTCATATGGGTATCTTGGTTGATTTGGGGTAGATTTATATGGATTTCGTTTGTTTTGGATAATTTACATAGTTTTGTGCATCTACTAATGCTCGATCATTACACACGACGTAGCCTATCATGAGCACAGGTGTTTGCACAGATAGTGAGTATATTGGTTTCATATGGGTATCTTGGTTGATTTGGGGTAGATTTATATGGATTTCGTTTGTTTTGGATAATTTACATAGTTTTGTGCATCTACTAATGCTCGATCATTACACACGACATAAATCCTCGATTATCTACACATTCCCCATTCCGAACTTTCGGACCACTTTTATACTGTCAAAATACCAACAAAGGAATCAAACCTTTTTCAATAGTTGGCCAATAAAATGTCCAACATGTGTTGCTTTCAAACCGATTATAACATCAATTTTCAACCACAAACTCCAAATTTGGGTTCTATCGATTCCGGATACATATATCAACCTGCTGATGCCGATAGAATACGTGAACTGCATTTATCTAGATCTGTTCCTACATTTAACAGATTAACCCTTTCAACCCTAAGGAACTGGAATGGACTGTGATATGATAATGTTCCGACCAATCCAATGGTCACAAAATGATTTTGAGATTCGTCCATTTATGAAAGGGGAGTGTTTTTTTTTCTTCAAAAATATATTAAAATTATTTCAAAAAGTGCAGATCCTGATGAGACGGCTCGTTAAGAGCCGGCTCATCTGGATCTGCACTTTTTTCATAAACCGATATAGCGGGATTTCGGGTTCAAAGGGTTCAAATCCATAAAATTGTGATATTCTATGGCTAGCCCTCTAAGCGATGATTACACGCGTAGCGCGCCATTTGATTGGATAGCCATTTCCCGCGATGTGTCAAAATCCACTACGACGTTCCCCGTTACGCTGTTATTAGATGACACATGTGAATGAACGTCGCGCTGTAAAGTGGTTAGCACGACTGTGTAACCGAATGTCCCCGCTTAGAGAGCCCGACCATCTATCCGAGAATAGTTGACGTTTTTCAGACGATATATAAATGTTTGACTTGCATTGGCGGTTCAGGTTCAATACATTAATATAAACAAACAAGTTGGGACCGGTTTTATTGTTATCGGTTAACAAATAATGGTTGTATTGGTTACTAACGTACGCATGTAGAAGCTCCGTTTCTCATCATGTAAATAACCGTACTTATAGATGGATGTAATTCGCGGGAAGTGACGTAAATTGTATGTTGGTAAATTGCACCCAAACCACCAGATATACCGAAATAACCCATAAAGAACCTGTGATCATGAGCACCAACCATTTGAATTAACAGTCCTATTGAGTTCAAAGTAATTATTATTAGCCGATCTATTTATAGATCGGCTAATATATTTGTCATCCATCGAATTCTGAAAAAGTTTGTAGCAACCCTTTTCTCCGCTATTCGGTAATCTACGAACGCGAATTTTGCTGTATCACTTCCAAATTGCATCAACCGATAAAGTTTGCATTTTTGGCAATTATCTCTGTTTAAAACTTTAAATATAGCCAAATAACACAATTTTGAATACGTAATGAGCTGAACGCCGGAAGAGATTGAACCCGGAAGTTGTTGCTGTTGAAGTCCATAGTTGGCTCTAATGGCCATATACGCCAACATACGCCGATTATTGGGCTAAATTTAAAGCTTTTATTTATTAAAACAGACAAGTTTCAGCCACGTATAATCGCGTAAAATGTGTTTATTCGGCTAATTTATAATCGACCTCTGCTCAAAATCTCCTCCGACTAAATGATTATGATGTCATTCTGTCTAATAATATTGACCAATCAGTGTGAATAGATGCGCTATGCACCAAAATAGCATTGTAGAAATCCATTCTTTTGTTGGCTTGGAATTTCCAATAAAATGGCGGAAAATACGGAAAGAAGAATGAATGTGAATGTAATTGGATTTCACCAAAAAAAATTATAAACGAAAAGAAAGCTTGTTCAATTTTCTTCAAATGATATGCAGGCTACCAAGAGGTAAAATAGCAAATACATGATAATAATTACATGATTAAGCAGGACAGTAACACATTTACTGCAGTAATCATATCCCCTGTGTAAATAGCCTGGCAGTGGCTGTGTAGATAAGCCATTTAGGCTGGGGCATGATAAGGGTTAACCTGTTATGCTTCATTAAGAAGTAATAAGCTTATGGCAAATCATATTACTTTTGGGCCGAGCTACTAAAGTGACTGGTGTGGCATGGAAATATTGAGTTCTGATTTTGGGAATTTTCCTCATCGTGGACCCGTTTCATGCGGGATAGTACAACCCGTCGGCCCGGCCTTAAATGACCTTAGCTGTTGATAGGCCGTTAAACACCAATACTCACTCGCTCATTCATTGCCCACCCCCCCCCCCCGAGACTCAGTAACTACTAAAATGCGGACATATATTGAACCTTGATTTGATCGGCTAATAACATGCTCTGCATGACTTTTCATTTTGTAGTTCATAATGGATATAACATAAACAATTATCTAAAAGGAAACATGTTTGATATCTTTATATCTGTATGCAGAGTTGCACGTATAGCGAGAGATTGAGGCGAGAAATAAGCGCCTGATCTACAGACATACAACAACAACAACAACAACAATCATCCGACACGGAATTATGGGATACATTCAACGGATTACGGTCAAAACGGACCCTAGTCAAAACGGCCCCGATTTGGTCAAAGCGCGCCCCCCCCCCCCCCCCCCCCCCCCCCCCCCCCCCCCACACACACTTAAATTGGTCAAAACGGCCCTTCGCCCAATATAAATGGTAAAAACGACATATATTTGGTCAAAACGGCCTAATATAAATGATATCATTCAAAGCTAGGTCTCGGAGTAAATTTCAAAAATTTTCGTTTTTCAACCTTTTTACCCCCATGTTATATCCCCATAGTATATGGGGGGGGGGTGGATCACATGATCTCATATGGGGGCATTTCAGCGGTAGGTACCTGGAGTACCCGGACTACGTACATAACCATACTAAAATAATATATTTACCGCTCCAGACAAGAGTAAACTTTTATGTATGTACTTAACAGTTTCAGCTACCGAGAGAACCTGACTGGCAGTGTGCCACTGGTCTCTTGTAGGAGTTGATCAGTCTGATCAGGTTCTACACTGTTTCCCACATTGGTTTGGTTAAGACTATATATACAGCAGAGACTTGCATTATATCTGACGGACCATGCGGTGTCTACACTGTTCCCATATTGTAATACATATATATAATGTTATAGCCATACTGTAAGATAATAGGCCTGTAGACATGTTATTTAATTGTTGCAATCTATCCAGCAGATAACCGAATTCGCTAGCTGATCAAGGACTACACTGTTCGCTAACCTGTTCTTGTCTACATGTGCTGTATAATTATTATGTATCTTCACTTATTTGTTATTTGGCAATGTCTGTTGAATGGGATAGATATGTCAAGAAATCATGGCAGATTCCCTGATGGGCGTGTTTGTAGACTAGTCTACACCCATTCAGTTTAGTCTACAATAGGTTGCATGAACAATTAATACCAAATGGTATTGTAAACAGTGGGTTACATAGGGTACAACCATACACAATAGTCTACATGGGGTACAAGCATACAAAATAGTCTACATAGGGTACAACCATACACAATAGTCTACATGGGGTACAAGCATACAAAATAGTATACAGCGTCTACAATAGGGTACGATAGGATACAATGGGTTACATAGGGTACAAGGGCACAAAATAGTCTACAGCATCTACAGTAGGGTACAATAGGGTACGATAGGGTACAATGGGTTACATAGGGTACAAGGGCACACAATAGTCTACACCATCTACAATAGGGTACGATATGGTACAATGGGTTACATAGGTTACAAGGGCACACAACAGTCTACAGCATCTACAATAGGGTACAATAGGGTACGATAGGGTACAATGGGTTACATAGGGTACAAGGGCACACAATAATCTACAGCATCTACAACAGGGTACAATAGGGTACGATAGGGTACAATGGGTTACATATGGTACAAGGGCACACAATAGTCTACAGCATCTACAATAGGGTACGATAGGGTACAATGGGTTACTTAGGGTACAAGGGCACAAAATAGTCTACAGCATCTACAATAGGTTACAATAGGGTACGATATGGTACAATGGGTTACATAGGGTACAAGGGCACAAAATAGTATACAGCATGTACAATAGGGTACAATGGGTTACATAGGGTACAAGGGCACACAATAGTCTACAGCATCCACACTAGGGTACAATAGGGTACAATTGGTTACATACGGTACAAGGGCACACAATAGTATACAGCATCTACAATAGGGTATAATGGGTTACATAGGGTACAAGGGCACAAAATAGTCTACAGCATCTACAATAGGGTACAATGGGTTACATACGGTACAAGGGCACAAAATATTATACAGCATCTACAATAGGGTACAATGGGTTACATACGGTACAAGGGCACAAAATAGTATACAGCATCTACAATAGGGTATAATGGGTTGCATAGGGTACAAGGGCACAAAATAGTCTACAGCATCTACAATAGGGTACAATGTGTTACATAGGGTACAAGGGCACAAACTAGTCTACAGCATCTACAATAGGGTACAATAGGGTACGATATGGTACAATGGGTTACATAGGGTACAAGGGCACACAATAGTCTATAGCATCTACAATAGGGTACGATAGGGTACAATGGGTTACATAGGGTACAGGGGCACAAAATAGTCTTCAGCATCTACAATAGGGTACAATAGGGTACGATATGGTACAATGGGTTACATAGGGTACAAGGGCACACAATAGTCTACAGCATCTACAATAGGGTACGATAGGGTACAATGGGTTACATAGGATACAAGGGCACACACTAGTCTACAGCATCTACAGTAGGGTACAATAGGGTACGATAGGGTACAATTTGTTGCATAGGGTACAAGGGCACAAAATAGTCTACAGCATCTACAATAGGGTACGATAGGGTACAATGGGTTACATAGGGTACAAGGGCACACAATAGTCTACAGCATCTACAGTAGGGTACAATAGGGTACGATAGGGTACAATTTGTTGCATAGGGTACAAGGGCACAAAATAGTCTACAGCATCTACAATAGGGTACGATAGGGTACAATGGGTTACATAGGGTACAAGGGCACACAATAGTCTACAGCATCCACACTAGGGTACAATAGGGTACAATGGGTTACTTAGGGTACAAGGGCACAAAATAGTCTACAGCATCTACAATAGGTTACAATAGGGTACGATATGGTACAATGGGTTACATAGGGTACAAGGGCACAAAATAGTATACAGCATCTACAATAGGGTATAATGGGTTACATACGGTACAAGGGCACAAAATAGTATACAGCATCTACAATAGGGTATAATGGGTTACATAGGGTACAAGGGCACAAAATAGTCTACATCATCCACACTAGGGTACAATAGGGTACAATGGGTTACATAGGGTACAAGGGCACAAAATAGTCTACAGCATCTACAATAGGGTACAATGTGTTACATAGGGTACAAGGGCACAAAATAGTCTACAGCATCTAAAATAGGATACATTGGGGTACAGACGGTACGAGGGCACAAAATAGTAAAACAGGTATAGACGTACGCCAATGTGCCAACTATATCACGCTGTCTGCAAGCTGCGCGACAAAAATAGTCCACAGCATCCACAATAGGGTACGATTTGTTACATAGGGTACAAGGGCACAAAATAGTATACAGCATCTACAAGTAGACTACCAAGTGTTTACAAGTTCACCATACCAATTAAATGTCCATTTCCTGGCTCAAATATGTGGCAAATATCTCTGCTCTAATTAAGAAGTGTGTATTTTCCTGACTGTGATTTATGGCCCCACAGACGCCCTGTGGTATGTGCGATAAAACAGGTATTGTTACATTTGTGAGTGTGAAGCATGACGGGTGTTTCATTGATGGAATGGCGAACAGTGCAGATGCACAGGCTGATCTGGATCTATACTGGCCGCAAAACCCTTAAACTCCATTTCTGCAGCCACATTTACCAAAATGTTGACGTTTATGAGACGAGACACTTGGAGCTGAATGTTCATTTATGTAAGTTGTCGATTTTGCTGACTTATTTATGGCTCACACCAACTCCCTGTGCAGTGGTATGTATGCGAAAACAGGTATTGTTAAATTAGTGAGATTTATATACCCAATATAAGACCACATCTGGAATTATAGAACTGATGAGTGAAGATAGGTCTACACTCAGTCTGGCAATTGGTTAGTATATGTGTAGCACCTGACCTATGGTATTTACCATTTGTGGCTGTGTCTGGAGAAATGAGGTTTATTTGATTTGTCACTGTTTATATCCTGATCAAATAGCACATTATATCATGTCTATAGCACAGTCAAATCTGTGACAGATATCTCTGATATATATTCTAATTAAGAAGTGTGTGTTATTCTCTCTGTGATTTATGGCCCCACAGACTACCTGTGGTATGTACGAGAAAATATGTATTGTTATATTTGTCAGCGTGAAGCATGACGGATGTTTAATGTATGGAATGGCGAAGAGTGTCGATGCACAGGCTGATTTGGATCTACACTGGCCGAAAAACAGATAATCCCAAGATATTTGGAGTTTTTTCTGACTGATTCTGGCTGCAGATATCTACCCAGGATAGTCGGACTACCTGAAATATGTAGAGCAGTGGATATATAGTCAGGTTGATCGGACTAACGGCACTATGTAGACCAGTGTAGTTCCTAATCATAATGGATATCTACCCAGGATGGTCAGACTATAGGCAATATGTAGACCAGTGTAGTTCCTGATCAAAATGGATATCTACACAGGATGATTGGACTAACAGCAATAAGTAGACCATTGTAGTTCCTGATCATAATGGATATCTACCCAGGATGGTCGGACTATCGGCAATATGTAGACCAGTATGTAGAACTTCCAACTTGTATGCATACAGAAATCTAATTTGAAAATCAGTTACAACACTTTTCAAGAACAATGTGGTAAAGTATCAATGTGACAATTATTGTTCACTATTGCACAAAAGCAATACCCATGCTGACTGAATAAAACACAATTTTGTATATGTTTACATCCAAATACGAAACTTTCAAAATAAGAATGCAAGTTTAAGGTTAGCTTAGAATAGTCAGCTAAGCGGATGACTTTTACTATTTCATCTGACTTTTATATTATCTGTATCCTTATAGCCGAGACCCGGCCATTATAAAATATGGTCATAATAACAACTTGTTCTGTTCTCGCGTTTTATAATGGCCGGGTCTCAGCTGTAAAGATACAGGTAATATGAAAGACAGATCTATGAAATAGTAAAAGTCATCCATATAGCTGAGATTATCTAAGCTAGTTATGGTCAAAGAGCCAGGTCACTATAAATACACAGTATGTACATACCATCTCCAAAATATTAATTCCTAAAAACACATTTAATTATTCCACAAATTATTTATTACACATCCTAAATTCCCACTCCATAATTTAGCCCTATCAAACAGGTTTGCAATTTAAACTTTTTAGAACATTAGAACAGTTTTCTTCATAATGTATATCGCTACATACATGTACAATGTATTCTTAAATTTACTGAAATATTATTGTGTTATCGGATTGAAACTTCTGATAGAACACACGAATATACCAGTCAGTTGACAATAATTGCATTAAGAGAAAACGGACTTTGTTGTATATTTAACAACACCATTGTTGGTCCTTTGATCGGAATACACCGATGGTAGCATGATAAACATACAATGTTTTGTTAAGATACATCTTGAACTACTAAAATGATGAATTACCTGTGTAGACCTGTGTGTATGCAGACTGATCACACCTCTATCCAAGTCTACAGCTCTGACAATGACACATTTAACAATCCCTGATTTCTTGTGATCCAAGGCAATTGGGGCCCAGTCATAAATCACAGGAAAACATAAACAGCACAGGGAGTCTGTTGGGGCCATAAATCACACGGTCAGAAACAAATACATGTATACACTTCTCAGTTAGAACAATGGGAAAATAGACAACTTACATAAATGCATTGTTCGTCATTCCATCAATGAAACACCTGTCATGCCTCACACTCACAAATGTAGCAATACCGGTTTACATGTATCAAGTGTCCAAATATTGAAGCAATCCGTAAAGTTATATTATACTTATATCATGATGACGAAGCTTGTTCAAAGTTTTTGACATTTCAAACGACGACGGAAAAAGCGGCGCCTATAGTCGCGCCTTCTGCTAAAGCAGGCGCGACAAAAATAACGCATTTGCCTTACAAACAAGGTGAACATAAGTCATTAGTGACGTTGACCTTGTGCGGTCGGACATGCGTTATATGCTAAGCAAATCACCATCCCGTGACACACAGTGTGGCCAAATGGTATATACTATCTTGCCTATCGGTGAGGGTATACAATGTAATCAATGAAACAGAAAACAAACAAAATGGGACAGATTGCAAGTCATGTTTAATACAATATTTGAACAATATAACATATAATAGATCCGTCTACATGTATACACAACAGCTACAAAATACATTTTCATAGCGCAGATAAATTTCTGATTGGTCAGCCGATATAGTCAAACCCGTCACCATGGCTCAAATCAAAATGGTGCCAGGTTGAGGCAACGTAAAAAACATTTTAGTAATCACCTCATAAACATAGCCAGTTACTGGAAATTATCTCAGAAAATAAACAAAGTTGCATTTTGAAATGTTGTCTAGAATTTGCCAAGTTATTAATGAATTTCAACTTGTTTATGTCAAACTGATTATAGGCGATTTTTGTAATGTCAAACAATTTGTCGTCTTATATGTCTGCAATGTAATTCATGTCCCAATAGACTTATCCAACTATCTTCTGGAGAAATATTAAGAATCAGTGCTATGACAAATACGTTGTTGTGATTCTACAGTCAATATCGTGTCATATTGCCCATATTAATCTATATTAATCCGAGGCTTACGAGTCTACAAATGATTCTGTGCCTCGGATTAATATAGATTCAGATGGGCAATATAACACCATGTTGACTGTGTAGATCACATTTACATGCTATCTGTCGCACTTATATACAATGTGGTGTGGGTAATCATGTGACCAAAACGTTTTTGCAATTTCAAATTATTTGTCAGAATCTGCCAAAAAAAAGGAGTTAAATTATTCTTATTTTACTGCTCAAACTTGAATTTGTTGCATAGTTGTTAACATTTTTAGTGCAACCGGTTACACGTTTCACTAAGTCAATGGCCACAACTCTGCGAATACTGGATGAATCTGCATCTAAAAGCCCAGGTGCGCAACTTCACATGATGACAAATATTCCTGTAAAATTTTGCGACTCAAATACTATTGGAGAAAGTGCGACACAAATTTTGTGACGGACAGACAGACGGACGGACAACCATGGCAAAAACAATGGCCCCTTCCCTTAAAATATGATTACGAATAATCGTAATACTCACATAGATGAGCCCCAATCGTGAAATTACCCGTCGCATGCTCCCACCTGCCACCCACTGAGAATAACATGATCTGGTTGGTGGAAGGATCTCGCCACGCCAGAGTCAATTAGCCACATTCCATAAAATTAATAATAACATTAGTATTAATCTTACGACAATATTGCAGAATAAAAAATATATTTTTGCTACGCTCGCTTGCGGACAGTGCGATCGATATAGTCGTCACGTTGGCGTATGTACGTACATGCGTCCTGGTTAAAGTTTTTGGTTTCAGTCTTGAAGAACACTATATCTCTCAAACTGCTTTGCCAATTCACTTGGAACTTCACATGGGTCTTTATCATGATCCATATTTGCATTGCACCCGTGTGGCCCCTGTCAAGGTCCGATTACTTTTAATTTTTTGTTTGCATTCAGAGATAATGTTGTTACAAACCAAAAAAAGTTACATTGACATTGTGCACAGGGGCCGCACGGGTCGGGTGTAGAAAGCCCGTCGAGGCTTGATAGTATACCTAAAATTTTAAGAAATTGTGTTTAACCCGAACGCACATACGTACGGACGGACGGAAATATCTACGTACGTGCCAACTATATCACGCTGTCCACAAGCGGGCGCGACAAAAATCTATTTTTGTTGGACATTTGCCTTATCAGGCATGGGAGTGGAACACTATCCCCAATCGTGAAAATTTATTTGAGCAGCGGATTGCGCTGCGATTTGCTAGGGGGATCTGGGGGCATGCCCCCTCATAATTTTTGTTCAATTATAGATGCTCTGTGCTTCATTCGGAGGTATGTTTAGCATTAAATAGATCACATTTTTCCCTTAAAAAATATGCTATAATTAGGAAAAATTGGCAACATAATCCATTTCAATTTAAAATAATACTTGCAACAAGAAGTCAGTACATGTATAACAGGGATTCCGCTGGAGAAAATAAAAGAATCGCCAATTAAAAAAAATAATCTTGTAAAACCGTTGAGAACATGTTTTCTTCTCGTCTTGGTCTTGGTTCTTGTTCTTGGCACCACATTGACTGTAAATGTACAGACAGTTCCTTGTAAAAAGAAATTCTTAATTGAAGAGAACCATTCAAATAGTTCATCACTATTCAATATGAGTGGTATATATCCATTGATTAGGCACCAAATGTTCGTTATTCATTTAGTAATATTTATTTTACTGATAGTGACTCTATGGTATTATGCTATTTGCATATGCAAATGAAGCATGCTGTTGGTTAATTATTTATACTACTTAAATGATTCACCTGAACAAATAATATTTTCGACAGATTATAAAGTATGATCATTGCACTCAAAAAATAAATACAGAGAATAATTAGTAGGCTGTTAACATAGGACACGGTTAATAACACAGTTATTGCCCCTGATATCAGTGTGGAAATTTAAGTCTGATATAAAATGTATAATAATGCCAATGAATACGTGGGGTAATGGTGAATGAATGTTTATTTTGCCAGAAAAATGTTATATCTACTGAATATACCAAACAATCTGTCTCCTTATATTATAACCTGGTATGTAGGACCCCAGCTTTAATGTTACGAAGCACATGTTTTTGGATTATTTTACTTTGTGGAATCACCTGTGTGACATTTGTATACTATTATCCCAGCAACAGTGGCCTCGATATACTGTGATTTACATTTCTCTTGTACAATGTTTCGTAAACTGGTTGATGAACAAACTGCCAGTTAGATCAGACACTACATACACTACATACTTGTTTATATTTCTGCTTGGTAATCGCAAATTACATTGCTTTTCCCTCTAATAGCACATGACAATATACATACAGATATTTACTTTTTGTTAATAAGCCTGCGTAATATAATATTATTTAAAATAATTACGTAGAACCTCTCTAAACTGAACATCCTGGGAAGTTTGGTTTAGAGGTGTTTTCTACTTCCAGTTAAGAAAATTGATTTATTTTTAGAGAAAAAGAAACCCTTTATTATAAATGGACAAGTGAAAATTATTTTGTGGATTTGTTAGAACATCAACATATCACGGTCCATACCAGTTACTTAGGGGTGAAAGGGTTAACTATACTGATGCATGTAGTGGTGCACTTTTTCGCATGCTGTGTAAACTATATGTCAGTAAGCGAGGCTTACAGAATACCCCGCGCGTGGGCCCAATGAAATATTAAGCATTTTCGATGAAGGAAACAGAAGTTATAACTGATTTCTCTGATGTTAAGTTTAGTGACGGACATACGGACGGACGCACAGACAACCTGACTCCAGTATACCCCCCCCCCCCCCCCACCCCCCTCCCACCTCCCACCACAACTCGTTGCGGGGGGTATAATTAGCCTGTAGGCTGTAATCGCTGCTAGCACAACATAAAGTGTTTACCGACTCGCGAAGTGAAAAGTCGATTCACAAATATAGTGCCGATTAGTATTTCCCTAATTGGCATGTAGAATAAAATTGTGAACAAACACGTATCCACTTTAGGTCGCGTGTATCGATACTTTCACTTTGACAGTGCCACTTATGACGTTCACAAACTTAGCGCATAATTTAACGCTGAAATAACATTTTGGGACTTGAAATATCGTTCGGTATTCGGAATAGAGGGGTTCCGTATTAGATGGGTAGAAAACAATATGTTTATATAGCGGAGAATTCAGGACTTGATCGTCTGTTTCATTTAGCGAGAATTCCAGTTTAGAGGGGGTTTGGTTTGGAAGGGTTCCACTGTACTAGTTTTTACAGCCAATTCACATTTATGTAAGTTTTGTCGCAATAACTCATAAACCTACAGCTAAACGGCTGTTGGCAGATGTTAGTATTTTCAGTAATTTCCTGTGGCCATTTTCCAGTGTATCTGCGTTTTATGGCGTAACATTTCATCCAGCATTTACTGAGATATTTAGGCAGTTTCACAGGCCCAAAAGTGCATGTGCATTACATACTATACCCACTGTGTACGTGACACGCATTTTATTATCTTAGGATTCTCTGTTTGATACATATTTCAAGTTTCTGATTTTTAATCAAAGACAGTTCATTTTGTACTCCTGCACTTGATGGGATGTATGATGTGAATGAAGATGATCGACTGAAAACTGTAGAAGTAGTGTGCAAGACAAAGTAATGTGCGATTGACAGACCGACAGACAGTTGCAACTGATAATGGGTTAGAATGTACGGTTAGAACGTACGCCAATGTGCCGACTATATCGCGCTGTTCTCAGGTGCGCGCGACTAAAAATCAATATTCCTTAATGCATACATGGTATATCATTTGTGTACAGGTATGATGGGCTTCATGACTGTGCATAGAATATAGGCGATAACAACAACCTGTCAAGAGTTGTGTTTTAAACAATGGGCACATTGATTGTCAGAAACTTTATATTGACATATAACGGATAGCCCGTTATAAAGAAATCTTTATACAACTAGCGTATTGCTAAATTCGATTATTTTGTGTGTGTCAAGCGCTACCAGGCGAAACTGGTCGCTACCTTATGGAGTATTCATTTACCAATCTGCGGTTGAATACCAAAGTCAGATACCATTTGGTATATCATGTGGCATCAACTTCCATGGTTCTATTATACACACAGCATTATGAAGTGTGCAGTGTGGCATTTATTATTCACTTTCCATCTGGTCATCTGTCCATTCGTTCCTATGTCCATCCGTCCATAAAACAAATTTTATTTTTGTTTTCCGTAAAATCTTTGGTTTGTTGGCCCAGACATCAACTTACATGCTGACCGTTGTCTGACCAATGATTATAACAATTGTAGACTGGCGAGTGCATTATTGTTCCATAGTATAATGTTTGTCCCTTGTTATCTCGGATATATATCCACCGAAATATACATGAAATGTATGTATACTTACAATGCAGTTGGGCCCTTGATTTAACTTTGTTTCTGACAGAGCGAGGTCTTACTGGAAAGAACAAAAGTCTTTATTTTCCATTATGCATGAAAATCATACATTGCAGCAATACATCTGCGGAAGGAAAGTACATATATGAGCATGTACATGTACTTGAAAAGCTCTAAACCACCAATAGAACTATGACGCTTGTCAGTGGGAAATGTGATTTTTTTGGCATCCAATAACGGGTGTACCACTAATTTCCGACCTGATGTCTATTAATTTTATGCAATACATAGTGGTTGTCACATATAGGAAGTATTTAGTTAATCAAACTTGCGTTGATGTTGATTTAGAAACGATATTAGCAAACTAAATCACAATATAAACCTGTTGACCCGTGGCTCAATAGTTTTTCAAAAACATTAGCACAGGACATACAGTACCTATATTGTGAAATATTAGCCAAATGTGACAAGTATAAAAACAAGAGTGTCGAAGGTCACAATATACGCCCGTCGAGTCAAGGCTAGTCAACAAGGGGAGATAACTCACTGAAAACCAATAGGGTTCTTCATATTGACGTGATAAACATGTGTTCCATACTTGGTTACAATCCGTCAAGTAGAACTCTTAGTTATTGCGTGCACAATATGTGCCCACTGGCAGCCGGCGCAAGATGAATACATAATACGTCCCGCTTTTTCAAACGGTCATATAAAAATGTGGGGCATAACGAGCTTTACAAACTGTGAACATAGTAAACTGACATTGACCTCCACTTGGATGCGGGGGAGATTGTAACACAGCAACGAACCTAAGCACATACACTTTTGCCATATATTACCAAAGTAATTCAAGGTTCAAAAAAGTAACCGACGCTTGGCATAACCTTGTTAGGCAGACCCGAGGTGTATAAGCAGCATATATCAATGAACGCTATAGGACATTATTACAGGTGACATAATTGCACTAATGTGGTACTCCATTCAGTATTGTACATCAACATAGGGAAAATTGATAATAACTTTTAGCAGGATCAATACCATTTCACTGGTTGGCCGAGTTATAGTGGAGGAGGAAAGTGGTCAGGACGGCTTGGTCATTTAATTGGACAAAGTAGGATATTGTTGGCAGAATAGTTTGACCTTTACTTACGTAGAGCCTGTGGAATCTCGGATTCTGTGGTCGTTGCGGCAACTATGGGACTGGGTGCTGGGGTGGTGATGGTAATGGTGTTTACCCGGGCCGGTTCTCGTACTGGGGAAACAGCTGAAACAAGTGAATTAAAGAGACCACACTGAACATTGCATGGTGTTAGCAAAATATATTTTGTGTAAAGATTAATAATTACTGTGACATACTGTGTCACCTGCACAGTAACAGGGCGGCCGATATTGCGTATATATGGTGTCCAAACACAACTCAATAATTGCAATAATCCATACATTTGTATAATATTGGTACCATATGAAAGTGCTTCCAGGTTGCATTCAGTTATGGTGATCAAAATAGTTTCATAATCCATTAAGCTATAATTGTAGCAGTATAGCCCACAATATCTAGTACTACCGAGTGCATAATAATTTTAAGACAGCACTCCTCCATGTTAACTGGTAAAACTCAATTTGGCTGGTTATGAGGTCAGACCAGTGCAGGTTCGCATTGCGGGCGCCGTTTGATGGTATGGGCACGTGTGCCGACCCAGGACTCAGATTTAGACAATTTCTAACAAATACACTAGATGATCGATTGCGTGACAATAAAGTATGATTGCAATACTATCGTGTTTGTCTACGACATGTTCCCAACCAGTTTGTACTCGGGTTGTGATCACAAGAACGTTACATAATGTCTTTTACACATATGCAATGTCACAATTTTGCTTCTGACACCAAATCAATGTGTTTGCTTCAGTTAATGTTAAAAC
Organism: Conchocele bisecta; assembly: GCA_029237695.1. Lineage (NCBI taxonomy): Eukaryota > Metazoa > Mollusca > Bivalvia > Lucinida > Thyasiridae > Conchocele > Conchocele bisecta. The sequence goes on from CM055278.1 coordinate 35,464,179, forward strand.
AAAAACGCTGGGATAAACAGACATTATTATCATAAATTAACTAAAATACATGAATGGACAATTGGTGATAAATTGTGTGTGTGCCGTCCAGAACAGAAAACATGACTTTTATACAAAAGTGAATCCATACTTTTTAAATATTTGATAACAATTATCAATCCTTCAGCTATTACGGTGTAAACGTTTTACGAGTTACAAGGCAAAATTGGGAAATTTGACACCAACACATGCGAGATTATCAATGAATGGTTGTCGAAAAAAGAAAGTGTACAGCTACACACCATAATGAAGCCACATCCATAAGTTACAAGTGTCTACCTATTATTGTTTAAAAGTTTTATAAAGTACAAGGCAAAGTCTAAAGGGGGTAGATAATCCATGACCCGGGGGGTCGAAAAGAAATGCATCACAAGAAAGTTACATACCAACCATGAAGCCTCCATAGTACGGAAGGACGACCATTGGTAACATGAAATGCCGCCTCACTATCGTGGTGTTACATACAATACGGAAGGACAATTGGAGATTGTGCTGGTTGGTGGACGGATAATATATATGTACCCCACAAATATTTGTGGTATATAGCTAATGGATATTCTTGCCAGAATAATTTGACCTTTACTTACGTAGAGCCTGTGGAATCTCGGATTCTTTTGTCGTTGCGGCAACTATGTGATTGGGTGCTGGGGTGGTGATGGTAATGGTGTTTACCCGGGTCGGTTCTCTTACTGGGGAAACAGCTGAAACAAGTGAATTAATGAGACCACACTGAACATTGCATGGTGTTAGCAAAACATATTTTGTGAAAGGATTAATAATTACTGTAACATACTTTGTCACCTGCACAGTAACAGGGTGGCCGATATTTACCTATTATGGTTCAAAGAGTTTTAAGCAAAATTGTGCAGTCCAAAATGATATTGTGTGTCGATTAAATCACAAATAACTTTGTCCATCTACACACCAAGGTACATACCAAGTTTCAAGCGTACCTATTACAGTTGATCCCACATGGGGAGATAATCCATGATGCGTAGATGGAAAAATAAACAATTAGAAACTATTATGGTTTAACAGTTTTATGAGGTACAAGGTTTGTGACGGATAATGGATAGTGTTGGCAGAATAATTCGACCTTTACTTACGTAGAGCCTGTGGAATCTCAGATTCTGTGGTCGTTGCAGCAATTATGGGACTGGCTGCTGGGGTGGTGATGGTAATGGTGTTTCATCAAAATCCGTTACATAATAAGGACAAAATATAAGAATGCGTACTTTGAATCGGAGGGCTTCTGCAAGTTTCAGTACTTGTTGTTGTTGTTGTTGTTGTAACCACGTGATCATACACCTTGTATAAATATATGTGTATTGCTAATATAATACCATTTTGGTTTCAAAATGCATTACTACAGATACGGGAAAATGCGCTGGTATTGGATATATATCTGTTCGCTGTTGTTAATTTAATCGGAAACGGAATCTGTGATCTTGTTGGTGATATGGACAGCAGTGACGTCATTGCCGTTAAAACGAGGCTGGAAGACGAGAAGTCTAAATGTCTGCTACTGGAAAATGACGTCGAGATGTTGATGAATGGATGCACTACAGGTAGGTGTGAGCTACCGGTTAGGGATTGAAGCAACGCATACAATGGAAGACACTCGGAGACTTAAATGTCAAAGTTCGCCGTCAATTTGGTGTCCCTTATACACCACCGCCTGCGCTAATCATGCCAATATTTGCATGTTGCTTTATTTCCAAACACGTGAATATATATTGTGCTTGAATACAAGCAGCTTGATTTGCTGAACGTGAGCTCTGGTACAGCTCAGATACAGCCAATCAAATTGCTTGAGTGCGAGTTGATATTGCCAATAGATGTTAGGAAACGTTGGTATCTGGGCAAGATTAACGAAGGCGGTGGTGTATCAATCACCTGATGCTGAGGTACACTAAACGTTACCTGAATAAGAGACAACCACGTTAGTGTATTCTGATATCACGTTTATCACGAGCATTTTTATCACGTTTATCACGTGTATTTTGATATCAGGTTATGTTCATCACGTTTAATTTGATATCAAGTTTATCACCTACATATTGATATCACCGTTTATCACGTGTATTTTGATATCAGATTATGTTCATCACGTTTACTTTGATATCACGTTTATCACGTGTATTTTGATATCACATGTCTCACTAGGCGAGACGCCCAAATCACGTAGCCTGCTTAATAAAGATGTTGGTTCCGACATGGGTTTGACACTTTTAGCCGTTAGAGTGATGGCTGACGAATACTTTTGGCCTGTATGTCATTTGGGAGGTGGTGCCAGAGTTCTGAAATTTAAGATGGCGTCCAAGGTGGCCGCCAATTTTTAGCATATGACCGATAACTAAAAATGGGTTTCTACAGAGCTTGTCATTTAAGTAGTTTTAGTTTTGTTTGCCAATATTGTATTTACCATAAAGACTACTACGTTATTTAGTAATGAAATGAAATCAGCTGATGCAATGCCAAGGTCATATGCAAGGTCAGATTGCAAAAAAAACGGGGAAAAGGTACTATACTTCCTCATAAACCGATATACTTGTTATATATAATTCCCGTGTCAATTATTTGCGGATAGGGAGCACATTTCCTGGAATATATCAATATCAGTAGTTTTTTAAGAATGTATCTCTTGGTCACAAACTCACGTGTATGGTAGAGCCACTTCCCACTTTATAAGATATGGAAAATATACAAATACAACACAGGTTTTCTTTGAAAATCAGCTGGCGTTATATGTTATTACATAGAAACAATAATAAACTTTGTATTGTTTTATTAAATGTCATCAGGATGTATTATCACTCAATATTGTGTAGATAATATAAAACAAGACACTGTAAGCAGTCTTGTTGACGGTAAACTGGTAATTTGCCTAGGAATAATTAAAACCCCATTGAACGACATTACCGAGCATAAGATCATCAAATAATATATGCGTTGTTTCCCATTCACGGCACTAACCTACTATTCTATTTATCCCGTCAACACCTAAAAATGGCTTTAAAATGCAAAAATAGTATTGACTGGATATCAAAAATGTTTCACGGCACTGTGTTTCACGGCACATACGCACTGTGTTGACGGGATAAAACTGCATTAAAGTCTGGACGACATGTATAAGAGAAATTAAAATGCATATGAGTTTTTATTTATTCATACGCTTTACCAATATCGGCCGCCATCTTGGACGCCATCTTGAATTTGAGACCTTTAGTACCAGTTGTCAAATTGACACCCAGGCTAAAAATGTGTGTAATATGTTACTGTTGTAAATAACAACGTCAATCCTTTTCCGTATGAGGTCGGAACGAAAAGCTATATTTTTGACCTGGGCGTCTCGTCTACACACTTTGATATCATGCGTATTTTGACATGGCTCGGAAACGAGTAGTAATTTATCGAAGCCTCAGAAGTCTTACGACGTTTCCGAGATAAACTTGATATCAAAATAAACTAACATGGTATTTCATAACTGCCTGCGTTAATCTTGCCCATATTATAAACGTTTCGGAACATCTATTGGCAATGCCAAATCGCAGTCAAGCAGCTGATTTGCTGAGCCTGAGCTGTAGCACAGGTCAGGCTCAAGCAAGCACGCTGCTTTATTGACTTCAAGCACAATGTTCTAGTAGTTTGTACTTCCGTGTCCCGATATCCGGAACGTACGTGTTCACAGTTATATTACTTTGCCAACATCGGAAGTTCGCACAGGTGTGCATAATGAGGGACAATGTTCGGATTGCCTCAGTCCTGGCCGGGACTACCGCGCATGGTTGGCATGACTAGGGGTCAGTAACGGTCACGCTGGACTTGAAGACGTCCATGTGGAAAGTATGATGGTTTCGTTCATTCATTCGGATTACTATGCCGTCTTTTCCGGATTTCTGTTGAGTGGAAACTGACAACTTATAACGTATACAGTACAACCGTTCTAATAAGCTGAACACCGCGTGAGGCTCCCAGAATGGTGCGTCAACTTTCGACGTCATGCGTTGTTACGTTTCACGGTCATACACTCATGCCGCTTAATCCCGATATCAAGGTTATTCAGTATTTAAAACAGTATATTTAAGGAAGATTTCGTGATAGATCTGCGATTGAATTATATTTTACTAATCAGTTTCATCACTTGCTATGTATGTCTGAGACACCGTCCCTTTTGTTCACATATTGAATCAGTTTCGTCACGTCCTTTGAATATCTGAGATCCAGACCTATTTACTTAATGTAATGTAATTTAATTTAGTTTGTTGATGCCGTCTACAATCAGATACTTGAATTAGATTCCTCATGTGGTAGATAACTTTCAATTTACGTGTCAGCAATATACAGGTATCCGCCATTTATATTTTGTTTTTTGACTCTGCAGTGTGCGTAATACATACATGTAAACATACCCTGTTAATCATGTTAATTCATCAATAGAGTTCAAGACTATGTGAATACCTCTGTGCACGTGCATGCAGTTTTATATGGATTGTACTAGTTCTTCATTTCTTTTATTGCTGTTTTTGCATTCATTTTCGTTTGTATACCCATAACATGACTGCTGATAGATTGCAATAGTTACAATTAGTTTACTTGGACGCTTCGGGCTCCCTTCGATATATGGATATGTTTTTCGTACACTTTTGTAGAAATGCATCATTTAACCCTGAAACAGTTGTTGGTGAATTATGTTTGTGTTAATTACGCAGAACAATCACATAATGATAAAACAATTTTACTGTATACATATAGCAAGAAAGCACATGCCCCGGCTATTGTTTAATCGTCCCCAAGAAAACAAGAAAATACATTAATTTAATCAAATAATGACAAACACTACAAAAGGCAAATACAACAACTATAGTTTGACAGAAATAATGGATTGGAACCTATAATGAACGGTCGAGGAGTTTTAATAAAATGGTTCCTTTATTGAAATCCCTGCGGCTAATTTCACACAAAAAGTGAAACGCTACTCTACTGTCTGGTACACGTAAAATAATGAAATGCCATCAAATATTGGTTTTATTGATAAACAATTTTTCTCTGACACATTCACATGGGGGCTAAAATAGATCAATTTGTTTTAAATAATTTTAGTATTTGCGGACCGATAGTTAAATGTTAATGTTTCGTTCAGACCATTTCCATGCTATTTTCCTATGTTTATATGTCAATTTTTCATAGACATCTGTAAATAAAAAACATAGACAGGTAAATTTTCATAATTTTAAAGAAGAAAAAACACTTGAACGTTGCATATTTCCGGATCTGACATGCAACGATGTCGACAAATACGCTGGTCAGTCAGTCTAATATATTGTGTCCGCTGTTGACTGAGCAAGGCGCTTCGTTTCCTTAATGAACCACTGGACCTTGGGAAATATGATTACGTTCTGTGTTGTGTCCAGGTCGTTATACTTATTCAGTAGATATTTAGTTAGCACGGCAAGGTATTTAGAAAGTCGTGCCTTTGTAACTTACTTTTTGAACAATTAAGTAGAAAATTAGAGTTTGTTTCGGCGATTCTACATGTCCAGTTTGAAATGAAGTTGTACCATCATTTTGGCGCACACTGTACCTGCATGTTGAACATCTACTTTTGCAAGTACGAATTTTCCAGATTCGAAGATATCACTCCGATGGTCCGTTTGCCAACAAGTAGTCAGTATTGTTAATATATTATCATTTTGGTTTCAAAATTCATTAATACAGATACGGGAAAATGAGTTGGTATTGGATATATCTGTTCGCTGTTGTTAATGTAATCGGAAACGGAATCTGTGATTTTGTTGGTGATATGGATAGCAGTGACGTCATTGCCGTTAAAACGAGGCTGGAAGATGAGAAGTCTAAACGTCTGCTACTGGAGAATGACGTCGAGATGTTGATGTTGAAGGTGGCACGACTGGAAAGGGGGAATGAAGGCACTCCAGGTAGGTGGGAGCTGCATGTTAGGGGAATGAAGTAGCACAAACAGTGGAAGACTTTCACAGATAAAAATGTCTAAGGTCAACTTAGTGTCCCTTATAGTGTTGTGACTGGAGATATGAGGCTTATGGGAGTTGTGACCAGTGTAGCCCCTGATCGAATAGCACACTCCTGTAGCCTGATAACGATATATTTGCTTGTTAGATGGATGGCTGGTGTTTCATTGATGGAATGGCGAACAGTGCAGGCTGATCTGGATCTACACAGGTCGCAAAACTCATAAGCGTCATTTCTCCAGTCACAGCCACATATCAGTCACCGGATACTGAAGTACACAAAACGATACCTGAATAAGAGAATAACACGATAGGGTATGCTCAGAATCTTGCTCAGAATCTTGAAATCATTTGGCGTTGGAATTATTGTAGTCTGCACAACTGTTTCTAATTACAGAATGTCGTCAAGATACAACGCCCTCTAACGTCGCTTTCTCGGCAAGACTCGTCACATCCACGACCCTCTCCAAAGGTAAAACACTCGTGTTTGATCACGTGATCACGAACATCGACTCGGCTTACGATTCAACGTCCGGCGTCTTCCGTGTCCCGATATCCGGAACGTATGTGTTCACAGTTACAATCCTTTGCCAATATCTGAAGTTTGCACAGGTGTGCATAATGAGGGACAATGTTCGGATTGCCTCAGTCCTGGCCGGGACTACCGCGCATGGTTGGCTTGACCAGGGATCAGTAACGGTCACGCTGGATTTGAAGGTCAATGAAGACGTCCATGTGGAAAGTCTGATAGAGTCGTTCATTAATTCGGATTACTTTTCCGTGTTTTCCGGCTTTTTGTTGAGGGAAAACTGACAATTTATAATGTATACAGTACCTTTCTAAGCCGGATACCGTGGGAGGCTCCCAGAATTGTATGCCAACTTTCGACGTCAGGCGTTGTTATGTTTCACGGTATATATATGGCAAAATGTATATATATATATATATATATATGTATAATCGTAGAATGTCTATAATATATAGCAATGTAAATTGGTAAGACTAAACCACACAAACACATTTGTATCTCCAATAAATATGTGCGTTGTGTCGATATACGTCCTTTGTACTCCATGAAGCGAAGAAGTACATATTTAGTTATTTACTATCTGTGACATTACCTGGCACACGGTTCCTTTGACGCCAAATTGGTGGTGCTATTAAGAGCGACAATAAGACACTCGCTGTACAGGCAGCGGTTGTATTGCCAGCAAGTTGCGTGTCATTGTATTATTATATTGGACTATGAATACGTATATTTTGGCAGCGGTATTGGTGGGTTTGGCGGTAAGTAATGTGTGTGGTCATTGGACCCGTCTGAAACAGACACGCAGAAAGAAAATCATTTTTTTTATGATTTTCATTGTAATTTGCGGTTGTGACTGGAGAAATGGGGTCTTGCGACCAGTGTAGATCAAGATCAGACTGTGCATCCGCACAGTCTGATCATGATCTGCACTGTTCGCCATGTCGTCAATGAAACACCCATCACGCTTCTAACAAGCATTGCAGATCGCTATCAGGCTACATGAGTATTATGTTTGATAAGGAGCTACACAAATGCCATAAGCTCCATTACTCCAATCAGTAGCCGATTTCACCAACATTGCAAAGTATACTTATCTAGCAAAGTATACTTTGAGGGAGAAATCATTTATTTTTCCCAAAATATTATTATTTCGTATAGAACAAACCACTACATTATATTTGATGATTAAAAGTATGCAGAATTATTATACTGAATTTATTACATTATCACTACCAAAATGGCTGTGATAATGTAATAAATTCAGTATAATAAAAATTAATAATAAATTTATCCTTAATTTGAAAATTTCTCCCCCAAAGTATACTTTGCTAGAAAATTATACTTTGCAATGTTGATGAAATAGGCTACTGAGCCACAAGTATGTCGAATGATATATTAAGTTATCTATTCTTGATCGTTGCGTATAAAAGACGACTTGGAGTGCATATGACGCTTCATTGCAGTGGAAGCTCTCTCACATGGACACCCTGGTGTCGGGTTTACAGAGGTTACACTGTATTAAACACCGGAGAGTGAAAACTGATTTGAACTACGATGTCATACTACTCGATAAGTACATGTCCTGCGAGTAAATCTGGGGCCTATTTCACTAGACTTCGTACGACTAAAATGTTCGTAAGTGCAAATTTGGAATCGTCTGGAAAGTTCAATTGATGGATTTACAATTATTGAGCATAGACTGCTTATGCAGCCTGTACTCAATAAATGTAAATCCAATAATTGTTTACAAGAAAACAGTGTTAATGTGAAATTTACAGACTATCATAGGTTTACTCTTACGAACATTTTAGTCGTAAGAAGTTTAGTGAAACGGCCCCCTGGGGCCTAGTTCACTAGACTTCGTACGACTTCGTACAATACTTGTGTTCGTACGAATAATGTTATGATGTTCACATCAACGTGGTTAATTGATGTTATAGTACCTTTGTCGCAGCATTGTCGTGAAAACACATCCACTAAATAGTTGATAACAATTGCTGACAGTGCAAATGTTATTCAGAATTCCAATTTTGGTCTTACGAAGTTACAATGTACGAGTCGTACATCTCAGGGGCGGATCTGGAGGGGTGTTCCGGGTTGCAACCCTCCCTCCCCCGTTCAGCCACGGAGTTTACATAGATCACAGTTTTACCACCAGTTGGAGTCTGAATTTAAATGCCTAAAACACAGGAAAGTGCATTTCGAAGAGTTCGAAAATAGGACAACCCCTAGTTGCGAACGGTAGCTCTTGCAATTAGCTACGGACGGTACGGAAGTAGATTGCAAGAGTTACCTTCGCAACTAGACAACCCCGCCCCGCTCCCCAAATCCTGGATCCGCCCCTGTATGTACGAAGCTTAGTGAAACGGGCCGCAGGCTATGAAATCGCATGCACTGTCCGGCTGTATCGCTTACAATCCGCGATGAGTTTTGGATAATAAAACGTATTGCATGTAATCTGTTTATCTATAATTATGATACGCTAAGTACATCATTTCCTAGTTGCGAACGGTAACTCTTGCAATTACTCCCGTACCGTCCGTAGCTAACTACGGACGGTACGGGAGTAGATTGCAAGAGTTACATTCGCAACTAATCATTTCCATACATAATAAATATGCTACCATACTCAATTTGTTATTTTAAAAATAATCCGCCAACTATTTATTTTATTGCGAGAGAAAAAAAGGAGTTTAGCATAGGGGCTAATTCACCACTTTCATTGCAAATGTATGTTGATATTTAAAATCTAACTAATTATGTTTAAAAACAAGCAGAAAGTGTGAGAAATAAAAATGTCAATGAAAGCAAGCAAATGTAAATGCTATGATTTAACGACGGCACTGGTTCGATGACTTTGCATGTCGGGACCGACTATTTAAGTCCCCATCCGATAGGACTAGGCTATCACAAAGGTGTCTTGCCCAAGCACACGCCGAATAGGCCAGTGTCGGGATTGGAACTCGGGACCATTCGATCCGTAGTCCGGTGCTCTACCACTGAGCTATTGCGGCTATTGAAAGCAAGCACATACAGACTTATTATTAATAATAGGCCTTTAGCGTCGATTTTTCGAGTTCATGGCAAATCTGATTTCTCTGACTTTCTACTGGTTTCTAAACATAATTAGGAAATGTTTAGACATTCTATCATCCCTGTCACGCTTTATCCACCTGTATATTGTAGCTGGTATCCATTCGACCAACCGGCATTTCCCTTCATACCGCACCCATTGCATTTCGATCCGCCCCTGCTGGTGAGACCACATTTCCCCCGGCCTCTGCCATTCCCTATTATAGGTATAGCAATTGGCATCGCTTTTAATGCTAGATAGATACAGTACAACCTCTCTACAACAGCCACCCATAGGAAGACGCAAAACTGGCTGTTGTAGAGAGGTGGCTGTTGTAGGGAGGTTAATGCTGAATTAAATTTTATCGTCTGATGTTTATTTATATTCTTCGATAATTCTCATCAAATACATGCTTTGACAGCATTTTAGAATCATTTCCAATGGAAATGATTCTAAAGTACTGTCAAAACATGTTTTTATTGAGAAAGATTGCCAGACGACAGTTTTTAAGGTCAGCAGTCTAAGAGTTAGATATAGAGGATATAAAATATCGGCTGTTACTGTGAGGGTGTTGTTGTAGAGAGGTGGCCGTTCGGAGAGGTTCGACTGTAGATTATTGTAATCCTCCATCAGCATGAAGTGTTCAATACAACGAACATACATGTACTTACAACACTGACGGACAATAGCCGAGCCAAATTATCTCCCATGTTTAAATGCAATCTGTGAAATATTGTATCAACGTGTTATGTAACAAATAGTAATCTAAATTCCATGAAATATTGTATCAACACTATGTAACAAATGTGGTATCTAAATTCCTTTAGTTACACATCGACTCTATTGTTTGTGAGAGGTTGGTAAGCAATTTGAACACCTGTGTCATCTATATGCAAACCTGGGCACGAAAAAGAGGAGCGCCGTGGCGTAATGGTTAGTGTGTCGGACTACTGATCCAAGGGTCGTGGGTTCGAGCCTGACTAGCGGCGTGCGTTATGTCATTGACTTTATCCACACTGTTCCAGTTCAATTTGTAGTTGCTCTGTAAATACGAATTACCGGCTTAATATTCTCTCAAAAGTATTGGGATTCTTGGGAGACGGCATGCAAGGTCCTAGAGCCAGTGCCAGTGTCTTGCCGTGGTCATATACCAGTATTGCAGTGGAACCTCTCAAATAAATAAGGTAAACTATTTGTTTTACTCCCTCCATATTAGGCATATTTAATGTATTTATAGACAATATATCTATTACTTTAACCTGTGAAATTTATACAATATATAAATGTTTGCATCATGCAATGTAAATTAAAATGACATGTGGCTGCAACTGGAGAAATGGGGCTCATGGGTTTTGCGACCAGTATCGATCAAGATCAGCCCGTCAACCACAGTCTGGTCAAGATCTGAACTGTTCGCCATTCCATCAATGAAACACCTTGCAAGCTTCAAACGAGCAATATAGATCGTTATCGGGCTACACGAGTGTGATCAGGAGTTACACTGGTCACAAGTCCCTTAAGCCCCATTTCTCCAGTCACAGATGACACACGCCGTGTGATTTTGTACATAAGAACATGTGCGATTGTTCATACAATATATTTACAGATATTTTCTGTAAACTACGTCGAAAGATGAAGAAATTTTCATAGCAAATGAGGAATCACCAACATTCGACGTCTAATACAGAAAATACGTAAATATTTTTCATGAAAAATAGTATGTCAATCAATCACACAATATGATTTGATGAACTTTCCAAAAACATGGGTTATATTCACGTACATAATACTACCAGAAACTATGATAAACAGGGCAGATAATTTTGCATTTTCGATGTACATGTGGGTAAGGAAACACCCGGCAAGCTTCAAACGAGCAATATAGATCGTTATCGGGCTACAAGAGTGTGATCAGGAGTTACACTGGTCACAAATCTCTTAAGCCCCATTTCTCCAGTCACAGATGACACACGCAGTGTGATTTTGTACATAAGAACATGTGCGATTGTTCATACAATATATTTACATAAAATGTGATATTTTCTGTAAACTACGTCGAAAGATGAAGAAATTTTCATAGCAAATGAGGAATCACCAACATTCGACGTCTAATACAGAAAATATCTTAAATATTTTTCATGATAAATCGTACATGTTTTTAGGTACAAAATCGTACATGTTCTTAGGTACAAAATCGCACATGTTCTTAGGTACAAAATCGTACATGTTCTTAGGTACAAAATCGCACATGTTCTTAGGTACAAAATCGCACATGTTCTTAGGTACAAAATCGCACATGTTCTTTGGTACAAAATCACATGGCGTGTCATATGTCAATCAATCACACAATATTATTTGATGAACTTACCAAAAACATGGGTTATATTCACGTACATAATACTACCAGAAACTATGATAAACAGGGCAGATAATTTTGCATTTTCGATGTACATGTACACCAGTAAGGAAAAATTGTGAAATCTATTTTTTGTTATTATACAAACATGACTGTGCAATTGTTCATGAAAACATTTTCTGTAAATGACGTCGAAAGTTGAACCCCCCCCCTTCATATTTTTTTAAATTACAGAGCTGTTGAGACAGCATTTAACGATATTATCAACATATTGCCTTCTATGTGAAGAACTAAACATATTTCAAATTATATACTAAAATAAATAATTATTCATGGAACAAAATGTATTTTGTCGTACTTTACCTCAAGACAGGCTGAGGGCATCTAACTGTACAAATACTTGGATTGAACCCTAGTTTACATTTACAAACATACACCAGCATTTTATTGTTAATTTCAATACAATGTTTTACCCCAAAACAAATTATTCACAAATTGTCAATATTTTTTTTTATTTCTATAAACAATAAAAGGTTAAAATATTTCACAACTACTATTTACATGCATACTGAAATAACCCAAAGTTATTTAATTTAAAAATATGTAAATTTGATATTTTATCAGTTTTTGAACAAATAATTCACAGGAAAATGCCACTTTAATATCAAGAGAGTCATGAAGTCACGACTATTTTGTCGTCTGCTGTTTATTTTCTATTTTCCATTTTCATCATCAAAAACATGTTTTGACAACATTAGAATAATTTACAACATGCTTCGACAGCACTTCAGAATCACTTTCCAATTTATAATACTGGAAAATAACTATTGTTGAAAACGCTGGTTATTTTTCAGTATTTTTCAGTATTATAAACATTATAAAAAAACATTATTTTCACAAATTCCATTTTTCATAATCAGAATTTTGTTCAGGTATAACTGAGATAACAAAATACAATACAAATCTACAATCAACCCATGTTTTCCTGATCTGGTTCATCCATGTCTGTATATCTGAGACCCAGTGCCTTTAATACCCGAGACGAAATACCATCATACAGTCATTACCATCCTGATTACTTTCCGGAGATAATACTTGCTGAGCTACGTACAGTGAATTGTTGTGTTGGTTGTAACAGATATTAACAGGCCGCAGTATCTGTCCGTCCCAGAAGACTTCAGTACTGCGGGTACAATCCGCCGTTATGTGGTCGATGTTGTCAAAGCAGCAGACATAGATACTTCCGTCTGGGTGAACGGCGAGTCCGCCTGAAAGCATCAAGTTGTCTCCCTCGTAGCTGCATCCCACTACGCCATTCCGGGTCACATGTGTTATCGCGCGGCCGTCGTATAGGATCGTGATCAACTCCCCCCGGTTGTTGTGGCTTATATACCCGAGGTTGCCATCAGGACATGTCCATACAGTTGTCACCTTCCTACCCCTCATGTCAATCTCCACAATGTCTGGTGATCTGCAATCTACCGCCGCCAGGTTGTCACCACATCTGGTCACACTGTAGCATTTCATTGCGGTCTTGATGATCCGCCCAAGGGTCAGGGTGCCGGACACCGACACAAACTGGATATTCTTCTTGAGTGGTAGACAGACAGCTACCTGCCCGCCGCCTATCTCCGCAATGTCAAAGGGATTGGATTGTAGTGGAACGTGGGACACGAGTTTATGGTTGTCGTCAAACAGCTTTATGTTCCAATTTTTCCAGTCCGACAGTAGTAGCCGGCCGTCGGCGAGCACGAGTAAACCTGCGACGACACATGTGTAGACATCTGTAGGTCCACGGATATTAATGTCGTCACTCCGACATGGGAAGGTTTCCGTCCCTAATTCTCCAATAGCACCAACACTCTGTTGTAAATTATCCAATAATGTTTTATTTCCTACCAACACGCACGACTTCACGTTGCATTTATGTGGAATACCGGAAGCTGATGTTTTGCAGTCGGCTATCAAAGTTTCAGCCTCCTTCAACAAAGGAACTAAATTATTATCGCGGACTTTCTTTTTTTCGTCGCTGATGTCAGTCCGTCCGGACGTGCTTCGATCGACGTATTCGCGACTTAACTCACAGACGTCGTTTAGAAGGCGCGTTATGGCGTCCTCATGATCACTACACTTCTCCTCCTCGTCGTCGATGAGTCGGTCAAAGATGGCGTCACCGGCCTTAGTGGGCGCGGCCCCCGCTCCTGCCATATCTGCTTTATTCAACACGCGGTGTTCCTGTTGGTTCCTTGACTTCTTGTCTTCACTGTGGCCACCTGTCTCCTTCCCTCCATCAACTTTACCATCGGTTGCGCTCTTTCTAGACCCTTCCATAGTTACGATTACGACGTTCTGGTACGTTTTCCAATTTATTCACTGTGTATTCAGCTGTATGTAAGTATTATAATCCACGATACGCCACACGCCAATGTTGTGTCTCTATCGGTTGCTCGGCTGTAAGTATAATATAGAGATAATGCATTCAACCTGTGAGTCCAATATAGTTCGATAATAAGCGCATGGGGTGACAATTGACCTCAGTACACAGATAGACTGCTTCCGGGTCGGTACCCCTCAAAAAATAGTTCGGAGAAAAATTCATATGTTTGGGTTGCAGGTGCTTTGAGGCAGGTTTGGGTGCACTGATGTGGTGTATTAATGTATGTGGAGACAGTGTTTACACAGGGGCTCTAGTACACAGCCAATATCTACAGTTTGGAATGGATTATTTTGTGTGGCAGGATACATGTGAATGAAGTGTGATGCGGCTCTGCGGCTGTTGTGACGTGATGATTTTCGACCCCGCTGTCGTGCTTCCATTCCTGTCAGAATCAAAGTACTGAAAGTACTGAGCTGCGAGCACAACTGAAATGGGTGGTAAACAGTGTTTTAGTACATACTATTTTATTTTGGTAATTTTGTACCAGTTCTTATGTTTGCCTCCCACAATCAGACAATTTCATAATCGCAAAATATTATGTGCAAATCACGTGCCGACGATATGTCGTAAATATATGAGCTCCGATCTGGTATTTCCACCCTTAGACCACTGCCAAGCAATATAGTCCAATCATATTGGAGTATTTCGTCCGTATATATCCCATATACAGACGAAATGATCCTATCTATTAAACGTGCAGGCACATGAAGCACACCTCAAGCGACCGAAACCCAATTTTGACGCTGAAATTTGAGAAAGTCATCTTTATCGCCATACGTAATGTGTGTAACATAATTTTTATTCATTTTCATAATTAGAGTAAATGAGCTCGAAAGTCGTCCATTTTTTTAATTTTCATTCCAGTGAAATTACCACCAACTTTCGAGCACATTTACTCCAAATATAAAAAATGAATCACATTTATTTTACACAAATAACGTATGGCGATAAACATGGTTTTCTCAAATGTCGGCGTCTGTTCTCTCGTACCGATATATGTGACGCGTCATGACAAATCGTGACAATTGGGGCTGCGATCAGCGTAGCCCCAGATCAGCCTGCTCATCCGCACAGTCTGATCATGGTCTACGCTGTTCGCTGTTCGTCATAGGAACATTCATAGTGCTTTTAATAATTGCGCACATGTTCTCATGACGCGCCACATATGTGAAGCGTCACGACAAAATGTGCCTAGATAGGATGCGACCAGTGTAGCCCCATCAGCCCGACCATACGCATAGTCTGATCAGGGTCTACACTGTTCGTGGACATTTCACATAATATGTCAGTGACGCGCTTTTGCGACGTTAAAATGGGCGGGACAGAATAAGATGAAAATAGAAAAATAAGTCAATTAACAGTTTTATTGAGTATGTCTTCCATGCCGCCAATTCAATTTTTAACTTCCAATTTGTATCAACGTATTTGGCCCAACGTATCCATAGCACACTATATAGAAGTACACAGTAAACTGTGGCGCACATGTGTAATTAATGATTGTGGAGAGTGTACAATGTACATGTAGCATTGAGTTGCACGGGGAAGTCTGACGTATGGAGTACTCAGGTGCGTAGCTGGTGCATTTTGGCATGTCGAGACCGGGTCATTTTCACTATGCGGTGTATGACTAAAACGTCCAATTTCAATGAACGTGTGCTGACCAATTCGACTACATTACTTCCATTTGCTTCAAATGAAAAAATATTACGTTCATACATGTATGTATTATCTGTGACGCTTCCAATTGTCGTGAAATGGAATACATTTCCGTTTTGTATACCCAAAATAAAATAGTTAGATACGCACCTGAAAGTCACGTGGTCTAAGTCAGATAGACACTTCGTGGAGTTGGACACGAGATATATCACTCGACCTAACGGTCTCGTGATATATCTCGTATCCAACTCCACTCAGTGTCTATCCTATACTTACACATCGACTCTATTGTTTGTCAGAGGTTGGTAAGCAACTTCAACACCTCTGTAGACAAAAGAAAAGTTTGCATCTATATGCAAACCTGGGCACGAAAAAGTCGTGCGTCATGGCAAACCACACACAAAATGTGTCTATGGTCATTATGTGAATTGATAGCTTGACACAAGGAACACCGGCTTAGAAAAGCGTCCTTACAATGGATAGCGTAGCCCGGATCAGTCTGCGCATCCGCGCAGTTTGATCATTGCATGTGTTGGTCGGCATTCGATCAATACCATTTCCTATCTTTACTACATGTCACCAGTGTAGCAGTTGTTGATCAGCGGAATGATTACATGTGGAACATACAGCGCTAATTTGGATGTTGAATGATGATAAAGGTACACATATTCGCCTTTCAAATGCTGCAAGGTCCTTCTCCGTGCCAGTGACGCATATGTAATCACAAATCGTGTCAATGTCGTGGACAGATGTATAAACAAAAATATATATACAGACGGACGGCAGAAATGTCTAAACTATAATGTAACATTGTTGAAATACTTTAAATAAAAGCTTACCTGGTCAATCTCTCACACGTAGTATACAGTATATTTCTTTTACGTATAGTTTAGCACGTGGAAAGACACTTGTCAAAGACAAAAATAGGGATATCATTGAGGGGCGTTCAGTAAGTGACAGAAAGTGTTATAAACCTACACCCACTCGTGAAGTGGCATATTTTATCAGGTCTCAAAAACAGTGCTATATATATATAGAGAGAGAATCTTACTTGCGTGATGATACTTTGATATTTATTAACGAGTTTACTGATGTCATAAGAGGCTATGCTGAGTTTCTTTATAAATCAGCGAAGGAGCTTTAATTATGTTAATAAATATAATATTACATCAACACAAATGTTAGATTTGCTTTATTGCAGGAGCACAGCATCATACATATACTGATCACCTAACGTGTTTTATTGTACCCGTCTGAGTTGCACATTTATTTCACTAGTGTATAATGATATTGAAAATAAACTAGTGCCGGCCTTTTAGGACATACGAGTCGAACTTAAAGCTATGATTATTGATAACTTGTGATCAGTGCATATTTAAGATACAATAAAATAGCTGTAACGCTGTTTTTGGCTCGAGAACATTGTTCACTTGATCCCAATTATACAAAAATATGACATATTATGTTTTACGCCACCTACGAAAGTCAAATTTATGCATAATAAAATACATGTACACGTGAACTGGCATACATCTATGATATATTCTGTATTTTGACTGAGAATATTTTTGTTATCGTAAAAAAGGGCATGTTTCATTGTTGAATGACAACTGTTACTGCATCTGTCACTTAAGTTCAATCACTTAAGTTGGTTTATTACTGCAGCTGCATGTGAAAATACAGTGGCTAAACATATGAAGGATTAAATTGTTAAGATGTGCACTCTACAGAGACCCAGCTGATGATATATGACAAAAGAGATGTCCTAACGTATTTTAAAGAAACAGTGTCTCACATAATGTTTCAGATGTTGTCGAAGATATTCAATATTCCTTTAATTTTCGCATTATTGAATCCAAATGCCATATATAAGGACTGTGTGTTTTGTTATATACAATGTACTACACTTGACTCTGATGAAGAGGGGAGATAAGTTGGTAACGCACTTCCGTTCGCTATTTCAGTACCAGGAAGCACATTTTGTGAAACATAACATTTTTAGCCAGGTTTTTGGAAAAAAAATCCAGGCTATTGGATTGGCGAAAGCCGGGCGGGCGGCGGGGCGGGCGGCGTCCACAATCAATGTTAAGTTTTCGTGTTTGAGTCCATTTCTTTGTTACTGTACCACCTAGGACCACCAAACTTTCACATCTTCATAATCAAGGGGTGCCCACCACATATTACTATCCAACATGTTACCCTTTTTTTTTAACTTGACCCATTTTTTCCGCGCAGTCGACTTTTTCAATGTTAAGTTTTCGCGTTTACAATGTTAAGTTTTCGTGCTTAAGTCCATTTCTTTGGTACTGTACCACCTAGGACCACCAAACTTTCACAGCTTCATAACCAAGGGGTGCCTACCACATAAAACTATCCAACATGTGACCATTTTTTTTACCTTCACCTATTATTTCTACGTAATTGAATTGACTTATCCATTTTCAACGTTAACTTTTTAACGTACGTCTGGTTAAAGTTTTGTGGTTAAAAGTTTTTTGTTATACTATATCTCTGCAACCGCTTCGCCCATTACCTTGAAACTTCACATGGGTGTTTATCTTCATCCATATTTTCATTCTACCCCCAACCGTGCGGCCCCTGTGCCCAATGTCAAGGTCAAATTACTTTGAATATTTTTGTTAAAGTTGTTTTGTGTACTATATCTCTGCAACTGCTTCACCCATTACCTTGATACTTCACATGGGTGTTTATCATCATTGTCGCAACCGCTTGCAGAAAGCGCGATATCGTCGGCATTTTGGCATACGGCCGTCCGTACGTCCGTGTGTCCGGTTAAAGTTTTTTCGTTAAAGTTTTTCCATCTACTATATCTATTTTGTTAGTGTCCATGCCTCGCCCCAAGGCTTGACATGCAGGCCACGGTCATCTAGTCTACAAAAAGTGGGTATAATTATGTTATCCAAGTGTCTATGCTTGGAAAAAACCTGGCCTTCGTGGCTTTGCCTCGTTTCTTGTTTTTAGTTTGAAATCAATATACTGTTCCACACATATATTATGTTGCTATTTATAGACACATGTGAAATTACTTCAACTAAATACAAATACATGTAGTACCATCGACTGTCAACAAAACTAGCGTTCGCAACGCTATTTATGATTTGGTATAATAAACATATTTTACCAAGACGACTTATAGGCACGATTTGGTTAATACAGTCCATGTAAATTTACCATTATATTAATTGGTTACTAAGTTAAACATGTTTCATCACTTTTCTGCACATACATAAGACAACGTATCTTTCAATTTAATTGTTGTTGTAAGTATGCCAATAGTTTTCATTCATTAAATTAATGTCATTTCATTTTATTGGGATCATGTATGTGTTGTGAAATTAATTGTTGAACACCCCTCGTAAATGACTTTTATAACTGACCACCCAATAATAGATATACGCATGCATATGCTGCACGTGCAGGTACAGTTGGACGTACTGCACCAGGCGATGAGAGGCCCTTCAATTACAAATATATTCTACATGGCCGGGTGCTTATCACTTCGTCGATGTTTTGACAGAGAACTGCTGAACGTAAACGTGGTGGGCTATGTATACACGTGTAAACCGGACACCCTGGGGACCCCATTGCGTTTCATTTAAATGGCATTGATTGTAGTTCGTTCATAGGCAAGAAGGGGGATATAGCGGTAGTCCATGTACTGCGTACGTACGTACATGCATAGTAATACCTTTCATTTTTCAAAAACTCCTGAACCGCTTCATCAATTTTGATAATATTTGGCCACAATGTGATCGCGCTTTGTTATGCATGCTACCCACATCCGACCGCCCAAGGTCAAGGTCACTGAGGACCTATGTTAACCTTGTTTGCAATACGACAAATGTTTAAGGCAATAATGTTAAAGTCCTTATTTAATTATCAAGGCTGCCAGTACGACCGCCCAAGGTCAAGGTCACAGAGGACTTGTGGTTTTTTTTATTGTCAAGGCAGACAGCGAGGGCATAAGCTTGGCTTAGCGCTGCCATTTATTGTTACAGTTGTACCTATCTAAGTTGGACACCCTGCGAACGACGTCACATGACGTTACCGAACGACGTCAGACTAATCAGACACGTAACGTAAACACGTCGGCGTTCTTTTTAACGAAAACTGCTTTAAGCTTGATTATTGGCTAGCATAAAACGTTACCTGATAACATAAAATCTAGTCTAATGTCTTTCGATATCACGATAATGAGGCTCGGCTCGGAAACGGCCCAGTCATGCCTGATAAACTGGTATTTCAAACTACACTAGCCTGGTATTCTCTGTGAATTAGTATGATTTCTGCAAGCATGTTCCCATGCATATTATACAGCATATTGAGTGCTTGCTTCGCATACGTATACGTTAGACGCCAAACACAAATAATAATGAGAAATGTGTCAATGGGACACGTATAAACCCACTGGCAGCATGCGTAAATTGATGTGTTATTGATCGACTGTCATAACTGTAGAGACAGTTCCTTTAATGTCAAATGGAAATTCAAAATCTCCACTGAATACTAGCCAACGGTAGTCAGTAAGTAGATGTGTAAGTCAGTTACTGCCCTAATCGAGGTGTCCATGTGTTTAAACAACCTACATGTGCCCATAAAACACCTCGCCGCTTCGCGGCTCGGTGTTCCATGGGCACATGTAGGTTGTTCAAACACATGAACACCTCGATTAGGGCAGTAACTATTACTTATCGCATCGCCGTTTTTCTCCGATATTGATTTCGAAAAAATGCCATATTTTCCATAAACGACATCGAAAATGGACAATGTTTTTTTATCAATTTTCGACATCATTTAAGGAAAATATCTGATTTTCGAAATCAACATCGGCGAAATACTGCGATGCTATAAGGGTGGTAATTCCATATCCGGATTCACACTTCAAACATCTGTGGTTATAGTGTTGTTTTATGCAAATGTGTACACGTAGTTGTGAATGAAAAAATCCAGACAGGTGCCAGACAGGTGTGATTCGGATTTACACACCATTAATGCGCGACCAAAATAGGCAGCTTTATTTGTGGAAAAACGAACGGCTAAATCTGAGGTTACATTGGTTTTTCTTCAATTAATTATGTATCAAAGATATACATTCTAATAAATGTGAAATGTAAAATAGCATAAAACGAGTGATCTAGATACAAGATGTATACATACGTCTTGCGATCACGTGTTGGTTCACGTGTTGTTTTACGACATGACAAAACCGGCTTACCCTGCTTGCAATTACTGCTTAACCAACCCGGCCTGCACATCTGCGCAGTCTGATCAGTGTCCACAGTATTCGCTGTTTTGATATAGAGCCATCTGGACGCGGGCGCCATACATTGTTCTCAGTGCATTCTCCAAATTCGTATTATTTAGTGTGTGTCGAGGCTGAGCCCAGCTCAGCTCAGCATCGACCAGTCATTATTTTCTAATTTCGATTAAAAGAACAGAATACATGTACTCACATTTTTCAAACACGGTGGAACTCATTATTAGCCGTTATTTGTCCCCGACTGAGTCGCCGCCACGTCCTCTCTGTCTATATAGCCGGGTCCTGACTGCGCAGACGCAGATAGAATTGTAACAACGTTGGCTGCAAAGACAATGAATACCGTTTTCTCGTGAAATGTACTCAGTAAGCACAAAGTGTTTGCAGTATTATACATTTTATATCAGACGTAAATGTGCACACTGATATTAGGGGCGATAACCGTGTTTCTTAAAATGTTAACGGACATTACTATGTATTATCTGTATTATCTGTATTGGTTTGTTTGATGTGCAATGATTAAACTTCATAATCTGTCGAAAATGCTATTTTTTAGGTGACGCATTTAATTTGTATAAATAATTGAGAAACAAATTTATGTCTCATTTGCATATGAAACACGCTGATACCACCGCGCGTCACAACAAGGTTTGGGCCCTCAAGACTGGGCCCTGACAATGCAGGAAATTGCGTTCAACGCCTCTCAGATTTCAAAGATATCACGGGAGAGCATGACCCCCAGACACCCTAGCAACATCGGGCCATTTTGGACCCTCAATACTCCCCCCCCACACCACCCCATTGATGTTCGCGTCTCCGATGTCTGAGATATCCAATATGTGGGTGTCCGCTTCATAGTATATACATGTATATAAATCAATCGCACCTTTGCATTTGGAACACCGCCATTAACATGACCTTGACCTGTTTTACCTTCACATTTTTTTTCCAAAACACTTGGCCATTTTTTACGTCAAAAAGTTTGTACCAATTTCTTCATCGTCATTCAGGCGCGGATTCAGGGGGGGGGGGTCCAGGGGTCCGATTAATTAAATATTGTACAGCTTACATGGCATTATCAGCAACGTATCTGGTATGTCCAAACGCATAAATTTATGTTCAGAGCCAGGTGGCAAAAGTTGCGATGGCTACAGCATCATTGTCCTTCAGTTGCTCGTGTTATTTTTAAATCTAAAACACCCTAATTGCTGAATGCAAATAAACTTCCCGGGCATACATACTGAGTGGAAGTCTATTTGTAACGCCAATTTTCTGAAAACATCCAAAAGCAAAGTAATATTGATGTAATATCCTCAATTGGTAAATATGACTACAGTGCAGTCTCCGTTTTTGTTCCACCGTAGACAACACTTGCAAACTCAACGCGAACGCAACGCGAACGCAACGGTTTGCTGTAGCATTGTATACGTTGTTTAAACGTATAATACGGTTCGTACACGTGTAATACACATTGTCAAACCGTTTAGTTTAAAAGCATTGTATACGTTGTTTAAACGTATAATACGGTTCGTACACGTGTAATACACATTGTCAAACCGTTTAGTTTTAAAGCGTGTAATACGTTTAGCTTCAAGGCGTATAACACGCTTTGGCGTATACATATGTAGCGAGGTGAAAGAGTTGAAACGTGTACAACGCTTTACCTGGAAGCGTGTAGCTATATGAAAGCGTTGAAACGTGTACAACGGTTACACGTTTTAACACAAATACCTGTTCGGCCCCGATCTCTTCGAGGCGTCCTTGTTTCGTCCCTTTTAAAATATCGCGTAATACCTACCACAGATCGAGTTCAAAGTACATCGGCGGTGTGATTTAGCACTTCAATTGATCCCAAATCCCTGATGACTAATGAGTCACGCTTTTAACACGACAGATGTACCTTGTCGTTTATCAAAATGTTTGAGAATTGTAGATCACGTGAGCCGGCTCATCAGGATCTGCGGCATTCCTATGTACATTTTATATACACAAAAATGACGCATAATACAGCGTAATGTAACAGTTCCTAACTTAATATGGAATAGCCCGGGCCGATAGTCCGTGTCAATTAATTGGGGTTAAATATTACGAACAGATAAACACAGTGCATGGTTTCTTTATTTATTTTAACATCATCAGAAATGGCGAGTCTAGGAACTAACTCGTATTATCTTTACGCTGAAGCCAGTCTATTTCAGTCACTAATCCGCTATACACCTGTCCCACGCGTGTGTTAAGATTAATCGATATTTGGAGAAAACTGAATACACAGCGAGCTGCACACTGGTTTAACACGGATATGGCCCGCGGATATGTGTATAAATTACGGTGGTCAAAACCGGTAAATTTACAAGGTTTATAGCGAAATAGCAGTCGACTGGCAATTTTTCTAGGACCGATTTTTAAGACTAGTTTTCAAATCTCAATCGGTCTGAGAGTTCAAAAATCGGTCCAGAACCGGAAAACTGAAAATGTTAGAAGCCCTGCAGTGAGTCTAGAAGTAAATATACACACACGAAGAACGATCAGAGCATGCGCATTCTACGCGATACAAGGTTGGCATACCAAAAACGTGTAATGCGTTAAAAACCGTGGAAACGTGTTATACGTATAACACGGTTTCATCTGTACGGTGCTGTGTACATGTAGATGCGTGTAACCGTTCGTCAAAGAAAGCGTTAAATCGTTTAAACGGTTTACCTTAGCGTTGTATACGCTTACAACCGTTGTATACGTTTACAACCGTTGTACACGGATTACACGCTTTTGAAACTCAATACGTTGTTTACAACCGTTGTATACGTTTATAACCGTTGTACACGGATTACACGCTTTTGAAACTCAATGCGTTGAACACGGTTTGTTCGACTTTCGCGCATGCGCAAGAGTGGGGAAACGCAACGCATGGCCGAAAACGTATTACACGTAGACGACACACGGTTTGAAACGCAACTAACGGAAACTCCACGGATACGCAACGCACAACACTTTGTACACGTATAAACCCGGAACATTTTGACAGAAACAACTGTATTCACAAATATGAATTTTTCGTAATTTAGTACAGAAAAACACACAGATAGTTTTTTTCACTTCAAACCTTCATTAAAAGGGGTATTTAATTAGTATGATGTACAAACACAATAAATATAAAAACATGCAAACATTACCTAAAACACAAATTATATACTGAAATTATTTAAAAATGCAATAAGGAGTTTAACATGATAATTATTCACCCATTACCGGTACATAATTTGGCAAAACATTTTACTGAGGAAAAATATCAATGTTATTATCTATCAAAATAATCCGGGATCGGTTAAAAGCTAACATTTTACGAGATATATGGAGGTTATTTGAATCATTTGAATATTGTAGACCCTGATCGCGCAGCACACGTGATATTTTAATTTTCAAAACTAGGGAAAATACCAGTTCTCAAACAGTGTAGACCCTGATCTGACTGTGCGGATGTACAGGGAAATCTGTGTCACAGTACGTAAGAACCATAGGACAGTAAGTAACAATTACCTACTGTGGGCACACAGCCGGGACGAATACAATATGTAGTCTGTAACCCAGAGTCGAACCACCCGTACGGTCATTAAGTCCTGTGTATAAAATACATGGTATGAGTGGAACATCAACAATAACCTACCGCATACAAGAAAACTAAAACTAGATGACTGTGGCCAGCATATCACGCATTCTGTGGTATTTCATGGAGGCAACATTGAAAAAGTACAAAACGGGGAGATAATCCATGACACGGATGTCAAAAAATCATTGAAAAAAAGTGTACTTATCTCCACACCATAAGGAATTTACACACCAAATTTGATTTTTAACTTATTCCGCAAGAAAGAAAAATCGGTGTTTTTTTTTACATGTATTTATTATATGAAATGTATACTAATACATTTTATTTTAATTGGTTGGAATCCAATAGATTTTAATTGCTAATTTCATCAATTTTACGTAAAATACAATCAAAGGAAAATGTACGAAATGAAAGCTGCAGTAAACTAAAACTGCTGGATGTTATCTTGGAACATGTTCTTCTATCAAACAATACTGGTTAGAGGTGAAATATGACACCTTGAAAAATCTGACTTTTCCCATTAAGGCATCACGGGATTGTTGAAAATAGCCAAAATTGACTGCTTTTCTGAGCAACGTATCTGGTATGTCCAAACGCAGAAATGAATATGATGTCAAATGATCAAGCTTACAATACTAATGACAACGTATTTTCTGATAATTCGATTGCAAAGATGACACCTTTTTGTACACGAATCGAGAGAACGTGATGAAAGTGCCAACTTCTGGCTAACATGCACTTGTTATTATCGCAATTTCTGATTTATCTCGCTATGGTTTGTACCACCTGTTATGGTGTAAAGTTTCCGTAAGAAATTGCATAAAAGGAAGGATACGGTGTTTTGCGAAAACACGCTACGGTTTGTACAGGTGAGACAAAATAGATACGTTGTGTCGCACATTTCTGTCCATAGCCAGCTGGCAAAAGTTGCGATGGTTACAGCATCATTGTCCGTCAGTTGCTCGTGTTTTTTTAAAAATCGAAAACACCCAAATTGCCGAATGCAAATACACTTCCCACGCATACGTACTGATTGGAAGTCTATTTGTAAAGCCAATTTTCTGAAATCATCCAAAATCAAAGTAATATTGATGTAATATCCTCAATTGGTAAACATGACTATTCACAAATGTGAATTTTTCGTAATTTAGTACAGAAAAACACAAAAATAGTTTGTTTCACTTCAAACTTTCACTAAAAGGGGTATTTAATTAGTATGATGTACAAACAAAATAAAAATAAAAACATGCACACATTACATGAAACAAAAATTATATACTGAAATTATTGTAAAATGCAATAAGGAGTTTAAGGTAGTAGGTCATAGATAGATACACTCAGCTTCTATGATAATTGCTTCATAAGCGTGATGTGATATATGAATATAACATATGTAAATATTGTCTTGTTACTATATACTATATGGTTCATTGAGTTGCCATCTCCGCCATCTTTGTATGTGCAAGCCATCTTACAGTTTCACCACGTCGTGCGTTTGACACATATAGTAAATAATATGACAGTAAACCAAATAAAATTTGGTGCAATACATAATATACATAAATGACAACGGCAAGCTATAAATATTATGCCAGCAAACTATACAAAAGACGATATATCTGAGCATTTCTCCCATCAATCTCAAAATAAATTTTGATGTGTAAACTTTTCAATGAGATGCACAGCCTATGTTAGTGTACACGTTACCCACAGGTAAATCCATATTTACTCGCATAGTAGGTGAGCAGACATCAGGGACAATACACTCAGGTAACTGCTTGCATGTCACTGGATTTGGTAGCTAATAACAGAGTACAGTAGTGTGTATATACGGTATGTGTTGTTTTATTGACCACGTAAAAGTGATGCACTGTGCGATTTTCTGTGTATGAGGCTATCTATAATCATTATGGTGGTTCACAGGCACAAACCTATCCAGAAAACAGACATATTTTACAGTTTGATGTAATATAATGGATAGGAGTCCGTTGTCCTGCCTTTTCTACATGTGATTAGCTACATTATATCATAAGTTCTACTTCACATTTTAAGTTCTTTGTCAAACGGCAGAACAGGTGAAACTGGCTGATGGCTGTAACACACAGAGATGGCCAACTTGGCCACCTCATGTTCCGTATAGGATACAGTAACGAGTGCAGTATTCACATATATGTTACACATATATATCACATTTACGAAGCAATTATCTTTGAATCAAACGATGATCATGTATAGAACGATTCATTAACATGATAATTATTCACCCATTACATAATTTGGCAAAATATTTACTGAGGAAAAATGGCAATTTTATTATTTATCAAAATAATCCGGGATCGGTTACAACCCAGCAAACACACGACGACGGTACGACGTCGGATCTAGGTCGGATCCAGGTCGCGACGTCGGCGACTCAAATCCAACGTCAGCCCGACGTCGAAACCCCGACGTCGATACGACGTCGGATTACGACGTCGTACTGACGTTGTTTGCTAGTCGTAGTTCGTCGCGACACAAACACAACGTCGGATTGACGTCTCAATCACGACGTCGGATCAACGTCCGTTTCCGACGTCGAATAGACGTCTGGTCCAGGTCGTGATTGGTATACACTAAAAGGTGACTCACTGTCAGCAGATCTATCTCTACGTTAGCCTATAGATACGCCAATGGAAGAGCAGATGATCTGAATTCCACACCAACTTAGTTCAGTTTAACCTTTATTTGCGACATGTTTAGGCCTATGCAATTAATCATTTTATATCCTAGACGATTAATTTTGCGTATGTATTTAGATTGGGCTGGGCGTATGTGCAATTTCATTAACGTCGCATAATTCTAGGTCAAGATTCTCGTGCGTGCACGGAGTGTTGACAACTGGAATGCTTTATTAATGTCACTGGACCTGGTTCCCGCGTTACTGCATAGCGGTAGCCACAGATACAGTAATACGCTGGTAAACAGCCGACCTGACTCATTCGGAACTATCTCGGATCTTTTCGCCAAAGCGGACGTCTGGTTATGCTATAATCCCCGAGGTGCTCCGATTGTCTTTAGGTTATCCCGCCATTGCCGTTTTCTTTTTGTGGCTTTAATTTGAATTTGGGGAAATATCGAAGAAATCAACTTTCGTATGTAAGTATATTGATGCATGCGTGTCAGCTAGCATGTTTTCAATAACATTTGTAATACAAAAATACATGACAACGCCGTGGTCAGTTGATTCTCGTTTCAATTCGTGAAATTATTTCGCCCCGTCTCACTTAAAACACTTCGCACATTTCTGTTCATGTGTTGTTAATACCAGGGGTGTGAATTTTCCTCTTTTCAGCTGATTTCCTCTTCTTCTTTTTTTAAATTAAAAATAAAAAGTGCTGGGTTTTGTTGAAACTGCCCAAAAATCATACTTTTGTGGAGGGGGTGAATGGGTTTCCTTTTTTTTTGCGACATTTTTCACCGATTTCCTCTTTTCTCACAATATGCTGCTCACACCCCTGTAATATATTGTCGCTATTTTATTCACCATTTACAAACTGGTCTTGTGGTCTGGGGTTTTGTTTCCATATCATCCGATCCTTATAAAACTTCGCTCCACTCAGACTCGAGCACTTTGATTGGGTAATTGTGTCATGTGACGGTCCTCTGCAAAAAGACACTTTTCTTTAGTAATATAATGTAGAATAGTGCCTAGAAGAAGTACACAATGGTTAGGCGTAAACAAAAAAAGTGTTTGTTTCCACTAACCCGACCGACCCTATTTTTTCCCGCCGACCCTACACTTTTTTTCGTCATATCGGTAATTTTTTTTCGGGCCGAATCGTCCTGCTTCCCTGTTTCATCGGTGTCAATTGGAGGCGCATGCAAATCAATATAAAAAGCAAGCGTCCCTTGACTTAGCAGCATCATTCAGAATAACCGAAAAATCAGCGGCGGATTAGCACATACAACAACAACAACAACATGGCGCTGGTTTTGTGTTTGAAGCTCAATAAATGTGGACACTCCGAAGCCATTTTCTCTTTAAATTCGTATCAAAATGGAATGGCGATTAGAGAGAGATATATTTCACAAAGTGTATCCTGCAGTGTTTGTTGTTACTGGATCAATGGCGGAATCGACACAAACTCTGCCTATGGAAATAAACCCTGAGCTTACAGCCTAATACCACAGGCAATGTTGGAATATAACCCCCCCCCCCACCCACTTGAAATTCATGCAGTATAAAAGTGACTCTATCTATACAGATTGAATTGAATACAATGGAATTATTTTAGTAGCCCTCTGCCTAATACAGCCAGGGGGTGATTTAGCAAAATTTGACATTAAATATTTAACGTTTACCTGCAAATACAGTGATGACGAAATGAAAGAAGCTAGTGAATTTGTGGCTTGTGTCACAAAGAAGACGGCCAACGCCTTTCAAGTTTTGATGAGTAAAGGCAGGTCGATACCGGATAAGAAAACGTGCTGGTATGAAGTTCAGCTCGGTGCTGCCTGCTGGTGTCTTACAAAGGACCTTACCGTCAGCACCTCTCCGGATTAGCGCCTAGACAAATCAGAATCCATGAAACATTTCCTTCCAAGAGGCGCCAATGGGGAGGTCCCTCAGAATAAAGGAATTTCTTCCATAAATTCTCTGTCTAATTCCCAAAATTATATTTTAATATATGGCAAAATTAGTTGCGGGAAGTAACTCGGAAAAATCTCCTGTGAACGTCTGTAGCTGAGTTTTCATGTAGCGTTAGTTCAGATACAGTGACATTGACAACCATACCACTGTTTATTATATGACCATCGCTGGTTCCCTCTCGTTCAAAATGTACTAATCGCCAAAAACATATCAGAATTTAGCTTTACATGTGGCGCTCCAATAGCGGAACCATCGTATAAAAGCTTGAGGGGGGTAGTCACACGAAACATAAACGGTGGAAGCACCAAAGAAAATTATTTTTACACCAGCAAATTTAGTAACAGATTAGATGTGTGTTGCTATTGTGGAGACTGGGGATGTTATTGATCAAGCTTTAAAAACAAAGTACAAATCTGTGTTGCCAATATGTCAACTGTGCAATGAAATTGGGAAAGTTGCTATCGCACAACGTCCTTATGGCAAAAACAAATAAAACAAGAATTGTCTGTATAAATGGATGGATGGGAATTGTGCGCATGTACTCTTGCGAGGTCAATAACTGTTTTGTTTATACATGTATGAATAAGCGACCTCAGACTCGTCTCGCTGACGATACCGGTCAGAGAGCGCTTATTCATGTAAACAAAGGACCTCGGAAGTGAACATGCATCTTGTATGTAATAATGTGATCACGTTTGCACCAATAGGAATAATAAATATACTTAAGTCATATAATAAAATTAGTTTGTGTCTGAAAGATAGCTGGGTTTGCGGTTCGATACTTTCAAATTTGTTAGAATAGCAAATATTATATTTATATACGTGTTGTGTGTTCGAAAATCAAAATTCAACAAGTATTTTGACTTGTAGATTGGCACATATGAAGATAAAAACAGTATATTTTCACTAACCCATATATATATATAGTGGGTTAACATATCCAGTACAAAAAGTGTGTCGTGAATGGAAACAAAAATTTAGAAAAAAATAAATTTCGCCTACCTACCTACCCTATTATTTTTCCAGGTGTTAGCGGAACAAACAATTTATTTTTTTGGCCTTATTTAAAAAAGAACATTTCCTTTCCAAGTACGAGATCCGTCAAATGACACCATTACCGTTTGATTGGTTGAGTCTATGCCTGAAATTAATAAAATTATTTATATAACCTCCGACCTTGATGATCTTTGACATGTTTGATAAGCTATTTCCCCAGCTAGTTCTCGAAAACAATTTACAGTGCAGAACCGTCAGTTTGGTAATCTTGATAATTTCCTTGCCAGGCCCGTACGCAGAGGGTGACTACGCACACCCCCCCCCCACCCCCACCCATTTAACCCTTTCAACACCACAGGCCTGTATGGTGGTATTGGAAAAAAGTGTATATCCAGATGAGCCGTCTCGTCAGGATCTGCACTTTTTGCAAAAAATGCTTATAATTTTGAGAATAAAAACATCATGTTATGTTCATATATGGACTGGTCAGAAAATCATGTTATGATGATTGGTTTGGGTTGCAAAAGTAACATCAAAATCGCACATCTTGAATAAATATTGTATTGATGTCTGGTAAGTAACTTTCTGATAAAGACTGTCAGCTGTTGCCATTCTCATTTTCAAAAGTCACTATATATATGTCATATTCACAAAGTAACATTGTGCCAGTTATGTTATGCCTCTTATACGGTTCTATGACTTTCAAATGCGGTGTCATGGACCCATGGTCAATACAAAAGTAACGTAAGAGCAAAAATGTATGGCGACGTGTATTATATAGTGATAAGAGTTCACGATACATTAATATCAAGTTGTTCGCATTGTCCAAGCCGTAGTAAGAATAAACGTAACATAAATTGTAACGTTAGTACTTACCAAGCATGTACCAATACAATGTCAATGTACTTTAACTCTTACGGTGCTGGAAACGAAGATTGTCGTCTGCTGATTGTTCATATTTTTCTTTTTTTATCACCAAAAACATGTAGTGCCAAACATATCCAGAAAATGCAGCAGACAACATTTTTACCCAGCACGCAATGGGTTAACTTTTCATATACATGGATAATGTAATAAGGTCTGCATGATTCCTTGCATGATAGTGTAATATAAAGTTATTATTATACTTGCATGGGTGATAAACAGGGTTGGCAATTTCCCGGCAAATAAGAGTATTTCCCAGGACGGCGGGAAATACCGGGAAATACTGGGAAATACCGGGAAATATGAATCTTGGTGGTCTTTTTCCAAAATGTCAAGATGAGTCTCTATATTCCCCTATATCTACTATGGTTTATATCTGTATAGACTGATAAGCATATAGGTAAAACATTCTGCAATAAAAAAAAGAAATAATAAGTTTATTTAGAGAGAAAAAACATCATTATTTTCTAGACAATTTTCTTCCCTATATACAAGTCTATGTAGTATTTGCCAACTGTCTATTTGATTGTATATGAGAACACCCCTCATTACTATAGTAACCTGCCACTAATAAAAGCTGCTTTTGGAATTTTGAGAAAATCCCTGTTGATAACTAAAAAGCTCACCCATTTGTAAATCAACCCAAAGATCCAGCTGTCGGAGCAACAGACAGCACTTCATACAGACCTGCTTAATAGAATATTGAACGTATAGATATAAATGTACATACTAATCGTGTTGCGTCCCAAATATAGGCAAAGTAATTGCCTGCAAATTTTGAGACTGTAACAGCAACATTATTTAACACTTGCACCCATGGTAAGGAATCATTTCTTGCTTCATTATAGGTTGATGACGAATGAACTTATGGCGAAATTCAATGTATCTGGGAACAAGGCCAAGCTGGCCCTCCATAAGACAGCTGCATACCAGGTTATTTTAGGTACGTGATGTGATATTTACTGTTTGTTATACCCCCCGCAACGAGTTGTGGGGGGTATACTGGAGTCAGGTTGTCCGTCCGTCCGTCCGTCCGTCCGTAAACTTAACATCAGAGAAATATTGTTATAACTTCTATTTCCTTCATCTAAAATTCTTAATATTTCACACATGCATTCCTTTAAGGCTTTCCTACCATGCTGTGCCAAATCCACGACCGTCCAACCCCCGCAGATCCCAAGTTCAAGGTCAAATAATTAGTCTCTTTACAAAACTTAACATCAGAGAAATATTGTTATAACTTCTATTTCCTTCATCTAAGATGCTTAATATTTCGCACATGCATTCCTGTAAGGCTCTACTACAATGCTGTGTCAAATCCACGACCGTCCAACCCCCAGCTGATCCCAAGGTGAAGGTAAAATACTTAGTCTCTTTACAAAAGTTAACATCAGAGAAATATTGTTATAACTTCTATTTCCTTCATCTAAAATGCTTAATATTTCTCACATGCATTCCTATAAGGCTCTACTACCATGCTGTGCCAAATCCACGACCGTCTAACCCCCGCTGATCCCAAGGTCAAATACTTAGTCTCTTTACAAAACTTAACATCAGGAAATATTGTTCTAACTTGTATTTCCTTCATTTGAAATGCTTAATATTTCACACATGCATACCTGTAAGGCCATGCTGTGTCAAATCCACGACCGTCCAACCCCCGCTGATCCCAATGTCAAGGTCAAATACTTAGTCTTTTTACAAAACTTAACATCAGAGAAATAAGTTATAACTTCTATTTCCTTCATTGATAATTCTTATTATACCCCCGCAACGAGTTGTGGGGGGTATACTGGAGTCAGGTTGTCCGTCCGTCCGTCCGTCCGTCCGGGCACACATTAGGGTACTTATGGGGTAGGGGGCGTGGCCTAAGGCAATAGAAGACAATGGAACTTATTCCGTACCCCGTAAGCCTATTGTGTCTTACGGGGTGTTTCCTTTGATCTTTTATATAGCAAGTACCCCCTAAGGTCCGAAATGTTTCGTCCGTCCGTCCGTCCGTCCGTCCGTCCGTCAACTTAACATCAGAGAAATATTGTTATAACTTCTATTTCCTTCGTCTAAAATGCTTGACATTTCACACATGCATTCCTGTAAGGCTCTACTACCATGCTGTGCCAAATCCACGACCGTCCAACCCCCGCAGATCCCAAGGTCAAGGTCAAATACTTAGTCCGTAAACTTAACATCAAAGAAATATTGTTATAACTTCTATTTCCTTCATCTAAAATGCTTAATATTTCACACATGCATTCCTGTAAGGCTCTACTACCATGCTGTGCCAAATCCACGACCGTCCAACCCCCGCTGATCCCATGGTCAAGGTCAAATAATTAGTCTCTTTACAAAACTTAACATCAGAGAAATATTGTTCTAACTTCTATTTCCTTCTTCTAAAATGCTTAATATTTCACACATGCATTCCTGTAAGGCTCTACTACCATGCTGTGCCAAATCCACGACCGTCCAATCCCCGCTGATCCCAATGTCAAGGTCAAATACTTAGTCTCTTTACAAAACTTAACATCAGAGAAATATTGTTATAACTTCTATTTCCTTCATCTAAAATGCTTAATATTTCTCACATGCATTCCTATAAGGCTCTACTACCATGCTGTGCCAAATCCACGACCGTCTAACCCCCGCTGATCCCAAGGTCAAATACTTAGTCTCTTTACAAAACTTAACATCAGGAAATATTGTTCTAACTTGTATTTCCTTCATCTAAAATGCTTAATATTTCACATATGCATTCCTGTAAGGCTCTACTACCATGCTGTGCCAAATCCACGACCGTCCAACCCCCGCTGATCCCGATGTCAAGGTCAAATACTTAGTCTCTTTACAAAACTTAACATCAGAGAAATAATTTATAACTTCAATTTCCTTCATTGAAAATTCTTATTATTTCACTTGTGCATTCCTCTAAAGTTGAACTATCATGCTGTGACAAATCTATGACTTTCCAACCCCCGCTGATCCCAAGGTCAAGGTCACATACTTAGTCTCTTTACAAAACTTAACATCAGAGAAATATGTTATAACTTCTATTTCTTTCATTGAAAATTCTTAATATTTCATATTCTGTGACAAATCCCCGTTGATCTCGAAGTCAACGTCACATACTTACCGTATAACCTCGAATTAACGCCCCCCTCCTAATAAAGGACCGCCAATTTCAAACACAAATAATCCTTAAATCCTTATTTGTGTTTGAAATTGGCGGTCCTTGGTAAGTTGTTTTTTGTTTTTGTTTTTTTTTAGTAGCTAATAAACGCCCCCTTTTTGTAAAATGTAACGCCCCCGGGGGCGTTAATTCGAGGTTATACGGTAGTCTCTTTACAAAAATTAACATCAGAGAAATCGGTTATAACTTCTATTTCCTTGCTCGGATCTGCTTCACATTTCACACACTCATTGCTCCAATGGACCTCTACCACCTTGTGACAAATTCACGTTCATGCCGCTCCCGCTAATCCCAGAGTCAAGGTCACAAGCCCACACACTTGGAAATGTTTACATATTTTAGGGGTACCTGGGCCCACGCGGGGGGTATTCCGTAAGCCTCGCTTACTGACCAATCTAGTTATTTCACTTGTGCATTCCTCTAAGGTTGTACTATTATGCTGTGCCAAATCCACGACCGTCCAACCCCCGCAGATCCCAAGGTCAAGGTCAAATACTTAGTCCGTAAACTTGACATCAGAGAAATATTGTTATAACTTCTATTTCCTTCATCTAAAATGCTTAATATTTCACACATGCATTCCTGTAAGGCTCTACTACCATGCTGTGCCAAATCCACGACCGTCCAACCCCCGCTGATCCCATGGTCAAGGTCAAATACTTAGTCTCTTTACAAAACTTAACATCAGAGAAATAATTTATAACTTCAATTTCCTTCATTGAAAATTCTTATTATTTCACTTGTGCATTCCTCTAAGGTTGAACTATCATGCTGTGACAAATCTACGACTTTCCAACCCCCGCTGATCCCAAGGTCAAGGTCACATACTTAGTCTCTTTACAAAACTTAACATCAGAGAAATATGTTATAACTTCTATTTCTTTCATTGAAAATTCTTAATATTTCATATGCTGTGACAAATCCCCGTTGATCTCGAAGTCAACGTCACATACTTACCGTATAAACCTCGAATTAACGCCCCCTTCCTAATAAAGGACCGCCAATTTCAAACACAAATAATCCTTAAATCCTTATTTGTGTTTGAAATTGGCGGTCCTTGGTAAGTTGTTTTTCTTTTCTTTTTTTTTTTTAGTAGCTAATAAACGCCCCCTTTTTGTAAAATGTAACGCCCCCGGAGGCGTTAATTCGAGGTTATACGGTAGTCTCTTTACAAAAATTAACATCAGAGAAATCGGTTATAACTTCTATTTCCTTGCTCGGATCTGCTTCACATTTCACACACTCATTGCTCCAATGGACCTCTACCACCTTGTGACAAATTCACGTTCATGCCGCTCCCGCTAATCCCAGAGTCAAGGTCACAAGCCCACACACTTGGAAATGTTTACATATTTTAGGGGTACCTGGGCCCACGCGGGGGGTATATTCCGTAAGCCTCGCTTACTGACCAATCTAGTTATTTCACTTGTGCATTCCTCTAAGGTTGTACTATTATGCTGTGACAAATCTACGACTGTCCAACCCCCGCTGATCCCAAGGTCAAGGTCACATACTTAGTCTCTTTACAAAACTTAACATCAGAGAAATATGTTATAACTTCTATTTCTTTCATTGAAAATTCTTAATATTTCATATGCTGTGACAAATCCCCGCTGATCTTGAGGTCAAGGTCACATACTTAGTCTCTTTACAAAACTTAACATCAGAGAAATCGGTTATAACTTCTATTTCCTTGCTCGGATCTGCTTCACATTTCACACACGCATTGCTCCAATGGACCTCTACCACCCTGTGACAAATTCACGTTCATGCCGCTCCCGCTAATTCCAGAGTCAAGGTCACAAGCCTACACACTTGGATTTGTTTACATATTTTAGGAGTACCTGGGCCCACACGGGGGTATTCCGTAAGCCTCTCTTACTGACCAATCTAGTTTAATATGACTAGATACTAATGGTGACTCAGCTCTGATGATCGATGTCATGCTAGAAGAATCAGAATATTTAAAACTTCCTTTGTGCGTCGTTGGTTAATGTATGTCATTTCTATAATTGCATGGGTAGTTTTAGACTAAGGCTTTCGTAATTTTTTGTCCAATAATAATCAATCTGCAAACTGAAATGTTGTTTCTTATCTCTAGAGCATTGGATATTGCATGTAATGTTAGTGTGAATTCAGCAAGGGTTTTGTAAATATTTTGGTTCAATTTCTAATTTGGTCTATTTTTGTGCAACAGTTCATTCGATTGTATATTTACATCTAACATAATCAAAAAATTTATATTCTAAGATCATTAATGTGTTAACTTACGGATTCTACTTTGAAACTGCTAGATACAATGAATCGACGTCAGCACACTTCTACCTCTTCTGCACACGCTGACGTTTCTAGATTATTACTCAAATGTACACTGTATGGAATAGTTAACAAAACATCACTCATTTATTGTCTCGCCTGCGAAAGCGGAAAGCGAGACATAGGTTTTGCTTTTCCGGAGTCGTCGGCGGCGACGACGTCGGCGGCGGCTGCGTCATCATTCAATGTTAAGGTAATTACTTCAACACCTTATCAGCTACAGTCATCAAACTGTATACATACCTTTACTATGATATGTAGATGAATATAGGACCATTCTCGGGGCCCCAAGGTCAAGGCCCAGGATCAAGGTCAAGGCGGAACAAGGCGAGACATTTTATTCCACGGAATTCTTGTTTTGAAGTTATTTGTCTTTGTTTTTTAAAGGCTTTAGTAGGTTGATTGCGCTGAAACTAGTTGATATACTGTATTAATATATAACAGCATTGTTCACTCATTTCAGAAAGTGCACACAAGACATTCCCTAGTACAGATCATGCCAAAAAGGTGGAAATCGGTGTATGTCTAAAGTATGTACCAGACCGACGTGGTGGGGCGGAAGAAAAATAGAGATGGCATAGAACATTAAGATACATAACCAAATTATATAGACTGACAAGTTACTATAAATTATTGATTACAATTGGTTATTACCAGCCAATTAGCTATTGATTTTATAGAGAATACCAGACTAGTATATTTTAATGGCAAGTTTATAAGACAAGGCTGGGAAAGTCTGAGATTACATGTATGTGTGTTTCCAAGCCGAGGCGCTTAAACTTGATATCAAACAACACTAGCCTGGTATTGTATTTATCATGCTCATCAAGTAAATGTTGGAAAACTTGAATTCTTTTATTGAATTACCTTGTATTGTACTCGTTTCATGCATTTGAATTCAAAATTGTTTACGTCTTGTCATAACTTTAATTCGAGAGAACAAGACTGAGATAAACAAGAAAAGACTGTTATTTTTAGGACATTCGCACAAATTTATTGACATTTTATTACTTCTTATGTGTTGGCTACTGTCGGTCTTAAAATGAACTGATGGCATGATACGTTAACTTGACCAAAGTGAAGCGTGCA
Source organism: Conchocele bisecta (assembly GCA_029237695.1). Taxonomy (NCBI): domain Eukaryota; kingdom Metazoa; phylum Mollusca; class Bivalvia; order Lucinida; family Thyasiridae; genus Conchocele; species Conchocele bisecta. The sequence continues at coordinate 35,502,283 of CM055278.1, forward strand.
AACTTTACATATTATTAGCATCTGTTTACGTGCTCCAAGTATGCTATTGCTTTTAATCCCCTCGTGAAGTGAAAGGGGATATAGGAATTCCAAAGTCGTCCATTCATCACAAAACTTAACGCTGTGGTTAATGCTATATAACTTCTGTTTCCCTTCATGGAATGCTTTAATATTTCATACATGCATTGCTAAACAATCCCTCATCATTCTACGGAACACCCATGGGGAAATTTTACCCCAAGTCAAGGACTTAGAAACTGCTCGGTATCGAACACGTAATGTTGCGGTTAATTCCCTATATTCCTGTTTCCCTTGATGGAATGCTTTCATGCATTGCTAACACCAACCCTTATCATTCTACGGAGCACTAAAAGTTAAGGTCACAAAATGCTCAGTATCGAAAACTTAACACCGGCGTTATTTCTATATGACTTGTTTCCGTTCATGGAATTCTTTATTATTTCATGCATGCCTTGCTAATACCATTGCTTGTCATTCTATGAAGCATCGATGGGGAAATGTTACCCCAAGGCCATGGCCACACATTTGAAAAGTCAAAGCGAGGGTATATGTGTCGTCGGTGGCATTCTTGTCTCTTATACTGGTTTATGTATGTTGTATTATGTTAATATTTGATTCAAGGTATAATTACCCTTGCATAGCGAAAAGGGGATATAGCGATAGTCCATGTTGGTGGTCCATGTTGGTGCGTTAAACTGTCGGTTTTAGGATTTGAGTAAAGCACATGGGTTTAACTATTGTCTGTTCCACGAAATGCTGCCCAAGATTTATTGCTTTAAAAACACTCCAAGCTGCTTATTGTTTTATATAAAACAATGAAAAACTATTTTTTAGAAATGAGCCTATTTTTTATTTCAAGAAAATCCGTCTAATAACAAAGTTATTTCGAATAAACAGTCATGGATGGGCTTTTGCCTTATAAATTCATTTCACCGAATTTTAGTTGTTGACAATAAAACCAAAAACTACTATTGCAGTAATCACTTCCGGTAAACAACAACAACAACTATTATTGCGAACTGAACACAAATATTTAATAAATTTGTTTATTAACATCATTTTCTGGCATATCACTGAAACAATTTGCATTAAAATATATCAATTAATCATTTAATCTTCATATATTTAGCGAATATCATTCATCCATAAGGTTCCAAGTCGATCTGATTCTACTGCTAATACGTCCTAATGTATTGTAAATTGTGAATGCTAACGAACTTGATTCGATTAACCTGGTGACCTTCACCAACCAATCAGCGTTTTGTAAACCAAGTTGTCCGCCGGAAATTCGTCCGGCAAATAAACTGGCTCACAGGAAGTGACAGTATACTTCCGCCGGAAAGACGTATATATGGTGTTCCCAAGTCATACCATTAGATAATGTAGATTTACACCGGTGTCGATGTGTGAGGATATGTGCAATTAATTTTGCGTGTTAGGAACAGCATGCCAACCTCAGCTTGGCGTTGTCCATAGATACGAAAGCTGTAGCAGATGATGATGACATCATGTTGTATTTTGACCAAATTCTCGGCATTTCCTTCTGAAATTCTTTTACGAACACCGAGAAATGGAGGCTCGATTCCTTTATTTTTCAACCTAACAAGATTTGCTCACATAAATACAAGGTTAGTGTCTTGTTTTTAATGATGAAATCCAGCAAGCAGTTCGATGCTAGAAAAATGTTGAAAATCTGACCGCACGTGCCATTTTAACATTGCAAACTTGCATTCAATTCTTGATTTATGGCTATTACTTCATTATAGGACCGAATTTAAAAAAATAAAAAGATGGCTCATTGCCAAAATTTTGCTGAAAAATGATTTGATGCCAAAAAATAAGAGTTTTAGGGTGTTCCTGGGACCCTCCTCCACCAAAGCTCTGGCGATATCTCTCCTACTCTTAGGAGGTCTCCCAACCAACCCTTGATAAATCTTATTGTAGTGCGCCTTGAATAGTGGTTTTCTACGCGCGCTGGGATCTTCTTTTACACGCTGCGCGTAAGCAGTGGCGCGCAGACTGGCCGTCGTCTCGTTCTCCAATTTCTCGGAGCGTTTTTCAGGGTCAGCGGGCAGTCGTCCGGTCGAAACCGCACGTCGCAGCCTCTCCTCGTAGACGATGGGCTCGCGCGTCACTTATCCTATCTGCTATATCTTTCTTGAGTCTCAAACCTCTTAGGGAAATTCCCCAACTCTTAGCTTGCTCTCTCATTTGCTTTATGGTAGACATTATACTGAGTATAACCAATAGATTTTTATCTTCAATAGGGTGTAAGTTTATTTGTAATAAATGTATGACAGATTGCTGTAATATACTGAGTATAACATAGGGATTCTTATCTCTAATAGGGTGTATCTCTCATGTCATAAATATATGGTCTCGCGGTTGATGAAAAATATGTTCTCATACATACCCGCCGAACAGTAGGTGTGTTTTTAAAAAAATTATGCTTACTCCCCCTTTGTGTTTGGAAAAATTAAAAATTATGCCTACTCCCCCCTTCGTGTTTTGAAAAATTAAAATTACTCCCATTCTCATAAATATTCTCATAAAAATGGAGGAAAATCTGAGTAGTATATAAGAGTCATTAATTATAGCACCACCCGGTGGGAGGCGGGACCACGTGTAGCCGGTGGCTTCCAGAGGGTGGTGGTATCATTTTGACTCTTATATACTACTGATGTATTGGCGATATTAGCACAGGCGGTAGTGAGTGTGTGATATATAGTAGGTAATTGCAGAGCTGGACCCATATATGGCGGCACATGGACTACATGTACACGTGGGCTGTTACAACGAGTACGATGAAATGGCCGAGTACGGACGAACAACGAACCGGCAGACTCTTTTGACAGCACTGAATCGTAAACATGGATGTCATTTCCAAATAAACATTTCATACAAACACTGAAACCTGTTTTTAATTACTAAACAAGTTCATCAATAACAAAAGCCTCACCCTCCCCAATTTGTTATTTGAGGACATTCCATAAAGAAATTGGGAATTTAACATGGGGCAAAATGGTGGAGGGTGTGAAAACATCGAAGTGCCTCGACACCTGGCTAGATAGCTTGGAAATTACGTAATTAAGGAAACAAAAGTTTTAATTTCTATTTTAGCTACTTCCCATGAAAAATTGTATTTTCCGTCTAAAATCAATATTTTACGAAATGTCGTCAAATAAAACAGTATTTGGGTAGGGTGACTTCTTTTCATATTGACGAAGACGTATCTAAGTTTGGATATCTTTTGGATGCATACGGAGCCTTGAAAGGGACATGAGAAGAGAGACAAATGTTCTGACCAATTTAATTATTTCGTTCTAACGAACTCTAATTCGTTCTAACACATTCCAATACACTCGTAACGAGTCGTGTCATCAGGATCTGCACTTTGTGCAAGATATTTTCATATTTGTTTAAAAGAAAAAGAACAACCATTTTTATAAATGGACTAGTCTGAAAATCATTTGTGACGATTGGATTGGTCTGAAGATTAACATGTCACAGTCCATTCCAGTTATTATGAATGAAAGGGGTAAACAGTCAAACGCACGGCATAATTATGTGTTTTTTTTTTCAGACAGCAGGCTGCTAAGTACAAAATTAAACAGCGTTGGCACAACACTCGTCTGACCAGGGTACAAAGGTTTGGCTGTGACTGGAATAATGGAGTTCATGTTCTATACGACCAGTGTCGACCCGCACCAGCCTGTGCATTCAATCAGTCTGATCAGGGTCTGCACTCTTCGTCATTTAGTGAGAGAAACACCAGTCTTGATTTGACTAAAATGTTCGTAAGTGCAAATTTATGATCGTCTGGAAATTTTAATTGATGGATTTACAGTTATTGAGCATATGCTGCATATGCAGCATATACTCAATAAATTTAAATCCAATAATTGTTTACAAAAAAAATTTGTTAATGTGAAATTTACGGACTATCATAAATTTGCACTTACGAACATCTTAGTCGTACGAAGTTTAGTGAAACGGCCCTCGGGAGTGGCCACGCATGAAACAAAACAATTTCTCCAGTCACAATCACAGGTCAGAAGTCAGACCTGGCCACATATGATATTATAAGACCCATTTTCCCAATCACATCAAGAGACAATCAGCTAGACAGGCCACAAATGACAGAAGCTCCATTTCTCCAGTCACAGCACACATTAGAAACAAAAGTGCTACCCCGCTCCATACCTCTCGCTACGGTAGCAATTTAACCCCATCTCTTCAATGTAACACATGGAAGAGTGATTTTCGCAATCGGTTATCCGGCGTGTTTGATATGTTAGCGATAAAAAACTGTTAAAACGGTATCAATAAATGATTAATAAAAAACATTCACATGGAGAAATTGGTTACCTTGTCAAGGTGTTTATCTGACATTTACATGTTTATCTTGTAAATTTCAAAGCTTCATTTCGCTATGTTGAATGTTGAACAACAACAAGAGAAAATATGGTTTCCATGGAGAAATGATTTCCCGACTCAATTATTTTTGGCAATTTACTAGTTCTACATCAAAGAGTATTTGTATAAATGTATAAAACACATACAGTTTACTATATTTTGACCTACACACAACAGGTTTGGGTATGCACTTCGGTTGCTCACATTTTTGAATGGGTCAAATTGTAGCCATAGATAACATATCGGGGGCGAATTATTGTAGCTAAGCACACATCAGATGCCGTTTTATCACAAATATCATAAGCTCCATTTCTCCAATCACAGCCACATATCCGAGGCCAGACTCTCCCAAAATGTCACAATCCCCACTTATCCAGTTACGGCCACATATCGGAAGCTAGACTGTACATACATGTCATAAGCCCCATTTCCCCAGTCACATAAACAAATCAGACGGTAGACTGGCCACAAATGTTACAAATCCCATTTCTCCAGTGACATTAAGACCAAGGACTAGACTGGCCATAAATGGAACAAGCCCCATTTCTCCAGTCACAGCACATACCAGAAGCTAGACTGGTCACATATGGCATATGTCCCATTTCTCCAGTCACATTAAGACCAGTAGCCGATTTCACCAAAATTGCAAAGTATACTTATCTTGCTAAGTACACTTTAAGGGAGAATTTTTCAATTTAAGGAAAATGAAATTTAAATTAAATTTTATTTTATTATACTGAATGTATTAAATTAATCACAGGCCATTATGCTGAATTTATTACATTATCACAGCCAAAATGGCTGTGATAATGTAATAAATTCAGTATAATGTTAAGTAATAAATTTATCCTTCAGTAGTATTATCCAAAATATATATGGATGTGATAATGTAATAAATTCAGTATAATAATTCTTCATACATTTAATCATCAAATATATGCAGTCGTTACTTCTATATGAAATATGCATTTCGCGAAAAAATAAATCGATTACTCCCTCAAAGTATACTTAGCTGGATAAGTATGCAAATTTAGTTAAATCTTCTACAGAAGTTAGACTGGCCACAAATTTCACAAGTCTTATTTCTTCTGTTACAGTCCTGGATCTGGAGCCGATTTCACCAACATTTCAAAGTATACTTTACTAGCAAAGTATACTTGGAGGGAGTAATCATGTATCTTTTCTGAAACGCATTATTTCATATAAAGCTAACAACTGCATATATTTGATGATTAAAAGTATGCAGAATTATTATACTGAATTTATTACATTATCACAGCCAAAATGGCTGTGATCATGTAATAAATTCAGTATAATGAAACATAATAAATTTATCCTAAAATTGAATTTTTCTCCCTCAAAGTATACTTTGCTAGAAAAGTATACTTTGCAATGTTGGTGAAATCGGCTACAGAAGCTAAACTGGTAAAATAATTGTGTTTCGGCTTATATTTAAGGGTGGGAATTGGCTCGAACACCTTCCATACCCGGTAGTCAAACAATGGCAGACGCTCCATATATATTAGTTAACCACGTTAAAGGTACATGCCCACTCAGTAGGCACAGAATGTTCTTCATAGGAATTAAATAAGTGTATAGTTGTGTCACTATTCCACCAGTTCTAAACATTACGAGTGCCTGCTATACAGACATAATAATTTAGAAATGCTTACTTTACTGATAGTGACGCGCGGTATAATAATGGCAATCAATACGTGGGGTAATGGTGAATAAATGTTTATTTGTCCAGACAATGTCCCAGATGATGTCTCTGATAGAACATTCTGTGTCTACTGAGTGTGCATGTACCTTGAATGTGAGAAGCAAATTACATGTAATAAGTATATTGTACAAACAGCCTGAGTTTTATCGTAAGAAGCTAAACGGGTCCTAGATCATAGCATGATGTGGTAGCCTATCATGAGCACAGATAGTGAGTATATTGGTTTCATATGGGTATTTTGGTGGATTTGGGGTAGATTTATATGGATTTCGTTTGTTTTGGATAATTTACATAGTTTTGTGCATCTACTAATGCTCGATCATTACACACGACACAAATCCTCGATTATCTACACATTCCCCATTCCGAACTTTCGGACCACTTTTATACTGTCAAAATACCAACAAAGGAATCAAACCTTTTCCAATATTTGGCTAATAAAATGTCCAACATGTGTTGCTTTCAAACCGATTATAACATCAATTTTCAACCACAAACTCCAAAGTTGGGTTCTATCGATTCAGGATACATATATCAACCTGCTGATGCCGATAGAATACGTGAACTGCATTTATCTTGATCTGTTCCTACATTTAAGAGATTAACCCTTTCAACCCTAAGGAACTGGAATGGACTGTGATATGATAATGTTCCGACCAATCCAATGGTTACACAATGATTTTGAGATTCGTCCATTTATGAAAGGGGAGTGTTTCTTTTCCTCAAAAATATTAAAATTACTTTCAAAAAGTGCAGATCCTGATGAGACGGCTCGTTACGAGCCGGCTCATCTGGATCTGCACTTTTTGCATAAACCGATATAGCGGGATTTCGGGTTCAAAGGGTTCAAATCCATAAAATTGTGATATTCTATGGTTAGCCCTCTAAGCGATGATTACACGCGTAGCGCGCCATTTGATTGGATAGCCATTTCCCGCGATGTGTCAAAATCCACTACGAAGTCCCCCGTTATGCTGTTATTAGATGACACATGTGAGTGAACGTCGCGTTGTAAAGTGGTTAGCACGACTGTGTAACCGAATGTCCCCGCTTAGAGAGCTCGACCATCTATCCGAGAATAGTTGACGTTTTTCAGACGATATATAAATGTTTGACTTGCATTGGCGGTTCAGGTTCAATACATTAATATAAACAAACAAGTTGGGACCGGTTTTATTGTTATCGGTTAACAAATAATGGTTGTATTGGTTACTAACGTAGAACCTCCGTTTCTCATCATGTAAATTACCGTACTTATATATGGATGTAACTCGCGGGAAGTGACGTAAATTGTATGTTGGTAAATTGCACCCAAACCACCAGATATACCGAAATAACCCATAAAGAACCTGTGATCATGAGCACCAACCATTTGAATTAACAGTCCTATTGAGTTGAAAGTAATTATTATTAGCCGATCTATTTATAGATCGGCTAATATATTGGTCATCAATCAAATTCTGAAAAAGTTTGTAGCAACCCTTTTCTCCGCTATTCGGTAATCTACGAACGCTAATGTTGCTGTATCACTTCCAAATTGCATCAACCGATAAAGTTTGCATTTTTGGCAATTATCTCCGTTTAAAACTTAAAATATAGCCAAATAACACAATTTTGAATACGTAATGAGCTGAACGCCGGAAGAGATTGAACCCGGAAGTTGTTGTTGTTGAAGTCCATAGTTGGCTCTAATGGCCATATACGCCAACATACGCCGATTATTGGGCTAATTTAAAGCTTTTATTTATTAAACAGAACAAGTTTCAGCCACGTATAATCGCGTAAAATGTGTTCATTCGGCTAATTTATAATCGACCTCTGCTCAAAATCTCCTCCGACTAAATGATTATGATGTCATTCTGTCTAATAATATTGACCAATCAGTGTGAATAGATGCGTCAAAATAGCATTGTAGAAATCCATTCTTTTGTTGGCTTGGAATTTCCAATAAAATGGCGGAAAATACGGAAAGAAGAATGAATGTGAATGTAATTGGATTTCACCAATAACAATTATACGAAAAGAAAGCTTGTTCAATTTTCTTCAAATGATATGCAGGCTACCAAGAGGTAAAATAGCAATACATGATAGTAATTAAATGATTAAGCAGGACAGTAACACATTTACTGCAGTAATCATATCCCCTGTGTAAATAGCCTGGCAGTGGCTGTGTAGATAAGCCATTTAGGCTGAGGCATGCTAAGGGTTAACCTGTTATGCTTCATTAAGAAGCAATAAGCTTATGGCAAATCATATTACTTTGGGGCCGAGCTACTAAAATGACTGGTGTGGCATGGAAATATTGAGTTCTGATTTTGGGAATTTTCCTCATCGTGGACCCGTTTCATGCGGGATAGTACAACCCGTCGGCCCGGCTTAAATGACCTTAGCTGTCGATAGGCCGTTAAACACCAATACTCACTCGCTCATTCATTGCCACCCCCCCACCCCCCCCCCCCCCCCCCCCCCCCCCGAGGCTCAGTAAGTACTAAAATGCGGATATATATTGAACCCCGATTTGATCGGCTAATAACATCATGACTTTTCATTTTGTAGTTCATAATGGATATAACATAAACAATTATCTAAAATGAAACATGTTTGATATCTTTATATCTGTATGCAGAGTTGCACGTATAGCGAGAGATTGAGGCGAAAAATAAGCGCCTGATTTACAGACATACAACAACAACAACAACAATCATCCGACACGGAATTCTGGAATACATTCAACGGATTACGGTCAAAACGGACCCTAGTCAAAACGGTCCCGATTTGGTCAAAGCTCGCCCCCCCCACCCCACATCCCCCTTAAATTGGTCAAAACGGCCCCTCGCCCAATATAAATGGTAAAAACGACCTATATTTGGTCAAAACGGCCCAATATAAATGATATCATTCAAAGCTAGGTCTCGGAGTCAATTTTCAAAATTTTCGTTTTTTGACCCCTACCCCACTGCTTCCACCTTTTTACCCCCATGTTAAATCCCCATAGTATATGGGGGGTGGATCACATGATCTCATATGGGGACATTTCAGCGGTAGGAACCTGGAGTACCCGGACTACGTACATAACCATACTAAAATAATATATTTACCGCTCCAGACAAGAGTAATCTTTTATGTATGTACTTAACAGTTTCAGCTACCGAGAGAACCTGACTGGCAGTGTTCCACTGGTCTCTTGTAGGAGTTGATCAGTCTGATCAGGTTCTACACTGTTTCCCACATTGGTTTGGTTAAGACTATATATACAGCAGAGACTTGCATTATATCTGACGGACCATGCGGTGTCTACACTGTTCCCATATTGTAATACATATATATAATGTTATAGCCGTACTGTAAGATAATAGGCCTGTAGACATGTTATTTAATTGTTGCAATCTATCCAGTAGATAACCGAATTCGCAAGCTGATCAAGGACTACACTGTTCGCTAACCTGTTCTTGTCTACATGTGCTGTATAATTATTATGTATCTTCACTTATTTTTTATTTGGCAATGTCTGTTGAATGGGATAGATATGTCAAGAAATCATGGCAGATTCCCTGATGGGCATGTTTGTAGACTAGTCTACACCCATTCAGTTTAGTCTACAATAGGTTACATGAACAATTTATACCAAATGCTAATGTAAACAGTGGGTTACATAGGGTACAGCCATACACAATAGTCTACATGGGGTACAAGCATACAAAATAGTCTACATAGGGTACAAGCATACAAAATAGTATACAGCGTCTACAATAGGGTACGATAGGATACAATGGGTTACATAGGGTACAAGGGCACATAATGGTCTACAACATGTACAATAGGTTACAATAGGGTACAATAGGTTACAACAGGTTACAATAGGGTACGATAGGGTACAATGGGTTACATAGGGTACAAGGGCACAAAATAGTCTACGCATCTACAATAGTATAATCAACTACAATAGGGTATAATGAGTTACATAGGGTACAATAGGGTATAATGTGCTACATAGGGTACAAGGGCACAAAATAGTCTACAGCATCTAAAATAGGGTACATTGGGGTACAGACGGTACGAGGGCACAAAATAGTAAAACAGGTATAGACGTACACCAATGTGCCAACTATATCACTCTGTCCGCAAGCTGCGCGACAAAAATAGTCCACAGCATCCACAATAGGGTACGATTTGTTACATAGGGTACAAGGGCACAAGATAGTATACAGCATCTACAAGTAGACTACCAAATGTTTACAAGTTCACCATACCAATTAAATGTCCATTTCCTGGCTCAAATATGTGGCAAATATCTCTGCTCTAATTAGGAAGTGTGTATTTTCCTGACTGTGATTTTATGGCCCCACAGACTGGCCCTGTGGTATGTGCGATAAACAGGTAGGTTGTTACATTTGTGAGCGTGAAGCATGACGGGTTTGTTTCATTGATGGAATGGCGCGAACAGTGCAGATTCCTGATCAGACTGTGCGATGCACAGGCTGATTCTGGATCTACACTGGCCGCAAAACCCTTAAACTCCATTTCTGCAGCCACATTTACCAAAATGTTGACGTTTATGAGACAAGACACTTGGGGCTGAATGTTCATTTATGTAATTTGTCGATTTAGCTGACTTATTTATGGCTCACACCGACTCCCTGTGCAGTGGTATGTATGAGAAAACAGGTATTGTTAAATTAGTGAGATTTATATACCCAATATAAGACAACATCTGGAATTATAGAACTGATGAGTGAAGATAGGTCTACACTCAGTCTGGCAATTGGTTAGTATATGTGTAGCACCTGACCTATGGTATTTACCATTTGTGGCTGTGTCTAGAGAAATGAGGTTTATTTGATTTGTCACTGTTTATATCCTGATCAAATAGCACATTATGTCATGTCTATAGCACAGTCAAATCTGTGACAGATATCTCTGATATATATTCTAATTAAGAAGTGTGTGTTTTTCTCACTGTGATTTATGGCCCCACAGACTACCTGTGGTATGTACGAGAAAATATGTATTGTTGTATTTGTCAGCGTGAAGCATGACGGATGTTTCATGTATGGAATGGCGAAGAGTGCCGATGCACAGGCTGATTTGGATCTACACTGGCCGCAAAACAGATAATCCCAAGATATTTGGAGCTGAATGTCCATTTCTGTAAGATGTCTATTTTCCCATTTGTTCTCAGAATTGTGTTGTTTTTTTCTGACTGATTGTGGCAGCAGATATCTACCCAGGATAGTCTGACTACCTGAAATATGTAGAGCAGTGTAGTCCCTGATCATAATGGATATCTACACAGGATGATTGGACTAACAGCAATATGTAGACCATTGTAGTTCCTGATCATAATGGATATCTACCCAGGATGGTCGGACTATCGGCAATATGTAGACCAGTATGTAGAACTTCCAACTTGTATGCATACATAAATCTAATTTGAAAATCAGTTACGACACTTTTCAAGAACAATGTGGTAAAGTATCAATGTGACAATTATTGTTCACTATTGCACAAAAGCAATACCCATGCTGACTGAATAAAACACAATTTTGTATATGCTTACATCCAAATACGAAACTTTCAAAATGAGAATGCAAGTTTAAGGTTAGCTTAGAATAGTCAGCTAAGCGGATGACTTTTACTATTTCATCTGACTTTTATATTATCTGTATCCTTATAGCCGAGACCCGGCCATTATAAAATATGGTCATAATAACAGCCTGTTCTGTTCTCGCGTTTTATAATGGCCGGGTCTCAGCTGTAAAGATACAGATAATATGAAAGACAAAAGTCATCCATATAGCTGAGATTATCTAAGCTAGTTATGGTCAAAGAGCCAGGTCACTATAAATACACATTATGTACATACCATCTCCAAAATATTAATTCCTAAAAACACATTTCATTATTCCACAAATTATTTATTACACATCCTAAATTCCCACTCCATAATTTAGCCCTATCAAACAGGTTTGCAATTTAAGCTTTTTAGAACATTAAAACAGTTTTCTTCATAATGTATATCGCTACATACATGTACAATGTATTCTTAAATTTACTGAAATATTATTGTGTTATCGGATTGAAACTTCTGATAGAACACACGAATATACCAGTCAGTTGACAATCATTGCATTAAGAGAAAACGGACTTTGTTGTATATTTAACAACACCATTGTTGGTCCTTTGATCGGAATACATCGATGGTAGCATGATAAACATACAATGTTTTGTTAAGATACATGTTGAACTACTAAAATGATGAATTACCTGTGTAGACCTGTGTGTGTGCAGACTGATCACACCTCTATCCAAGTCTACAGCTCTGACAATGACACATTTAACAATCCCTGTTTTCTTGTGATCCAAGGCAATTGGGGCCCAGTCATAAATCACAGGAAAACATAAACAGCACAGGGAGTCTGTGGGGGCCATACATCACACGGTCAGAAACAAATAAATGTATACACTTCTCAGTTAGAACAATGGGAAAATAGACAACTTACACAAATGCATTGTTCGTCATTCCATCAATGAAACACCTGTCATGCCTCACACTCACAAATGTAACAATACCGGTTTACGTGTATCAAGTGTCCAAATATTGAAGCAATCCGTAAAGTTATATTATACTTATAGCATGATGACGAAGCTTGTTCAAAGTTTTTGACATTTCAAACGACGACGGAAAAAGCGGCGCCTATAATTATAACGCATTTGCCTTACAAACAAGGTGAACATAAGTCATCAGTGACGTTGACCCTGTGCGGTCGGACATGGGTTGTATGCTAAGCAAATCACCATCCCGTGACACACATTGTGGCCAAATTGTATATACTATCTTGCCTATCGGTGAGGGTATACAATGTAATCAATGAAACAGAAAACAAACAAAATGGGACAGATTGCATGTCATGTTTAATACAATATTTGAACAATATAACATATAATAGATCCGTCTACATGTATACACAACAGCTACAAAATACATTTTCATAGCGCAGATAAATTTCTGATTGGTCAGCCGATATAGTCAAACCCGTCACCATGGCTCAAATCAAAATGGTGCCAGGTTGAGGCAACGTAATAAAAAGTTTAGTAATCACCTCATAAACATAGCCAGTTGCTGGAAATTATCTCAGAAAATAAACAAAGTTGCATTTTGAAATTTTGTCTAGAATTTGCCAAGTTATTAATGAATTTCAACTGGTTTATGTCAAACTGATTATAGGCGATTTTTGTAATGTCAAACAATTTGTCGTCTTATATATCTGCAATGTAATTCATGTTCCAATAGACTTATCCAACTATCTATCTTCTGGAGAAATATTAAGAATCAGTGCTATGACAAATACGTTGTTGTGATTCTACAGTCAATATCGTGTCATATTTCCCATATTAATCTATATTAATCCGAGGCTTACGAGTCTACAAATGATTCTGTGCCTCGGATTAATATAGATTCAGATGGGCAATATAACACCATGTTGACTGTGTAGATCACATTTACATGCTATCTGTCGCACTTATATACAATGTGGTGTGGGTAATCATGTGACCAAAACGTTTTTGCAATTTCAAATTATTTGTCAGAATCTGCCAAAAAAAAGGAGTTAAATTATTCTTATTTTACAGCTCAAAATTGAATGTGTTGCATATTTGTTAACATTTTTAGTGCAACCGGTTACACGTTTCACTAAGTCAATGGCCACAACTCTGCGAATACTGGATGAATCTGCATCTAAAAGCCCAGGTGCGCAACTTCACATGATGACAAATATTCCTGTAAAATTTTGCGACTCAAATACTATTGGAGAAAGTGTGACACAAATTTTGTGACGGACAGACAGACGGACGGACAACCATGCGTGAAATTACCCGTCGCATGCTCCCACCTGCCACCCACTGAGAATAACATGATCTGGTTGGTGGAAGGATCTCGCCATGCCAGAGTCAATTAGCCACATTCCATAAAAGTAATAACATTAGTATTAATCTTACGACAATATTGCAGAATAAAAAATATATTTTTGCTACGCTCGCTTGCGGACAGTGCGATCGATATAGTCGTCACGTTGGCGTATGTACGTACATGCGTCCGGGTTAAAGTTTTTGGTTTCAGTCTTGAAGAACACTATATCTCTCAAACTGCTTTGCCAATTCACTTGGAACTTCACATGGGTCTTTATCATGATCCATATTTGCATTGCACCCGTGTGGCCCCTACTTTTAAATGTGTGTTTGCATTCAGAGATAGTGTTGTTACAAACTTTAATCTAAATGCCAAAAACAGTTACCTTGACATTGTGCACAGGGGCCGCACGGGTGGGGTGTAGAAAGCCCGTCGAGGCTTGATAGTATACCTAAAATGTTAAGAAATTGTGTTTAACCCGGACACACATACGTACGGACGGACGGAAATATCTACGTACGTGCCAACTATATCACGCTGTCCACAAGCGGGCGCGACAAAAATCTATTTTTGTTGGACATTTGCCATATCAGGCATGGGAGTGGAACACTATCCCCAATCCTGAAAATTTATTTGAGCAGCGGATTGCGCTGCGATTTGCTAGGGGGATCTGGGGGCATGCCCCCTCATAATTTTTGTTCAATTCTAGATGCTCTGTGCTTCATTCGGAGGTATATTTAGCATTAAATAGATCACATTTTTCCCTAAAAAAATATGCTATAATTAGGAAAAATTGGCAACATAATCCATTTCAATTTAAATTAATACTTGCAACAAGAAGTCAGTACATGTATAACAGGGATTCCGCTGGAGAAAATAAAAGAATCGCCAATAAAAAACAAAAATCTTGTAAAACCGTTGAGAATGGCGATAATTTTTTATTTTTTTTTCGAAAATTGTAATTTTTTATCGCCATTCTCAACGGTTTTACAATATTCACAAAAGTGGTCCCTAGGACCTCAAATCCGGATTTCCGGATTAATCCGGAAATTTCCCATGCCTGCAATATACATGTAGTCGAGTGGTAACAACAGAGATTTTTCTTGTTTCTTGTTCAGATTTTCTTGCTACTGCACTGAAGGCAAAACCAATCGCCCTGTGGTTCTGCCTTCTGGCCCATACATCGGAAATGGAACCATTCCATTGGGCACTCTTCAGCTTCGCATGCCACCATCTGGCCACTGACAATCTTCTTACACGTGCAATATGTTGGCTCCTGAGATCAAAATAGTGGTAACAATGAAATACGTTATGATACAGCACTGATGCCCCTCATAGATAATTAGTAATTCTGTATTAAAGGTACATGCCCACTCAGTAGGCACAATGTTAAATACGCGTATAATTGTGTTACTATTCCACCAGGTCTAAAGATTACGAGTGCCGGCTTTACCAATATGATCATTTAGTAATATTTATTTTACTGATTGTGACGCGTGTTGGTATCAGGCTATTTTCATATGTAAATGAGGTATGGTCTTTTTTAAATATTTTTACTAACTAATAAAGTACCGGTATGATAATTGCACATCAAAAAATAAATACAGAGTATAAATAGTAATGTCCGTTAACATTTTAAGAAAACAAGGTTATCGCCCCTGATGTCAGTGCATTTTCTGATAGTTTCAAAAATGTAAATAACCACATCTGGCGTTGAAATCATTGAAATCTTATTGTTTACGTCATTTGTCGCAATATAGAATAGTGACGTTGCCGTCAATAACGATGAACGTCATATATTTTGATGACGTCAAATAAAGTTTAACGACGTCATGTGGGGCTAATGTAATGTACTGTGATATAAATGCAATATGTTAAATCAGCGCTTCCATTATGAATGTATGGAAATATTTACAATATGAACACATAAACAAAATATTTCTCGGCCAGCTAATTGCACCTGCTCAGCTTTTGTTGTGTGATTATATGTAGGTAGTACTTACCTCGGGGTCAATGGCTTGTAACACATGTTTTCTTCTCGTCTTGGTCTTGTTTCTTGTTCTTGGCACCACATTGACTGTAAATGTACTGACAGTTCCTTGTAAAAAGAAATTCTTAATTGAAGAGAACCATTCAAATAGTTCATCACTATTCAATATGAGTGGTATATATCCATTGATTAGGCACCAAATGTTCGTTATTCATTTAGTAATATTTATTTTACTGATAGTGACTCTATGGTATTATGCTATTTTCATATGCAAATGAAGCATATTGTTGGTTAATTATTTATACTACTTAAATGATTCACCTGAACAAATAATATTTTCGACAGATTATAAAGTATGATCATTGCACTTAACAAATAAATAAAGATAATAATTAGTAGGCTCTTAACATAGGACACGGTTAATAACACAGTTATTGCCCCTGATATCAGTGTGGAAATTTAAGTCTGATATAAAGTGTATAATAATGCCAATCAATACGTGGGGTAATGGTGAATAAATGTTTATTTTGCCAGAAAAATGTTACATCTACTGAATATACCAAATAATCTGTCTCCTTATATTATAACCTGGTATGTAGGACCCCAGCTTTAATGTTACGAAGCACATGTGTTTTGATTATTTTACTTTGTGGAATCACCTGTGTGACATTTGTATACTATTATCCCAGCAGCAGTGGCCTCGATATACTGTGATTTACATTTCTCTTGTACAATGTTTCGTAAATTGGTTGATGAAGAAACTGCCAGTTAGATCAGACACTACATACACTACATACTTGTTTATATTTCTGCTTGGTAATCGCAAATTACATTGCTTTTCCCTCTATTAGCACATGACAATATACATACAGATATTTACTTTTTGTTAATAAGCCTGCGTAATATAATATTATTTCAAATCATTACGTAGAACCTCTCTAAACTGAACACCCTGGGAAGTTTGGTTTAGAGGTGTTTTCTACTTCCAGTTAAGAAAATTGATTTATTTTTAGAGAAAAAAAAACCCTTTATTATAAATGGACAATTGAAAATTATTTTGTGGATTTTTTAGAACATCAACATATCACGGTCCATACCAGTTACTTAGGGGTGAAAGGGTTAACTTTACTGATGCATGTAGTGGTGCACTTTTTCGCATGCTGTGTAAACAATATGTCAGTAAGCGAGGCTTACAGAATACCCCCCGCGTGTGCCCAATGAAATATTAAGCATTTTCGATGAAGGAAACAGAAGTTATAACTGATTTCTCTGATGTTAAGTTTAGTGACGGACAGACGGACAGACGGACGGAACGGACGGACGGACGGACGCACGCACAGACAACCTGACTCCAGTAACCCCCCCCCCCCACCACCACCACAACTCGTTGCGGGGGTTATAATTAGCCTGTAAGCTGTAATTGCTAGTCACAACATAAAATGTTTACCGACTCGCGAAGTGAAAAATCGATTCACAAATATAGTGCCGATTAGTATTTCCCTAATTGGCATGTAGAATTAAATTGTGAACAAACACGTATCCACTTTAGGTCGCGTGTGTCGATACTTTCACTTTGACAGTGCCACTTATGACGTTCACAAACTTAGCGCATAATTTAACGCTGAAATAACATTTTGGGACTTGAAATGTCGTTCGGTATTCGGAATAGAGGGGTTCCGTATTAGATGGGTGGAAAACAATGTGTTTATATAGCGGAGAATTCAGGACTTGATCGTCTGTTTGGTTTAGCGAGAATTCCGATTTAGAGGGGGTTTGGTTTGGAAGGGTTCCACTGTACTAGTATTTAGAGCCAATTTACATTTATGTAAGTTTTGTCGCAATAACTCATAGACCTACAGCTAAACGGCTGTTGGTCAGTTTCACAGGCCCAAAAGTGCACGTGCATTACATAATATACCCACTGTGTACGTGACACGCATTTTCTTATCTTAGGATTCTCTGTTTGTTACATGTTTAAGAAGTTTCTGATTTTTAATCAAAGACAGTTCATTTTGTACTCCTGCACTTGATGGGATGTATGATGTGAATGACGATGATCGACTGAAAACTGTAGAAGTAGTTTGCAAGACAAAGTAATGTGCGGTTGACAGACCGACAGTTGCAACTGATAATGATGGGGGGGGTGTGAACGGGGGTGGGTAAAAAAGCAATACAAAATGTTAACTCACAAATATTGACAGTTTTAGTAAATTTAGAAATTTAGTATACAGTGTAGAAGAACATTTGTTTTATTTATTATTAAGGAACCGTTGCATCACTTAACATCATCATGTGATTCTAAAATAATTGCTTCATAAATGTGATGGGACATATGTATAACGTTACATATTTCGTGACCATTATGTTGTTACCGTATCCTATACGGCGCATGGAGTTTCCATCTTGTTATATATACAAGTCATCGATCAATATATAAGACAGATAATCTACTACAATTTGGTATTAGTAGGTTATATATTCTGCTAGCAACAATATTATATCGAAAAACTTTAATCCGGATGAATGTACGGTTAGAACGTACGCTAATGTGCCGACTATATCGCGCTGTTCTCAGGCGCGCGCGACTAAAAATCAATATTCCTTAATGCATACATGGTATATCATTTCTGTACAGGTATGATGGGCTGTATGACTGTGCATAGAATATAGGCGATAACACCAACCTGTCGAGATTTGTGTTTTAAAAAATGGGCACATTGATTGTCAGAAACTTTATATTGACATATAGCGGATAGCCCGTTATAAAGAAATCTTTATACAACTAGCGTATTGCTCAATTCGATTATTTTGTGTGTGTCAAGCGCTCCCAGGCGAAACTGGTAGCTACCTTATGGAGTATTAATTTACCAATCTGCGGTTGAATACCAAAGTCAGATACCATTTGGTATATCATGTGGCATCAACTTCCATGGTTCTATTATACACACAGCATTATGAAGTGTGCAGTGTGGCATTTATTATTCACTTTCCATCTGGTCATCTGTCCATTCATTCCTATGTCCATCCGTCCATAAAACAATTTTTTTTTCCGTAAAAGCTTTGGTTTGTTGGTCCAGACATCAGCTTACATGCTGACCGTTGTCTGACCAATGATTATAAGAATTGTCGACTGGCGAGTGCATTATTGTTCCATAGTATAATGTTTGTCCCTTGTTATCTCGGATATATATCCACCGAAATATACAGAGCGAGGTCTTACTGGAAAGAACAAAAGCCTTTATTTTACATTATGCATGAAAATCATACATTGCAGCAATACATCTGCGGAAGGAAAGTACATATATGAGCATGTACATTTACTTGAAAAGCTCTAAACCACCAATAGAACTATGACGCTTGTCAGTGCGAAATGTGATTTGTTTGGCATCCAATAACGGGTGTACCACTAATTTCCGACCTGATGTCTTAATTTTAATTTTATGCAATACATAGTGGTTGTCACATATAGGAAGTATTTAGTTAATCAAACTTGCGTTTATGTTGATTTAGAAACGATATTAGCAAACTAAATCACAATATAAACCTGTTGACCCGTGGCTCAATAGTTTTTCAAAAACATTAGCACAGTACATACAGTACCTATATTGTGAAATATTAGCCAAATGTGACAAGTATAAAAACAAGAGTGCCGAAGGTCACAATATACGCCCGTCGAGGCAAGGCTAGTCAACAAGGGGAGATAACTCACTGAAAACCAATAGGGTTCTTCATATTGACGTGATAAACATGTGTACCGTACTTGGTTACAATCCGTCAAGTAGAACTCTTAGTTATTGCGTGAACAATATGTGCCCACTGGCAGCTCGCGCAAGATCAATACATAATACGTCCCGCTTTTCAAACGGTCATATACAAATGTGGGGCATAACGAGCTTTACAAACTGTGAACATGGTAAACTGACATTGACCTCCACTTGGATGTGGAGGAGATTGTAACACAGCATCAAACCTAAGCACATACACTTTTGCCATATATTACCAAATTAATTCAAGGTTCAAAAAAGTAACCGACGCTTGGCATAACCTTGTTAGGCAGACCCGAGGTGTATAAGCAGCATATATCAATGAACGCTATAGGACATTAATACAGGTGACATAATTACACTAATGTGGTACTCCATTCAGTATTGTACATCAACATAGGGAAAATTGATAATAATTTTTAGCAGGATCAATACCATTTCACTGGTTGGCTGAGTTATAGTGGTCGAGGAGGAAAGTGGTCAGGATGGCTTGGTCATTTAATTGGACAAAGTATGATATTGTTGGCAGAATAGTTTGACGTTTACTTACGTAGAGCCTGAGGAATCTCGGATTCTGTGGTCGTTGCGGCAACTATGGGACTGGCTGCTGGGGTGGTGATGGTAATGGTGTTTACCCGGGCCGGTTCTCGTACTGGGGAAACATGTGAATTAATGAGACCACACTGAACATTGCATGGTGTTAGCAAAAAATATTTTGTGTAAAGATTAATAATTACTGTGACATACTTTGTCACCTGCACAGTAACAGGGTGGCCGATATTGCGTATATATGGTGTCCAAACACAACTCAATAATTGCAATAATCCATACATTTGTATAATATTGGTACCATATGAATGTGCTTCCAGGTTGCATTCAGTTATGGTGATCAAAATAGTTTCATTATCCATTAAGCTATAATTGTAACAGTATAGCCCACAATATCTAGTACTACCGAGTGCATAATAATTTTAAGACAGCACTCCTCCATGTTAACTGGTGAAACTCAATTTGGCTGGTTATGAGGTCAGACCAGTGCAGGTTCGCCTTGCGGGCGCCGTTTGATGGTATGGGCACGTGTGCCGACCCAGGACTCATATTTAGACAATTTTCTAACAAATACACTAGATGATCGATTGCGTGACAATAAAGTATGATTGCAATACTATCGTGTTTGTCTACGACATGTTCCCAACCAGTTTGTACTCGGGTTGTGATCACAATAACGTTACATAATGTCATTTACACATATGCAATGTCACAATTTTGCTTCTGACACAAAAACAATTTTGCTTCAGTTAATGTTAAAACAAAAACCCTGGGATAAACAGACATTATTATCATAAAGTAACTAAAATACATGAATGGACAATTGGTGAGAAATTGTGTGTGTGCCGTCCAGAACAGAAAACATGACTTTTCTACAAAAGTGAATCCATACTTTTGAAATATTTGATAACAATTATCAATCCTTCAGCTATTACGGTGTAAACGTTTTACGAGTTACAAGACAAAATTGGGAAATTTGACACCAACACATGCGAGATTATCAATGAATGGTTGTCGAAAACAAAAGTGTACAGCTACACACCATAATGAAGCCACATCCATAAGTTACAAGTGTCTACCTATTATTGTTTAAAAAATTTACAAAATACAAGGCAAAGTCTAAAGGGGGTAGATAATCCATGACCCGGGGGGTCAAAAAGAAATGCATCACAAGGAAGTTACATAACAACCATGAAGCCTCCATAGTACGGAAGGACGACCATTGGTAACATGAAATGCCGCCTCACTACCGTGGTGTTACATAAAATACGGATGGACAATTGGAGATTGTGCTGGTTGGTGGACGGGTAATATATATGTACCCCACAAATATTTGTGGTATATGTTGCCAGAATAATTTGACCTTTACTTACGCAGAGCCTGTGGAATCTCGGATTATTTTGTCGTTGCGGCAACTATGTGATTGGCTGCTGGGGTGGTGATGGTAATGGTGTTTACCCGGGTCGGTTCTCTTACTGGGGAAACAGCTGAAACAAGTGAATTAATGAGACCACACTGAACATTGCATGGTGTTAGCAAAACATATTTTGTGAAATGATTAATAATTACTGTAACATACTTTGTCACCTGCACAGTAACAGGGTGGCAGATATTTACCTATTATGGTTCAAAGAGTTGTAAGCAAAATTGTGCAGTCCAAAATGATATTGTGTGTCGATTAAATCACAAATAACTTTGTCCATCTACACACCAAGGTACATACCAAGTTTCAAGCGTACCTATTACAGTTGATCCCACATGGGGAGATAATCCATGATGCGTAGATGGAAAAATAAACAATTAGAAACTATTATGGTTTAGCAGTTTTATGAGTTACAAGGTTTGTGACGAACGGACGGACGGACGGACGGGACAGAAGAGCAGACAAGGGTAACATGAAATGGCCCCTCCACTAGTGTGGTCATGCATACATGTACAAACAATACGGAAGGACATTTCAGGTTGGGGGCGGGAGTATATATACACCCCAATAATATTTGTCTGGTATATAGCTAATGGATAGTGTTGGCAGAATAATTTGAACTCTACTTACGTAGAGCCTGTAGAATCTCAGATTCTGTGGTCGTTGCGGCAATTATGGGACTCGCTGCTGGGGTGGTGATGGTAATGGTGTTTCATGAAAATCCGTAACATAATAAGGACAAAATATAAGAATGCGTACTTTGAATCGAAGGGCTTCTGCAAGTTTCAGTACTTGTTGTTGTTGTTGTTGTTGTTGTAACCACGTGATCATAAATCTTGTATATATATATATGTGTATTGCTAATATAATACCATTTTGGTTTCAAAATGCATTAGTACAGATACGGGAAAATGCGCTGGTATTGGATATATATCTGTTCGCTGTTGTTAATTTGATTGGAAACGGAATCTGTGATTTTGTTGGTGATATGGACAGCAGTGACGTCATTGCCGTTAAAACGAGGCTGGAAGACGAGAAGTCTAAATGTCTGCTACTGGAAAATGACGTCGAGATGTTGATGAATGGAGGCACTACAGGTAGGTGTGAGCTGCAGGTTAGGGAATGAAGCAACACATACAATGGAAGACACTCGCAGACTTAAATGTCTAACGTTCGCCGTCAATTTGGTGTCCCTTATACACCACCGCCTGTGCTAATCATGCCAATATTTTCAGGTTGCTTTATTTCAAAACACGTGAATATTGTGCTTGAATACAAGCAGCTTGATTTGCTGAACGTGAGCTCTGGTACAGTTCAGACACAGCCAATCAAATTGCTTGAGTGCGAGTTGATATTGCCAATAGATGTTAGGAAACGTTGGTATCTGGGCAAGTTTAACGAAGGCGGTGGTATACCAATCACCTGATGCTGAGGTACACTAAACGTTACCTGAATAAGAGACTACCACGTTAGTGTATTGTGATATCACGTTTATCACGAGCATTGTTATATCACGTTTATCACGTGTATTTTGATATCAGGTTATGTTCATCACGTTTACTTTGATATCACGTTTATCACCTACATTTTGATATCACGTTTATCACGTGTATTTTGATATCACATGTCTCACTAGGCGAGACGCCCAAATCACGTAGCCTGCTTAATAAATATTTTGGTTCCGACATGGGTTTGACACTTTTAGCTGTTAGAGTGATGGCTGACGAATACTTTTGGCCTGTATGTCATTTTGGGAAGTGGTGCCAGAGTTCTGAAATTCAAGATGGCGTCCAAGATGGCCGCCAATTTTGAGCATATGACCGATAACTAAAAATGGGGTTCTACAGAGCTTGTCATTTAATTAGTTTATGTATTATCACTCAATATTGTGTAGATAATATAAAACAAGACACTGTAAGCAGTCTTGTTGACGGTAAACTGGTAATTTGCATAGGAACAATTAAAACCCCATTGAACGCCATTACCGAGCATAAGATCATCAAATAATGTATGCGTTGTTTTCCATTCAAGGCACTAACCTACTATTCTATTTATCCCGTCAACACCTAAAAATGGCTTTAAAATGCAAAAATAGTATTGACTGGATATCAAAAATGTTTCACGGCACTTTGTTTCACGGTACATACGCACTGTGTTGACGGGATAAAACTGCATTAAAGTCTGGACGACATGTATAAGAAAAATTAAAATGAATATCAGTTTTTATTTATTCATACGCTTTACCAATATCGGCCGCCATCTTGGACGCCATCTTGAATTTGAGACCTTTAGTGCCAGTTGTCAAATTGACACACAGGCTAAAGATGTTACTGTTGTAAATAACAACGTCAATCCTTTTCCGTATGAGGTCGGAACGAAAAGCGATATGTTTGGCCTGGGCGTCTCGTCTACACACTTTGATATCACGCGTATTTTGACATGGCTCGGAAACGACTAGTAATTTCTCGACAGTTCAGCTTCAAAAGTCTTACGACGTTTCCGAGATAAACTTGATATCAAAATAAACTAGCATGGTATTTCATAACTGCCTACGTTAATCTTGCCCATATTATAAACGTTTCTGAACATCTATTGGCAATGCCAACTCGCAGTCAAGCAGCTGATTTGCTGAGCCTGAGCTGTAGCACAGCTCAGGCTCAATCAAGCACGCTGCTTTATTGACTTCAAGCACAATATTCTAGTAGTGTGTACTTCCGTGTCCCGATATCCGGAACGTACGTGTTCACAGTTACATTACTTTGCCAACATCGGAAGTTCGCACAGGTGTGCATAATGAGGGACAATGTTCGGATTGCCTCAGTCCTGGCCGGGACTACCGCGCATGGTTGGCATGACCAGGGTCAGTAACGGTCACGCTGGACTTGAAGGTCAATGAAGACGTCCATGTGGAAAGTATGATGGTGTCGTTCATTCATTCGGATTACCATGCCGTCTTTTCCGGATTTCTGTTGAGTGGAAACTGACAACTTATAACGTATACAGTACAACCTTTCTAAGCTGAACACCGCGTGAGGCTCCCAGGATGGTGCGTCAATTTTCGACGTCATGCGTTGTTATGTTTCACGGTCATACGCTCATGCCGCTTAATCCCGATATCAAGGTTATTCAGTATTTAAATCAGTATATTTAAGGAAGATTTCGTGATAGATCTGCGATTGAATTATATTTTACTAATCAGTTTCATCACTTGCTATGTATGTCTGAGACACCGTCCCTTTTGTTCACATATTGAATCAGTTTCGTCACGTCCTTTGAATATCTGAGACCCAGACCTATTTACTTAATGTAATGTAATTTAATTTAGTTTGTTGATGCCGTCTACAATCAGATACTTGAATTAGATTCCGCATGTGGTAGATAACTTTCAATTTACGTGTCAGGTATCCGGGTATACAGGTATCCGCCATTTATATGTTGTTTTTTGACTCTGCAGTGTACGCAATACATACATGTAATCATACACTGGTAATCATGTTAATTCATCAATACAGTTCAAGACTATGTGAATACCTCTGTGCACGTGCATGCAGTTTTATATGGATTGTACTAGTTCTTCATTTCTTTTATTGCTGTTTTGCATTCATATTCGTTTATATACCCATAACATGACTGCTGATAGATTGCAATAGTTACAATTAGTTTACTTGGACGCTTCGGGCTCCATTGGATATATGGATATGTTTTTCATACACTTTTGTAGAAATGCATCATTTAACCCTGAAACAGTTGTTGGTGAATTATGTTTGTGTTAATTACGCAGAATAATCACATAATGATAAAACTCGTTAATTTATATATATAGCAAGAAAGCACATGCCCCGGCTATTGTTTAATCGTCCCTAAGAAAACAAAAAAATACATTAATTTAATAAAATAATGAGAAACACTACAAAAGGCAAATACAACAACTATAGTTTGACCGAAATAATGGATTGGAACCTATACTGAACGGTCGTGGAGTTTTAATAAAATGGTTGCCTTTATTGAAATCCCTGCGGCTAATTTCACAAAAAAAGTGAAATGCTACTCTACTGTCTGGTACACGTAAAATAATGAAATGCCATCAAATATTGGTTTTATTGATAAAACCATTTTTCTCTGACACTTTCACATGGGGGCTAAAATAGATTAATTTGTTTTAAATAGTATTTGCGGACCGATAGTTAAATGTTAATGTTTCGTTCAGACCATTTCCATGCTATTTTCCTATGTTTATATGTCAGTTTTTCATAGACATCTGTAAATAAAAAACATAGACAGGTAAATTTTCATTATTTTGAAGAAGAAAAACCACTTGAACGTTGCATATTTCCGGATCTGACATGCAACGTTGTCGACAAATACGCTGGTCAGTCAGTCTAATATATTGTGTCCGCTGTTGACTGAGCAATGCGCTTTGTTTCCTTAATGAACCACTGGACCTTGGGAAATATGATTACGTTTGGTGTTGTGTCCAGGTCGTTAGACTTATTCAGTAGATATTTAATTAGCACGGCAGGTATTTAGAAACTTTGTAACTTACATTTTGAACAATTAAGTAGAAAATTAGAGTTTGTTTCGGCGATTCTACATGTCCAGTTTGAAATGAAGTTGTACCGTCATTTTGGCGCACACTGTACCTGCATGTTGAACATCTACTTTTGCAAGTACGCATTATCCAGATTCGAAGATATCACTGCGATGGTCCGTTTGCCAACAAGTAGTCAGCATTGCTAATATATTACCATTTTGGTTTCAAAATTCATTAATACAGATACGGGAAACTGAGTTGGTATTGGATATATCTGTTCACTGTTTTTAATGTAATCGGAAACGGAATCTGTGATTTTGTTGGTGATATGGATAGCAGTGACGTCATTGCCGTGAAAACGAGGCTGGAAGATGAGAAGTCTAAACGTCTGCTACTGGAAAATGACGTCGAGATGTTGATGTTGAAGGTGGCACGACTAGAAAGGGGGAATGGAGGCACTCCAGGTAGGTGGGAGCTGCATGTTAGGGGAATGAAGTAGCACAAACAGTGGAAGACTCTCACAGATAAAAATTTCTAAGGTCAACTTAGTGTCCCTTATATGTGGCTGTGACTGGAAATATGGGGCTTATGGAATTTGTGACCAGTGTAGCCCCTGATCGAATAGCACACGCCTGTAGCCTGATAACGATATATTTGCTTGTTAGATGGATGGCTGGTGTTTCATTGATGGAATGGCGAACAGTGCAGGCTGATCTGGATCTACACAGGTCGCAAAACTCATAAGCGTCATTTCTCCAGTCACAGCCACATATCAGTCACCGGATACTGAAGTACACAAAACGATACATGAATAAGAGAATAACACGACAGGGTATGTTGATATCACGTCTATCACGTGTATTGTTTATCACGTGTATTTTAATATCAAGTTTATTAGGCTTGGCTCGGAAACGAGTATGAATTCCTTGACACGTTCAGCCTCAGAATGCTTACGACGTTTCCCAGATAAACTTGATATCAAAATAAACTAGCACGGTGATATCTATATGTAAAATGAGTATAGATATAAGCGACATATGCATGTGTTTTGTCGGTGAATTTATCGGTGTTGCATTTCTAGTTGAAAATGAATAAAATTAATGCTATTTTGCATAGTTTTTGTCCAGATTCTAATAAAGCTGTGCGCCGATATTCACACCCATTGTATGAGTAGCGTGACATCAAAAAACTGTGAAATGGAAAGCAGTTGTTCGCATTGAAATCTCGAATCGATACAACACTTCAACTGTTTGAAGTTTTCCATGCATAACCATTTGTCATGTGCCTGTATGTATCTACTGGTGGCCAATGAAAATGCTCAGAATCTTGAAATCATTTGCAGTTGGAATTATTGTAGTCTGTACAACTGTCGATAATTACAGAATGCCCTCAAGATACAGCGCCCTCTAACGTCGCTTTCTCGGCAAGACTCGTCACATCCACGACCCTCTCCACGGGCAAAACACTCGTGTTTGATCACGTGATCACGAACATCGGCTCGGCTTACGATTCAAACGTCGGCGCGTCTTCCGTGTCCGGATATCCGGAACGTATGTATTCATAGTTACAATCCTTTGCCAACATCGGAAGTTTGCACAGGTGTGCATAATGAGGGACAATGTTCGGATTGCCTCAGTCCTGGCCGGAGCTACCGCGCATGGTTCGCATGACCAGGGATCAGTAACGGTCACGCTGGATTTGAAGGTCAATGAAGACGTCCATGTGGAAAGTCTGATAGAGTCGTTCATTCATCCGGATTACTTTACCGTGTTTTCCGGCTTTTTGTTGAGTGAAAACTGACAATTTATAATGTTTACAGTACAACCTTTCTAAGCCGGATACCGTGGGAGGCTCCCAGAATTGTATGCCAACTTTCGACGTCAGGCGTTGTTATGTTTCACGGTATATATATGGCAAAATGTAAATGTATATATATGTATAATGGTAGAATGTCTATAATATATAGCAATGTAAATTGGTAAGACTAAACCACACAAACTCATTTGTATCTCCAATAAATATGTGCGTTGTGTCGATATACGTCCTTTGTACTCCATGAAGCGAAGAAATACATATTTAATAATTTACTATCTGTGACATTATCTGACACACGGTTCCTTTGACGCCAAATTGGTGGTGCGTATTAAGAGCGACAATAAGACACTCGCTGTACAGGCAGCGGTTGTATTGCCAGCAAGTTGCGTGTCATTGTATTATTATATTAGACGATGAATACGTATACTTTGGCAGCGGTATTGGTGGGTTTGTCGGTAAGTAATGTATGTGGTCATTGGACCCGTCTGAAACAGACACGCAGAAAGAAAATCATTTTTTTTATGATTTTCATTGTAGTTTGCGGTTGTGACTGGAGAAATGGGGTGTTGCGACCAGTGTAGATCAAGATCAGACTGTGCATCCGCACAGTCTGATCATGATCTGCACTGTTCGCCATGTCGTCAATGAAACACACGTCACGCTTCTAGCAAGCATTGCAGATCGCTATCAGGCTACATGAGTATTATATTTGATAAGGAGCTACACAAATGCCATAAGACCCATTACTCCAGTCAGTAGCTGATTTAACCAACATTGCAAAGCATACTTATCTAGCAAAGTATACTTTGAGGGAGCATCATTTTTTTTCCCCAAAATTCATTATTTCATATAGAACAAACAACTGCATATATTTGATGATTAAAAGTATGCAGAATTATTATACTGAATTTATTACATTATCACAGCCAAAATGGCTGTGATAATGTAGTAAATTCAGTATAATAAAAATTAATAAATTTATCCTGAAATTGAAAATTTCTCCCTCAAAGTATACTTCGCCAGAACTCAAACTATGTTATGATTTTACACAGTTCATCTAATTAAAAGAATTCTAACATAAGATATTATTTTTATTGATGCATATTCTGAGGATTAATTCAAAATGGCCGCCAACAATAAGTTTAGCTCAAACTATGTTCTATTACAAGCAATTTCCAGGAGCTTAAGCTTCAAGCAGTATCAATGTGTCCAGTAAAGCACATTTGCTAATTATCGCACCTCCATGGATACAATTGTAAATAATTCGGATCCAAGATGGTCACTAAAAATCCAGTTTTACCTAGGTATTTGCCTTAAATGATTTAAGAAAAGTATCACAATGATGTAAAATGTGTTTGGCACTCATTGAATCATTTGTAAATAAATTGTAAAACACTTGGCAAAATGCATTATTTACCTAAGTCCCAATTGTTTACAAAACCAATTATTTGTGGTTCTTCATTTGTTTTCTTTAATATTGCATATTTGAATTCACATACCAATGGTAAATATAATACATTTTGGACACGGATAAAAATGCACATTTATTAATCATGCTTAATGTTCCACCAACATCCACATACGTGTAATACATGTCCGTGATAAATTGAGATACTTTCTGAAAATGCCAATTGTTATTTGATTTAGTATGTTTAAGCAAGACCTTAAATTGCTTAAAGCACATTCAATATACCTCAAACTAAGTTTTTACCTCCAACCATCCTCCTATAATTATTTGCATAATACACGATATTCATCATATGATGCTTAATGGTAAGTGATCTAACCACACGATCGTATGACCACAAACATGCTGTTATGTACCTACAATAACATTCATATTTATATCATTGTAACATCCTGATATTATGACTCGTGAAGTAGATCATAGTGACCACTATTACATTATAGTTTCATGTTGATTTAATACTGATACTCAACTACATTACTTCAAGATAGATTATTTCATCAATGGAAGTATAAAAAATATAGACACTAATTTTACCCACATAACAGTTGTATTGTCTACAAATACACATTACCGGCATATGATATTAAAGTATACGTTTTCTTCATACACCCGTTCGAATGACAACCAGACGTAAACATGCATGTCCAAATATATACAGATGTCTTCGAAAATCAATTATTTTGAATATCAGGTACACTGATATGATATGAGTATTCTTCGGGACTGAAGAAAATTTCAAATGATCAATACATTAAGCATATGATGCAAAGGAAACATTTTGATCATACACATTCCAATATGACTTTCATCTGGATTACCTAAATATAACATCTATTTTGTCAAACCTTGAAATATGTTATTGTGACATTCTAAATTCTAAATAAGACGTAGTAGACATGTGTATCATAGTTCTTTTCTGATGTTTGTCGCTATGTATCGTGTGATGTTTAGTATGATTTAGTGTGTTATTTGTTCAGTTCAGCCTAAAGCCGCATTGCAATGAATGCGAGGGTGTGAGGTTATGCGTAGCTACTGTTGAAGCCGTCCTTAGGGATTCATATCTGAACAGTGAATCACGCTGGGTTTCGCACCTGATGCTAACGGATTGTTGTAATAATGTGTATTGCACCAGATCAGAGAACTGTTGAAAGCTTTTACTGTAACTTTAGTACTGATTGTACAATGCTCATATATGTAACATACGAGTACATTCCCATCAGAATATTATCTTTCAATTGAAATTATATAATACCCTGATCAATCACTCCTTGTGGTGAGTATGTGATGTAATTTACCTTTCTATCTTTTAGTTTAGTAACCCTACCACTGAATGTAAACTGGTGAAATATGTTGAACAGCTGTTAAACAAAGATGCATGCAGTATGCTGGAAAAGTAAGGGTGTGAATAAATGTTTTGTTTAAATTTGAATGCGTTAAAATAGCACATAATCAATCATACTTGAATTATTATCCCTCGTCATGATAGGCATACTCATATACGTGTTGCCTAGTGGATGAAGCATACGCCTAACAACTAGGAGGTTGAGGGCTCAAACTTTTCATCGGGCTTATATAGTCAGTTGGTAAGCCGCTAACTAGTTATATCAATGGCACCAATTGCTTTCCTGTCCGATACATTGAATATAGGATATGTATTGAAAAGTACTGCTGTTCATTATTATGTGCAATGCACTGATGTGTCTCATCAGTTAAATCTGGATGGCATTTTCAATAAGTTTGACACTATAGTGACTGATTTCTAAGCTATATAAATGTCTGGCAAAGTGTGTAGAGCTGTCGACCTGCGATTGCAGTGCTAACTTCAAACAGCCCAAAGAAATTTTGCTTAGAATAGAGCCCCAATAAAGCTGTATTTACTATTTGTGTTTACATTCACATTGTCAGAGATATAACCCACATAAGTGTTGCGACTGCTCATTGAACCAATGTATTAACCTATTTCCCTGTATTATGTGAAATACGCAACACTGGCGACCAATTTGGATTTGGCGGCCATCATAGATCAAAATATTACATTTGGATTTGCTTTAACTTACATAGTATATTGTAGTATGAAGGTCATGTTGTTAAATTCATCAATTTCACCAATTTTTTTTATTAATTCGTTCGCACGTTATTCACATGTTGCATTTTTAAGGAATAAAATGCGAGGGAGCGCAGCTTATGGGATTTGTGACCAGTGTAGCTCCTGATCAAATAGCACACACCGGTGGCCTGGTAATGATATATATTTATTGCTAGAAGCATGAAGGGTGCTTAATTGATGAAATGGCGAACAGTGCAGATCCTGAGCACAGGCTGATCTGGATCTGCACTTGTTATAAAACTCATAAGCCCTATTTCTCCAGTTACAGCCATATTTAATTTGCAGAATACCATGAAACAAAAGCTTATATCCGCATTAGGTGAGTATCCAACAAACATTCAGATGGATGGAATGGCTAAGATTGCGGATGCACAGTCTGATCTGGATCTATACTGGTCGCAAAACCCATAAGCCCCATTTCCCCAGTTACAGCCACATATAAGTTGAACCTTGCACAAAGATAACATTGTTATACCCTATTGTTCAAAGTGTTACCTGCACTTTGTCTTTCAAATTGACTTTGTACTGATAGTGCCTGGTGATAATTTGTGACAAACCGTGTGACGTTGTCCCTCCCTATACATGTATGTGACCCGTCAAAGGAAAAGGGACCTGGGGCCCGTTACACTAAACTTCGTATGATTAAAATGTTCGTAAGTGCAAATTTAGGATCGTCTGAAGATTTCAATTGATGGATTTACATATATTGAGCATAGGCTGCATATGCAGCCTATGCTCAATAAATGTAAATCCAAGAATTGTTTACAAGAAAGCAGTTTTAGTGTGAAATGTACAGGTTATAATAATTTTGCACTTACGAACATGTTAGTCTAAAGAAGTTTAGTAAAACGGCCCCCAGTTGGGTGAAAATTACGGATATGGCTTTTTCCATTTTCTAAATATCCATCCTTTTCTGATTTCAAAACTATATACGTTGCGTATGTTATGACTTCCTAAGAATCGTTTGATTAAACGCCAACTGCATGCATATCGAAAATCATTAAGTTTAAACAGGTTTTTAATGACGTTATGTCATGACGTCAAACTTATGTCGTTGTATCCATATAGGATACAACGACATAAGTTTGACGTCATGACGCACACAGTCAAGTTAGCAGGCAAGCTGCATCTGCTGATACGATGCTTTGTAGTGATGTAAACTTATTCATATTCGCATAGTGCATGAGGTAGCCATTGGCTGTAAGTGTTCCAAATCACATAGCCATATATCATGTGTATTCAGAGAATCGAAGATTATGGTATGCGACGTCGGTTTGAGAACATTACGTCTAAAACTGACGTTAACAACATGTCATACCAACTTGCAAAACATGTATATATCCTCATAACTAAGCAAGATATTAACTTGACATTTTCTCATGATACACAACAAAGATGGGACTTAAAGTAAATGGACACATCTCTAAATATTGTATTTTTGCGATATGCCACGTGTTTACATCTTGCAGCAAAGGACCACCACCCAACTGGCCCCTTTTCCATTGGCGGGTCACATATTTGAACAAACATTTACAGTGTAGTAAACTTTTCTATAAATGATATCGAAAGTTTACAACTACATTTCCATAGCAGATGCGGAATATTTCGTCGATATCCGATGTCATTTACAAATAAATATAAATTTTGTAATTGCACACCTTCTTAGGCAGATGTACAAAATCACATGGCGTGTCTAAATTGACTATATTTGCATGGGCGTAAACAGTGGTGCAACTGTATGGGGCGTCGTTTTACTATTTATTCGGTATTTATGGATATCCAAAAATCGATTTTTGGATATCCAAAATTAGATTTTTGGATATCCATAATTCAGCTTGATTTTTGGATATCAAAAAATCGAATTATTGATATCCAAAAATCGAATATTGTGGAAATACAATGGAATTTTGGATATCAGATATTCCATTCTATTTCTGGATATCCAAAAAATCGATTTTTGGATATCGATAATTCGATTTTTGGACATACTTATTATTGGTGCGATAATCCTCACCAATAATGACCTGGGGAAATAACATGTCGCACCAATATGTATGATTTTGTCGCACCAATATGTTGTCTTGTTAACTTTGATAATACAGTTTAGCAATATAAAAAGACAGTGCGTCTGATAGACAGTGTCGGAAAAAGATACACTGCCCGGTGTACTAAACACATCCACATCACATAAACATATGCACAACGGTATAAACACGTGCGTTAATACCACGTAGATCATCAAAACTGTTCGCACCATAGTATAGTCGCCCCAATGCCATCGGCCTAATCCAGTCCGTTTATGATTATCAAATAAGTAACTGTTTCAACAACAACTGCGTTCATATAGTTCATCGCTGAAGGTAGACTTTTGGTCCCATGCTCTAAAGTTCAAATGCAATATGGGTAAGCTGTGGAACGCAACACGATTGTATACCTCTGAAATACTCTAAATGTATAAGGCTGCATGTAAATAGACTGGTGATATAGATATATACATAATGTATATATATCAAGGTACATGATCACGTGGTTACAACAGCAACTACAATGGCTGAAAGTGTTGAAAGCTTGCCCACTCCAAAGTAAATAGTATTTGCTATTTTCCTTAATACCCACTGGATTTTGCTGAAATATAGCGCAGCGAACGCGTCTTCATGAACTACATTTGGTGGTCCCGGAAGTTTGGCACGTACTTGTGTCGTTTTTGCGAAGAATCGATTTCCGTGTCTGTTGAAACTGTAAACACGACAGAAGTTTGTTCCAAAGTACCGAGACCACCAAATGCAACTCAGCAAGACGCGTTAGATCATGTTGATGCGCCATATTTCATCAAAATCCGTTACATAATAAGGACAAAATATAAGAATGCGTACTTTGAATCGGAGGGCTTTTGGAAGTTTCAGTACTTGTTGTTGTTGTTGTTGTTGTAACCACGTGATCATACACCTTGTATATATATATGTGTATTGCTAATATAATACCATTTTGGTTTCAAAATGCATTACTACAGATACGGGAAAATGCGCTGGTATTGGATATATATTTGTTCGCTGTTGTTAATTTAATCGGAAACGGAATCTGTGATTTTGTTAGTGATATGGACAGCAGTGACGTCATTGCCGTTAAAACGAGGCTGGAAGACGAGAAGTCTAAATGTCTGCTACTGGAAAATGACGTCGAGATGTTGATGAATGGAGGCACTACAGGTAGGTGTGAGCTGCAGGTTAGGAAATGAAGCAACACATACAGTAGTAGTAAGGGAGTCAAAATGATACCACTTACCGTGATATCATTTATAACCCTTTATAATACCCCCACCACCCCCGAAAAATCAAAAAATTGGTTAACGAGGAAATTGTCTCCCGACAGCAAATTTATGAATTTTTGGAGAAAATAATTTTGAAAAGAGGGAGTCAAAATGAGTCCCAATTATATTGGTAATTGACTTTTGAAAAAAGTTGAAATCATTTAATGCAAGTACAATAGTTTATATTCCAACACCCATTTTTCTCCTCAGATATAGCTAATTTATTTCGCAGATCAGCAACTAATTCTACCAGCTCTAGTCTACCACGTTCACCTTTATGCCACCTGACAGCGTAGTTGCTTATGTCTACAAAGAGTTTGGGCACTAACGAATTTACAAGGGCATCTGGGGCATTGAAATTGTGGGGGGACACAAGGAAACTTTCTACGTCTCGCTAGATGCCTTCGTAGATAGTCTTTACACTTAAACGTCTTACAACAAGTCACACACTCCATTATATATGTATATAACCTATGAAATTTATCTGTTCAATTGGACGTGAAAAAAACATGATGTAAATTTTTCACGTCCAATTGAACACATAAATTTGATAGGTTATACAAAAGTATATATACAAAATTATATACAGAAAATATGATAACGCCAGAAACTAGAGCAGAAATAGAAAGTTTGAGAAGAGAAGTCGAATCTCTAGGGATTACTTATAGTAAACGGTTGAGAGTTAGGGGGTTGACAAAGCTGATAAACGCACAAAGAATAAGGTGTTTATGAAGCGGTTTACCCGCGCCTATAAAAGAGGGGCATTTAATGATATATCCAAAGCGGAGAAGTTGGTAAACAAGAATTAAAAAAGAAAGTATTGCGGAGTTAAGGGCTAGTGTAATAAAACCTTCAAGCACCAAATAATTGTCTCAAATTAGACGCACAGGTGACCAAATACCAAGTAATAAGAAAAAATCTATAGTTCGCGCGATAGTGGAAAAAGGTGAAGAAATATTGAGGGATCACGATGAAACATTGGAAAAGGTAGAAAAGGGAAGACGGGTAGTTACATTTTCCTTTTGTAAAAACATTGACATTAACGAGTCTGAACGCATGTCCGATAAACTCGCTCCGTATCTAACAACCAATTTTTATTTGAGATATTCATATTCTTACAAGCTAGAACATATGGAGGAAACTAAAAATGGAAAACCTATAAACTATAATAATGCACAAAAATCTCGGTGGTAGCGAACCACTATCATCAATGAAAACAGTTAAAAAATGGCTGTCAGATAAGGAGCAAACACGAATAATGTCCGAAAAAATAGACAGACCAAATACAAAGTGGAAGTTTGTAAGATGTGTAGAGGTTTTCGTAAAGCTAATGCAGGGCAGTAGGGGAATAGATTTGGGACTACAATCCAAAGAAGCGGCAGAATGGCTGAAGAATAAAAAAGGTATGTATTCTTTAGATAAGTATAATGACGACCTCTGTCTGTTCAGGTGTCTAGCTATGCATATGACAGATAAAAGACCTGACAGATGTACAGAAAAGGCGAAAGAACTTAGTAAGCAATATTTCGGTAGTAATGTGGTTTCACCAATTCCTTTTTCAGATCTGAAAAGGGTTGAAGAGTTTTTTAAAATCGGTATAGAAGTATATCAACCCACC
Source organism: Conchocele bisecta (assembly GCA_029237695.1). NCBI lineage: Eukaryota > Metazoa > Mollusca > Bivalvia > Lucinida > Thyasiridae > Conchocele > Conchocele bisecta. The sequence continues at coordinate 35,538,924 of CM055278.1, forward strand.
GAATGTAATGTATGGTGGTTGAAAAAGGTACCAGCGCACTATAAGGCAATAGGCAATAAACCAATGACAATAGGACTGTTTAATAATCACGCATTTCTGATAAAAAACCTTAACAACCTATCTAAAATTTACGCCTGCGATAATTGCAAGCAGAAATTCACGAAAGCGAGTAATATGAAGAGACACGGACCAAAATGTATGAAAGGTGAGACAAAAGTAGTATGTGATGGTAATTATTTCGAGCGCCCGCGTTCGTCGTTCGAGAAAGCGTTCTACCCAAAAAGTTATAACAGTTATGGGGCGATCGATTGGATGTACTCTGTGGAAAAGCAGGAGGGAATTCACATTCACCACGAACAGTGTGGACACGGGGGTGAAAGATGGGTTTTAGGAGCTCCAGTAGATGGATACTGTACAGAAACTAATACCATATATCAATATCACGGCTGTTACTGGCACGGGTGTGAGATTCATGCAAAGCATACAAAAGAAGAACGCGCATCCACTATGAGAAGAGATACATGTATTAGAAGAAGCAAAGAATTCAACCTAGTAGTTATGTGGGAATGCGAATTTCAAAGAACGGGTAAAGACATAAAAATCGGTTGCGACACTACTCTTTATCCATATCAGATAGTATACGATTTTGTGGCATATCTCAACCCAGAATTTGAAATTCTCGGTAATACTCTAGAGTACGAAGCCGAGCACGTTCCGGTAAGCGTTAGTATAGGAGATAATTTATCAGGAACAGTAGCTCATATTTGTGATAAAGATCCCGCAAAACTTATAGAAAAATTCGTAGAAGATTTGAAAGTCAGGGGAAAAGCTATAAGAGAAAAAGTGTGGTCAAGATATGGGTTTAATACAGAACATTTACGTAAAAACAAAATCGCCAAGATCGAACAGTGGATAGAGCAAGTACCGGTTATAGGTTTTAGCAGCAGTAAGTACGATATAAACTTAATAAAGAAATACCTAGTAGGCGAACTGGTATCAACAACAAAGAAAGTAATGGTCGGAAAACGTTCAAACGCAAAAATATTTCTATTTACTCCGCAGTTTAGATTTCTTGATGTAATACTTTATCTAGGACCTGGTGTAAGTTACGATAGTTGGATAAAAGCCTACGAATGCAAAGGACAGAAATCTTTCTTTCCTTATGAGTGGTTCGATTCTCCAGACAAACTGGATTACCCAGGACTACCGGATATAGAGAATTGGTATTCCAAACTATCTGGGAAATGTTAATAGATGAAACAGAATTAAGTAAATGTCGTAGAATTTTCGAATAAAATAATATAAAATTTATATGCAGAGATTGGTTGAAATATATAACGATTTAGATGTAGCACCGTTCCTAGAAGCTGTGGATGTGTGAATTTTATAAACACAAAGGTGTGGATATTTTCAAAGATGCGGTAACACTACCTGGAGTAGCTATACAATATTTATTGAGAGGAACCATTACAGAACAAACATCTTCAAAGACGATTATACCGGAGGATGCTCTATATGCACCAAAAGAAGAAACATACGAAATTATGAAGGACGCTCTAGTTGGCGGTCCATCAATAGTATTTACACGATATGCAGAATGTGGTGTTTCAAATATTAGAGTGGGTTCCAAACCTTGCAAGGCTGTTTTGGGATACGATGCAAACGCGTTATATTTATCTACGTTAAATAAAGAGATGCCGTGTGGGAGAGAAACTATACACCATATAGATACCCCACATAACCCTAAATTTATTAAAAAGTTTTGTGAAATAGTTTTATCTGGAGACTGGTTTGGGTTTGCGGAGGTGGATATAGAAGTTCCACACAACTTAAAAGATAAGTTTTCTGAAATGTCCCCAATATTTATAAACAGAGAAGTAGAGGTTGATGAAGTTCCCACACACATGTTAAAATATTTAAAAGATACTGGCCGAACAAGAGGAGATGGAAAAAAATTGGTGGGATCTATGACCGCCACTAAAGTATTACTGTACACGCCACTGTTGAAATGGTGTTTAAAACACGGCCTAGAAATAACTGGAGTTCATCGTGTTATAGATTATATTAGCGGAAAACCATTCGAATGGTTCGCAACAGAAGTTACAGCCGCAAGACGAACAGGTGATGTAGAACCAAACCAAATAAGAAACCAGTAGCCGACATAATGAAATTATTAGGAAACTCGTGTTGTGGAAAAATGATAGAGGCAACGGAGAGACATTTAAATACGACATATACACAAAACGAAACCTGTGTTGACAAAGCATTAAGATCTGCATTATTTGACGATTTGGAAGAGATAGGAGATCCGTACGAAATATCTTCAAGAAAACCCAGGTGTGCGGTAAAGAGACCATTCATTGTGGAATAGCGGTTTATCAACTAGCTAAAATTGAGAATGTTGGAATTTTACTACGAATTTCTAGACAAATACGTAAAAAGAGAAGACTTTGAATTAATACAGATGGATACTGATAGTATGTATATAGGAGTTAGTGGAAAAAACGATACAGGAATTGATTAGACCTAACTTACTAGACGAGTTTGAAAAATGAAAAAGAAAAAATAGAAATGGTTGGCTTGGGATAAATGGAGCAAAAGAGAGCCCGGACTTTTCAAAATGGAATTTAGCGGGGATAGGGCGATAGCGTTATCTAGTAAGTGTTATTTCGTAGAAAAATTTAATTCCACTAAAGAGTAATTTGGAACAAATTATTAATTAATTAAAAACTCTGCGAAAGGAATGTCCAAGAGAACTAACAATTTAAAATTGGGATAGATATAAACGAGTACTAAGTAAAACTACAGAAGATGGAAAAACACATTATAGATGTAGCACAAAATAGAGGATTTAAAATGAAAGACGGCGTTATGAAAACGTACTGTCAACAAAAATTAGGACTACTACGATAAAAGACGCGTGTTACCAGACGGAATACATACAGAACCTCTCTAATGATTTAATTAATAATTTTGAAAAAAATAAGAAAATTAGCAATCTAAAGACTCTGACGATCCGGGGGTAGCTGGGTGTCAGAAGGCACCATAAGAAGTTCTTCGCGAACAAACCCTAGAGATGGCCCATCATCCAAAGAGTAGAGCATAGGCTCATCAGGTTTGGTAATAGATCGATCTAGATGATATACATTGAGAGACCACACGGGATCAGTCGCGCGGCGGCTGCCACCTTCGAGCTCTCCCGGTTGATAGAGGTACCGGACGTCAATATCTGATGGAAGCCGTTGCTCCTCTAAACCAACGGGTCGCCCGCGCGAGAAGGCAGAGGGCTTGCTCGTCACCCTTTTAAACTTGATAGCATCTACAGGCTTCTTACCTATCAATCTGGTCACGTCTCCGTTCAGTGCGGAGACCACGGCGGGCAGTCTGGCCACCCACTCGGTCGATCGTGAATGAGGGTCTACAAGTTCTTTGGCGTATTGGTGTCCGAACATTCTCTCAGCCAGGGTTCGATTGAAGCGCTCCACGATCCCCTGGTCTCGGTGGACAGAAACGTTGTGCTTAGACAATAGATGAGAGACCGCGCCCATGAACTCTCGGCCGGGATCGACCTGGAGAAGATTCGGCCATTTGAGAGGACTCCTCTTATATAATCGGGAAAGAGCCTCGGCCACCTCCTTAGACTCTTTAGTGGCCAACGGCTCAGCCCCCTTATAACGACTCGCTACGTCAACGATTGTCAGTGCGTACTTGTACGTCTTGCGACCGACCCGACCGTGAGGTAGAAACAGGAGATCCGCTTGGTGAACTTGGTTCGGCACCGGCACATCGAATTTCGGGCGCGGAATATTGTGAGGCGCGGGTAAATAGATCTGCCAGATGGCCTGCTTCTTGAGCCATTCCTTGACAGCGTTTTCTGAAACCTTGGTCGCCGCCGCGAGGTTCTTGATGGCAGCGAGTCCCTTCCAGTAGCCGCGGGGGCTGTAGTATGTGTTTGCTAGATTGCGCGCTAGGCGAACCGATAGTTTGGTATCAAGTTTGCGCGTGTTCATCGTATGCGAAGTATTCTAATATATCGGACAATCTCCAACATGCCCTCGCCAGAACGTCCGGTAACTGCGTCGATAATAATGAACCTATGTTGGAAGTACAATTGCGATTGGGGGTTAAGTTCTGAAGGAACTTGGGAAAATCTAATTCATCCAATCCACCAGGATTGGTGGAGGAATATAACATCCGCTTTGCGAAAAGGGTGGCCGCTTTTTTATCCTCGCGCCACGTCTCGAGAGAATCTCGGGCCAGATGAATCATACTCTTTGCACCGGGTAAACTGTATTTAAGGGACGTGTAGCCTACATCGATCATAGCGTAATAAAGTTCGTCAACTAACATCGTTCTATATATATATATATATAAAAAAAAATTGTTTTAATTAATTATTAATTTGTG
>CM055278.1:35543830-35765333 GCA_029237695.1 Conchocele bisecta
CATTATCCGTCTTAATGTTTGTATTTGCCTCTTGTATAGTTGACATAATTGCCGGTATAATATTGTAAATGCAACGTTTTTATCGGAGCGTAATAAATTACGCTGGTATTTCATGTATTCGATATCGCCTTAGTGTTCTCATTTTATAGAATTTATATATAGGACTATAACCCCCGTATTCTTCGTAAACTTCTTCAACACAGCAAGATTAAAAACTTTCAATTCCAATTGTATTGTATTATCCATTTTCTCTAATAATATTTTATAACCTATGAAATGTATCTGCTCAATTGGACGTGAAAAAAACATGATGTATTTATGACACCAATATATTTTTTCAAAAGTCAATTACCAATATAATTGGGACTCATTTTGACTCCCTCTCTTCAAAATTATTTTCTCCAAAAATTCATAAATTTGCTGTCGGGAGACAATTTCCTCGTTAACCAATTATTTGATTTTTCGGGGGTGGTGGGGGTATTATAAAGGGTTATAAATGATATCACGGTAAGTGGTATCATTTTGACTCCCTTACTACTACTCATACAATGGAAGACACTCGCAGACTTAAATGTCTAACGTTGGCCGTCAATTTGGTGTCCCTTATACACCACCGCCTGCGCTATTCATGCCAATATTTGCAGGTTGCTTTATTTCCAAACACGTGAATATTGTGCTTGATTACAAGCAGCTTGATTTGCTGAACGTGAGCTCTGGTACAGCTCAGACACAGCCAATCAAATTGCTTGAGTGCGTGTTGATATTGCCAATAGATGTTAGGAAACGTTGGTATCTGGGCAAGATTAACGAAGGCGGTGGTGTATAAATCATCTGATGCTGAGGTACACTAAACGTTACCTGAATAAGAGACTACCACGTTAGTATATTGTGATATCACGTTTATCACGTGTATTTTGATATCAGGTTATGTTCATCACGTTTACTTTGATATCACGTTTATCACCTACCTTTTGATATCACGTTTATCACGTGTATTTTGATATCAGATTATGTTCATCACGTTTACTTTGATATCACGTTTATCACGTGTATTTTAATATCACATGTCTCACTAGGCGAGACGCCCAAATCACGTAGCCTGCTTAATAAAGATTTTGGTTCCGACATGGGTTTGACACTTTTAGCTGTTAGAGTGATGGCTGACGAATACTTTTGGCCTGTATGTCATTTTGGGAAGTGGTGCCAGAGTTCTGAAATTCAAGATGGCGTCCAAGATGACCGCCAATTTTGAGCATATGACCGATAACTAAAAATGGGGTTCTACAGAGCTTGTCATTTAATTAGTTTTAGTTTGTTTTGCCAATATTGTATTTACCATAAAGACTACTACGTTATTTAGTAATGAAATTAAATCAACTGATGCAATGCCAAGGTCATATGCAAGGTCAGATTGCAAAAGAAAACGGGGAAAATGTACTATACTTCCTCATAAACCGATATACTTGTTATTAATAATTCCCGTGTCAATTATTTGCGGATAGGGAGCACATTTGCTGGAATATATCAATATCAGTAGTTTTTTAAGAATTTATCTCTTGGTCACAAACTCACGTGTATGGTAGAGCCACTTCCCACTTTATAAGATATGGAAAATATACAAATACAACACAGGATTTCTTTGAAAATCAGCTGGCGTTATATGTTATTACATAGAAACAATAAGAAACTTTGTATTGTTTTATTAAATGTCATCAGGATGTATTATCACTCAATATTGTGTTGATAAGATAAACTGGTAATTTGCCTAGGAACAATTAAAACCCCATTGAACGCAATTACCGAGCATATTATCATCAAATAATATATGCGTTGTTTCCCATTCACGGCACTAACCTACTATTCTATTTATCCCGTCAACATCTAAAAATGGCTTTAAAATGCAAAAATAGTATTGACTGGATATCAAAAATGTTTCACGGCACTGTGTTTCACGGCACATACGCATTGTGTTGACGGGATAAAACTGCATTAATGTCTGGACGACATGTATAAGAGAAATTAAAATGAATAACAGTTTTTATTTATTCATACGCTTTACCAATATCGGCCGCCATCTTGGACGCCATCTTGAATTTGAGACCTTTAGTACCAGTTGTCAAATTGACACCCAGGCTAAAAATGTTTGTCAGATGTTACTGTTGTAAATAAAAACGTCAATCCTTTTCCGTATGAGGCCGGAACGAAAAGCTATATGTTTGGCCTGGGCGTCTCGTCTACACACTTTGATATCACGCGTATTTTGACATGGCTCGGAAACGAGTAGTAATTTCTCGAAGCCTCAGAAGTCTTACGACGTTTCCGAGATAAACTTGATATTTCATAACTGCCTGCGTTAATCTTGCCCATATTATAAACGTTTCTGAACATCTATTGGCAATGCCAACTCGCAGTCAAGCAGCTGATTTGCTGAGCCTGAGCTGTAGCACAGCTCAGGCTGAAGCAAGCACGCTGCTTTATTGACTTCAAGCACAATATTCTAGTAGTTTGTACTTCCGTGTCCCGATATCCAGAATGTACGTGTTCACAATTACATTACTTTGCCAACATCGGAAGTTCGCACAGGTGTGCATAATGAGGGACAATGTTCGGATTGCCTCAGTCCTGGCCGGGACTACCGCGCATGGTTGGCATTACCAGGGGTCAGTAACGATCACGCTGGACTTGAAGGTCAATGAAGACGTCCATGTGGAAAGTATGATGGTGTCGTTCATTCATTCGGATTAATATGCCGTCTTTTCCGGATTTCTGTTGAGTGGAAACTGACAACTTATAACGTATACAGTACAACCTTTCTAAGCTGAACACCGCGTGAGGCTCCCAGGATGGTGCGTCAACTTTCGACGTCATGCGTTGTTACGTTTCACGGTCATACACTCATGCCGCTTAATCCCGATATCAAGGTTATTCAGTATTTAAAAGAGTATATTTAATGAAGATTTCGTGATAGATCTGCGATTGAATTATATTTTACTAATCATTTTCATCATTTGCTATGTATGTCTGAGACACCGTCCCTTTTGTTCACATATTGAATCAGTTTCGTCACGTCCTTTGAATATCTGAGACCCAGACCTATTTACTTAATGTAATGTAATTTAATTTTGTTTGTTCATGCGTATACAATCAGATACTTGAATTAGATTCCGCATGTGGTAGATAACTTTCAATTTACGTGTCAGCAATATACAGGTATCCGCCATTTATATGTTGTTTTTTTACTCTGCAGTGTACGCAATACATACATGTAAACATACCCTGTTAATCATGTTAATTCATCAATACAGTTCAAGAATATGTGCACGTGCATGCAGTTTTATATGGATTATACTATAGTCTGTTTCACGAAAGCTGCCCAAATTTTACGGCTATACAGACAATTAAAAAACAATATTATTTTCGATAATATTAAATTAAAGGAAAATTTAAGAATGAGCCTTCTTTTTATTTCGTGAAATTCGGTCAAATATTAATTTTATTACGAAAACTTGATTTGTCTATGAGAATTTAACATGGGGGAAATAGAGGTACGGAAGTGTGGGAGGAGTCAAAAAACGAAAATAATTGTAAATTTACTCCAAAACCTGACTAGATATCTTGGATATAATCTAACTAAGAAAACAAAAGTTAAATTTTAAAAATCGGTCCAGTATTTCTAAAATTAAAAAAATATTCCCCATGTTAAATCCCCATAGACATCTTCACGGAGTGAAGATGTCTATGGGGATTTAACATGGGGAAATTGTTTTTCGCAATAAAATCAATATTTGACCAAATTTCACGAAATAAAAAGAAGGCTCATTCTTAATTTTTCCTTTAATTTAATATTATCAAAAGAAATCTTGTTTTTTAATTGTTTATGTAGCCGTAAAATTTGGTCAGCTTTCGTGAAACAGACAGTAGTTCTTCATTTCTTTTATTGCTGTTTTGCATTCATATTCGTTTATATACCCATAACATGACTGCTGATAGATTGAAATAGTTACAATTAGTTTACTTGGACGCTTCGGGCTCCCTTGGATATATGGATATGTTTTTCGTAGAAATGCATCATTTAACCCTGAAACAGTTGTTGGTGAATTATGTTTCTGTTAATTACGCAGAACAATCACATAATGATAAAACACGTTTAATTTATATATATAGCAAGAAAGCACATGCCCAGCTATTGTTTAATCGTCCCAAAGAAAACAAGAAAATACATTAATTTAATCAAATAATGAGAAACACTACAAAGGGTAAATACAACAACTATAGTTTGACAGAAATAATGGATTGGAACCTATAATGAACGGTCGAGAAGTTTTAATAAAATGGGTGCATTTATTGAAATCCCTGCGGCTAATTTCACAAAAAAGTGAAATGCTACTCTACTGTCTGGTACACGTAAAATAATGAAATGCCATCAAATATTGGTTTTATTGATAAAAATCATTTTTCTCTGACACTTTCACATGGGGGCTAAAATAGATCAATTTGTTTTAAATAATTTTATTATTTGCGGACCGATAGTTAAATGTTAATGTTTCGTTCAAACCATTTCCATGCTATTTTCCTATGTTTATCATGTTTATATGTCAGTTTTTCATAGACATCTGTAAATAAAAAACATAGACAGGTAAATTTTCATTATTTTGAAGAAGAAAAACCACTTGAACGTTGCATATTTCCGGATCTGACATGCAACGATGTCGACAAATACGCTGGTCAGTCAGTCTAATATATTGTGTCCGCTGTTGACTGAGCAAGGCGCTTTGTTTCCTTAATGAACCACTGGACCTTGGGAAATATGATTACGTTTTGTGTTGTGTCCAGGTCGTTAGACTTATTCAGTAGATATTTAGTTAGCACGGCAAGGTATTTAGAAAGTCGCGTCTTTGTAACTTACATTTTGAACAATTAAGTAGAAAATTAGAGTTTGTTTTGGCGATTCTACATGTCCAGTTTGAAATTAAGTTGTACCGTCATTTTGGCGCACACTGTACCTGCATGTTGAACATCTACTTTTGCATGTACGCATTTTCCAGATTCGAAGATATCACTCCGATGGTCCGTTTGCCAACAAGTAGTCAGCATTGCTAATATATTACCATTTTGGTTTCAAAATTCATTAATACAGATACGGGAAAATGAGTTGGTATTGTATATATCTGTTCGCTGTTGGTAATGTAATCGGAAACGGAATCTGTGATTTTGTTGGTGATATGGATAGCAGTGACGTCATTGCCGTTAAAACGAGGCTGGAAGATGAGAAGTCTAAACGTCTGCTACTGGAGAATGACGTCGAGATGTTGATGTTGAAGGTGGCACGACTGGAAAGGGGGTATAGAGGCACTCCAGGTAGGTGGGAGCTGCATGTTAGGGGAATGAAGTAGCACAAACAGTGGAAGACTCTCACAGATAAAAATGTCTAAGGTCAACTTAGTGTCCCTTATATGTGGCTGTGACTGGAGATATGGGGCTTATGGGATTTGTGACCAGTGTAGCCCCTGATCGAATAGCACACTCCTGTAGCCTGATAACGATATATTTGCTTGTTAGATGGATGGCTGGTGTTTCATTGATGGAATGGCGAACAGTGCAGGCTGATCTGGATCTACACAGGTCGCAAAACTCATAAGCGTCATTTCTCCAGTCACAGCCACATATCAGTCACCGGATACTGAAGTACACAAAACGATACTTGAATAAGAGAATAACACGATAGGGTATGTTGATATCACGTCTATCACGTGTATTTTAATATCAAGTTTATTAGGCTCGGCTCGGAAACGAGTATGAATTCATTGACACGTTCAGCCTCAGAATGCTTACGACGTTTCCCAGATAAACTTGATATCAAAATAAACTAGCACGGTGATATCTATATGTCAAATGAGTATAGATATAAGCGACATATGCATGTGTTTTGTCGGTGAATTTATCGGTGTTGCATTTCTAGTTGAAAATGACTAAAATTAATGCTATTTTGCATAATTTTTGTCCAGATTCTAACAAAGCTGGGCGCCGATATTCACACCCATTGTATCAGTAATGTGACATCAAAAAACTGTGAAACAGTTGTTCGCATTGAAATCTCGAATCGATACAACACTTCAACTGTTTGAAGTTTTCCATGCATAACCATTTGTCATGTGCCTGTATGTATCTACTGGTGGTCAATGAAAATGCTCAGAATCTTGAAATCATTTGGAGTTGGAATTATTGTAGTCTGCACAACTGTCGATAATTACAGAATGTCGTCAAGATACAGCGCCCTCTAACGTCGCTTTCTCGGCAAGACTCGTCACACTCACGACCCTCTCCACGGGCAAAACACTCGTGTTTGATCACGTGATCACGAACATCGGCTCGGCTTACGATTCAACGTCCGGCGTCTTCCAAGTCCCGATATCCGGAACGTACGTGTTCACAGTTACAATCCTGGGCCAACATCGGAAGTTTGCACAGGTGTGCATAATGAGGGACAATGTTCGGATTGCCTCAGTCCTGGCCGGGACTACCGCGCATGGTTGGCATGACCAGGGATCAGTAACGGTCACGCTGGATTTGAAGGTCAATGAAGACGTCCATGTCGAAAGTTTGATTGAGTCGTTCATTAATTCGGATTACTATACCGTGTTTTCCGGCTTTTTGTTGAGTGAAAACTGACAATTTATAATGTATACAGTACAACCTTTCTTAGCCGGATACCGTGGGAGGCTCCCAGAATTGTATGCCAACTTTCGACGTCAGGCGTTGTTATGTTTCACGGTATATATATGGCAAAATGTAAATATATATATATGTATAATGGTAGAATGTCTATAATATATAGCAATGTAAATTGGTAAGACTAAACCACACAAACTCATTTGTATCTCCAATAAATATGTGCGTTGTGTCGATATACGTCATTTGTCCTCCATGAAGCGAAGAAATACATATTTAGTTATTTACTATCTGTGACATTATGTGACACACGGTTCCTTTGACGCCAAATTGGTGGTGCGCATTACGTGCGACAATAAGACACTCGCTGTACAGGCAGCGGTTGTATTGCCAGCAAGTTGCGTGTCATTGTATTATTATATTAGACGATGAATACGTATACTTTGGCAGCGGTATTGGTGGGTTTGGCGGTAAGTAATGTATGTGGTCATTGTAATTTGCGGTTGTGACTGGAGAAATGGGGTTTTGCGACCAGTGTAGATCAAGATCAGACTGTGCATCCGCACAGTCTGATCATGATCTGCACTGTTCGCCATGTCGTCAATGAAACACACGTCACGCTTCTAGCAAGCATTGCAGATCGCTATCAGGCTACATGAGTATTATATTTGATAAGAATAGAATGTATTGACTTAACCTCATACAAGTTTCTCGTCATATAAACAAATACAAGTATATACAAAATAGTAGATAGTATTCCAAGAGTGAACACATTAAACATTAGAGAATGGCTGATTTGCTGTACTCGAATGCTTCTTTTAAATATTTACACAAATTTACGACCGTTCTTTTATGATGTGTAGCTAATAGCGACGTAAACTTGAATACGCTTGGTCTCAACCTGTAGAATGAACCCAATATACTGCGATCTAATGTGTGTGAGAGACGGACATATGATAATAAAATGATAGGCGTCTTCGATGACTCGTGAATCGCACATAGTGCATACTCTTTGAATGCGCTCTATGCGATTCCTACCATATCTCCCTGTATCTATCCGCAGCCCATGTGAGCCCAAACGTATTCTAGTTAGGTACTTCCTTAGCTCATGATTGTACACAATGCTTAAATAATTCTCAAATTCAAATTCACTTTTATATGTTTGTAGAACGTCATTACGTTATTGGCCTCAACATCTTCTCTCCACTTTTGTATGAAACAGTCTAGTATACGTTGTTTGAATACGCATACAAACGCACTATGTTCAATTGTTCGCTGATTTAACCAAGCATCTCCAAAACCGAATCTATATAACAAGTCTTTTAACCTTGATACCCAATTCGTTTTACCATCATCAGCTTCCCTCATAGTAGCAATATACAAGCTATGTAAGATACAATTGTCAGTACGGATCAGCTTGCCCCAATATTTTACAATTCGTATGTATCTCTGTATATACAATGGGTAACGTGCCAGTTCCCCATAAATGCCTGCGTTGCTAGTTGACGCCTTGACACCCAGAACAGACTTGCAGAATTTGAGCTGAATTCGTTCAAGCTCTTTTGATTTTATTTACTAAAACCCAAACTTCACAAGCATAAGTTAGCGTTGATGAGACAAAGGCGTCAAATAGCTGGCCCAGGCATTTCGGAGGAATCTTGTGTTTTCGAACATTCATCAGTAACACATTCATAGCCTTTAAACCTTTTCCACTCAGTGCCTGGTTGTTCAATACAAATGATCCAGTATAATTAAATACCACTCGTACGTAACTGAAATCATTCACAACTTCAATGCCGCGACCATTATATGTCCATACTTCATTAACCCTAGTAGGGCCTCTTTTTCTAAATACCATTATCTTTGTTTTGTCACTATTTACTTCTATGCCCCACTTATCACAATAGTCATTTAACAAATTTAAGCTCTGCTGTAAATCCACAGGCGATTTACCAAGTATGACCATGTCATCTGCGAACAGTAGTAATATCAAAGACAATTCGTTAATCTCTAAACCGCTGCCCATCTGATCCTGTAAAAATAGTTCCAGATCTTCCAAGAAGATAGAAAACATCAGAGGAGACATGACCTCACCCTGTCTCAGTCCGATTGAGTATTCAAAAAACTCTGAGTATGTGCCGCAATGACGTATACATGATTTAACGGTCAAATACATTGAACGAACAACGTGTAGCATTTTGCCACCTATTCCGCATTTGTACATAAGGAGCTACACAAATGCCATAATGCCATAAGACCCATTACTCCAGTCAGTAGCCGATTTCACCAACATTGCAAAGTATACTTATCTAGCAAAGTATACTTTGAGGGAGAAATCATTTATTTTTCCCAAAATTCATTATTTCGTATAGAACAAACCACTACATTATATTTAATGATTAAAAGTATGCAGAATTATTATACTGAATTTATTACATTATCACAGCCAAAATGGCTGTGATAATGTAATAAATTCAGTATAATACAAATTAATAAATTGAAAATTTCTCCCTCAAAGTATACTTTGCTAGAAAATTATACTTTGCAATGTTGGTGAAATAGGCTACTGAGCCACAAGTATGTCGAATGATATATTAAGTTATCTATTCTTGATGGTTGCGTATAAAAGACGACTTGGAGTGCATATGACGCTTCATTGCAGTGTAAGCTCTCTCACATGGACACCCTGGTGTCGGGTTTACAGAGGTTACACTGTATTAAACACCGGAGAGTGAAAACTGATTTGAACACGGTGTCATACTACTCGATAAGTACATGTACTGCGAGTAAATCTGGGGCCTATTTCACTAGACTTCGTACGACTAAAATGTTCGAAAGTGCAAATTTGGAATCGTCTGGAAAGTTCAATTGATGGATTGTTTACAAGAAAACAGTGTTATTGTGAAATTTACAGACTATCATAGGTTTACACTTACGAACATTTTAGTCGTAAGAAGTTTAGTGAAACGGCCCCCTGGGGCCTAGTTCACTAGACTTCGTACGACTTCGTACAATACTTGTGTTCGTACGAATAATGTTATGATGTTCACATCAACGTGGTTACTTGATGTTATAGTACCTTTGTCGCAGCATTTTCGTGAAAACACATCCACTACATAGTTGATAACAATTGCTGACAGTGCAAATGTGATTCAGAATTCCAATTTTGGTCTTACGAAGTTTTAATGTATGAGTCGTACATCTCAGGGGCGGATCTGGAGGGGTGTTCCGGGGTTGCAACCCTCCCTCCCCCGTTCAGCCACGGAGTTTACATAGATCACAGTTTACCACCAGTTGGAGTCTGAATTTAAATGCCGTAAAACACAGGAAAGTGCATTTCGAAGAGCTCGAAAATAGGACAACCCCTAGTTGCGAACGGTAACTCTTGCAATTAGCTACGGACGATACGGAAGTAGATTGCAAGAGTTACCTTCGCAACTAGACAACCCCGCCCCGCTCCCCAAATCCTGGATCCGCCCCTGTATGTACGAAGCTTAGTGAAACGGGCCGCAGGCTATTAAATCGCATGCACTGTCCGGCTGTATCGCTTAAAATCCGCGGATGAGTTTTGGATAATAAACGTACTGCATGTAATCTGTATATCTATAAGTATGATACGCTAAGTACATCATTTCCTAGTTGCGAACGGTAACTCTTGCAATTACTCCCGTACCGTCCGCAGCTAGCTACGGACGGTACGGGAGTAGATTGCAAGAGTTACATTCGCAACTAATCATTTCCATACATAATAAATATGCTACTATACCCAATTTGTTATTTTAAAAATAATCCGCCAACTATTTATTTTATTTCAAATGTATGTTGATATTTAAAATCTAACTAATTATGTTCAAAAACCAGCAGAAAGTCAGAGAGATAAAAATGTCCATGATAGCAAACGTAAATGCTATGATTTAACAACGAAACTGACTTTGCATGTCGGACCGACTATTTAAGTCCCCATCCGATAGGACTAGGCTATCAGGAAGGTGTCTTGCCCAAGGACACGCCGAATAGGCCAGTGTCGGCCGACGATTGGAACTCGGGACCATTCGATCCGTAGTCCGATGCTCTACCACTGAGCTATTGCGGCTATTGAAAGCAAGCACATACAGACTTATTATTAATAATAGGCCTTTAGCGTCGATTTTTCGCGTACATGGCAAATCAGATTTCTCCGACTTTCTACTGGTTTCTAAACATAATTAGGAAATGTTTAGACATTCTATCATCCCTGTCACGCTTTATCCACCTGTATATTGTAGCTGATATTGTTGTATTATGTACCATATATTATTACATCAGTGTGTGTTCCAATTAGCCAGCACTGTTACATGCGTTACTTTGAAGTCCAGCAGCTGTACAGAACCAGTTCTAAGGCTGTCATTGCTAAGCTGAAATCTGTATTCAGTAGACATGGAATTCCAGGTCATGTGAAATCCGACAACGGTCCTCAGTTCTCATCTCAGGAATTCGCAAACTTTGCAAAAAGCTGGGATTTCAGCCATGTTACCTCTAGCCCGAAATACCCACGGTCAAATGGTTTGGCTGAGAGAACTGTCGGCATAGCATTTTCACTAAGGCTAAGGTTGCTGGTACTGATCCATATCGTGGGTTACTAGAATACCGCACTACCCCTCTGACAGAAATGGATTATTCCCCGGCTCAATTGCTAATGGGTCGCCGTCTCCGGTCATATCTTCCAACAATGTCAGAGCAATTAAAATCACAAATTCCCCCTCATGACATAGTACGTGAGAAAATCACTCTGGCTCACAAACAGAGTAAGAAAGATCATGACAAGACAGCAAAGTCGTTGGTACCCATGAATGTTGGTGACTCTGTGCGAATTCAAATTGACAACAAACGTTGGCAGCCTGCTATTGTTACCAACAAGCACGACCAAAGATCATATATTGTTAGCACGTCTAACGGTGCCGTTTACCGGCGAAATCGCCGACACCTCTTAAAATCAAATGGGAATTCTCAAAATATGTATTTTCAATTACCATCAGTTAACTCGAAACCGCAAAGCTCCAATAACAGTCAATGTGACATTGATTATAATTTGCCTAACCACGACATCCAACCTGCTTCGCCAGCGAAATCTGACATTCCACCTCCAACAGCCCCAGGATTGATTCTACGATCTGGCAAAGTTAAATCAGTGTAGATATGACTACATTCATATACAATGTGCGTACTGCAGACAAATGTGCATACTAATGTAGAATAGTATTTTATAGTGTTTAGTATTACAGTCATCAATATAGTTTATGCTACATTATACATTATAGCAAATGACATAAACTCTATACTGGAGAATTGGATTATCCAGAACTACCGAAACACACATTGTCGTTTTCTCGTGATAAGGGTACAAGTACTGATATGGGACCCCACAGTTAGTGTTGATTACAACGGATATATCACTGTTAAGTTGACATAAAACAATAAACCACATTTATGTAATGTGACCCATGTTTGACCCACGAGATTAAAACAGTATTGGGGAACGGATATATGTCCCACACCTTCACATTAACCACAATTAACATAGCAAACATAGATTAATCTGTTAATCCCACACTTGTGAGATTTGCACTGATGTTACATGTTTATACCCTGTTTAAAGGTATCCTCACAGTAAGGGCAATTCATAGTTCTTTATTTTAAAAACAGGGAAATGTTGTATTATGTACCATATATTATTACATCAGTCTGTGTTCCAATTAGCCAGCACTGTTACATGCTATACAAAGTTAGTTCCCCTGCTACATGTACTGTCATATAAATACAGCCCCATTTGGTATAGCAGCCACTGTTAGTATAACACTCAACCTAAGCAGTCATAGATGTTACATGTATTAAGCTAGTGTATAGTTAGAATACCATTTGTCATTCTATGAAGTCCTACACCACATACATCATAACATTACAGGTATTCAGTGTGGTGTTTGGCCAACCGCCATTTCCCTTCATACCGCACCCATTGCATTTCGATCCGCCCCTGCTGGTGAGACCACATTTCCCCCCGGCCGCTGCCATTCCATATTATAGGCATAGCAATTGGCATCGCTTTTAATGCTAGATATATACAGTACAACCTCTCTACAACAGCCACCCTTGGAAGACGCAAAACTGGCTGTTGTAGAGAGGTGGCCGTTGTATGGAGGTTAATGCCGAATTAAATTTTATCGTCTGATGTTTATTTATATTCTTCGATAATTCTCATCAAATACATGCTTTGACAGCATTTTAGAATCATTTCCAATGGAAATGATTCTAAAGTGCTGTCAAAACATGTTTTATTGAGAAAGAATGCCAGACGACAGTGTTCATGCTCAACTGTCTAAGAGTTAGATATAGAGGAAATTATCCAATTGGGATATAAAATATCGGCTGTTACAGAGAGTGTGTTGTTATAGAGAGGTGGCCGTTCGGAGAGGTTCGACTGTAGATTATTTTAATCCTCCATCAGCATGACGAGTTCAATACAATGAACATACCTACAACACTGATGGACAAAAACCGAGCCAAATTACCTCCCCTGTTTAAATTCAATCTGTGAAATATTGTATCAACATGTTATGTAACAGATAGTAATATAAATTCCATGAGATATTGTATCAATACTCTATGTAACACATATGGTATATAAATTCCTTTAGATATTGTCTCATACCTATGTAACACTATGGTTTATCCTGTCAACACAGTGCCCATCCCGTTTCCTAAGGCTTGCCAGATATTGTTTCCCATTCAAGGCACTAACCTGCCATTCTCTACATCTAAATTCCTTTAGATATTGTCATATAATATGTATTAAATATGGTATATAAATTCAGGGACCATACATACAATTCCATCAGATATTGCATCCCGGCCATTTTTGCATCTAAATTCCATAATACACTATGTCCACATTCCATATAACAACCCTATTATACATTCTATGAGATATTGTACACACATAATTATTTAACTGTAGTTGATTATTAGGACTTTTAAAGGTACATGCCCACTCAGCAGGCACAAACTGCTCTTTATAGGAATTAAATAAGTGTATAAGTGTGTCACTATTCCACCATTTCTAAAGATTACGAATGGCCGCTATACAGATATAATCATTTAGTAATACGTATTTTACTGATAGTGACGCGCGTTGGTATCATGATATTTTCATATGCAAATGAGGCATGGTAATTATTTTAATTGTTTATATTAATTAAATGCGTCACCTGAAAAAATAATATTTTCGACAGATTATAAAGTACGATAATTACACATAAAAAAATAAATACAGAGAACAAATAGTCATGTCCGATAACATTTTAAGGAAACTCGGTTATCGCCCCTGATATCAGTGTGGAAAGTTACGTCTGACATAGAATGTATAATAATGCCAATCAATACGTGGGGTAATGGTGAATGAATGTTTATCTTGTCAGAAAATGTGTCAGATGATGTCTCTGATATAAAGAACATTTTGTGCCTACTGAGTGAGCATGTACCTTTAACACAGTATGTTATTGCACTGCGAATGCTTATTATATGCTATAAATTAAATACTCAATAAATTAATTATTCAATAAATTAAATATGCAATACATTAAATATGCAATAAATTAAATGAACGCACTTCATTTTGTTTATTTCAGCTGGAATCGGTAAATAGCCGTAGGCTAGTAATTATCTATGGTCCATGGAAACTGTGGAAACATAAAGATGAAGTGAACGCAGAGATGGATATTGCATGCAGTACCATGGAACTTCTCCAAACTGGATTCCCCTGGCAAAAAACTGTTCTTAACCTTTAGACCGCTACTCACAACAATTGTCGTCTACTGTTGCTTTTATATCTAGCCTTATTTCTCAATAAAAATGTAATTGATTTGAAGTGCAGTCAAAGCATGTTTTTGACGCTGTCAAAGCATGTTTTTGATGATAAAAATGGAAAATAGAAAATAAACTGCAGACGACAAAAATATTAAGAGAGCGGTGTAAGGGTTAAAGGTACATGCCCACTCAGTAGGCACAAAATGTTCTTTATATCAGAGACATCATCTGAGACATTTTCTTGCAAAATAAATATTCATTCACCATTTCCCCACGTAATAATTGGCATTATTATACATTTTATATCAGACGTAAATTTGCTCACTGATATCAGGGGCGATAACCGTGTTTCAATAAAACACTAACGGACATTACTATTTATTCTATGTATTTATTTTTTATATATACATGTATCTGTATAGCGGGCACCGGTAACTTTTAGAACTGGTGGAATAGTGACACAATTATACACTTATTTAATTCCCATAAAAGAACATTTTGTGGCTACTGAGTGGACATGCACCTTTAACATTGACTATTTATACACTACCGCCTGCGCTAATATTGCCAATATTTGTTAATGTCTTTATTTCAAATACTTGAATATTGTGCTTGAACGCAAGCAGCTTGATTTTCTGTGCTACAGCTCAGGCTCAGGCAATCAAGCTGCTTGTTTGCTAGTTGGCATTGTCAATAGATGTTCGGAAACGTTGATAATCTGGGCAAGTTTACAGCGGAAATGCATTACCCAAATATCCCCATCACCTTGTATTTCACAGTATATCATAATATATAAAACAACGCAAATGGCTTGTAATTTGATCAAATAAACTGGGGTATTTGTTTAATATACAGTAAATCGAATAACATAATCAGCCAATACAAAATCAGATATTACTACACCATATTGAATGACAATGATGATATCTTTTGTTTGGCTGACTATGTCGTGGGAACGAGACAGCTAACTCGTGGGAAATAGGTCCTATATCATGGGAACGTGATAGCTAACTCATGGGAACGTTAACGAAATGATATATCGTGGGAACGAGATAGAAAAAAAATGCGCGTGTCTCATTTAAGTTAGTAATACTTTTACATATGAGCATGATGAGACACGCCATGTTATTTTGTACATACAAACATGTGCGATACCTTTTAAAATATTTACAAAACATGCCCCATATTTCCGTAATTTTCATATTCTACTCCGCGTTTGATATGAAAATTTCATCACATTTTGAGTTAATTTATAGAAAATATATATTAATATACTTCATGAAAAATCGCACATGTTCTTAGGTACAAATTCACAAGACGTGTCTCATATACATGTATAGTCGTTTTACAAATGTGAACCGTCATGGCGAAAATGCTCTGACTCAGTTTGCGAACAGTTTAGCTATTATCATGATTATTACTGCGCTTTTTATCCCGTCAACACAGTGCGTATGTGCCGTGAAACATTTTTGATATCCTGTCAATACGACCTAATCACTGCTTATGAATATGTGCAGTGGCTGGGGTTATTTTTGTCGAGCCCGCTTGCGGAAAGCGAGACATAGTGATCACAATGACGTCCGGGTGTCCGTGCGTCCGTCCGTCCATCCGAAATCTGCGTTAAAGTTTTTAAATACCTTATAATTATCTCTGCAGTCATAAGTCACATTGACTTGAAACTTCATATGCTTATTAGTCATGATCCATATATTCATGCTGTATCCCACTCATGCGGCCCCTGTGCCCAAGGTCAAGGTCAAATGACTTAGAAGTTTGCGTTCCGAAATCTGCGTTAAAGTTTTTAAATACCTTATATCTTTGCAGTCCTAGGTCACATTGACTTGAAACTTCATAAACTTATTAGTCGTCATTAATATATTCATGCTGTATCCCACTCATGCGGCCCCTGTGCCCAAGGTCAAGGTCAAATGACTTAGAAGTTTGCATTCCGAAATCTGCGTTAAAGTTTTTAAATACCTAATATCTCTGCAGTCCTAAGTCACATTGACTTGAAACTTCATATGCTTATTAGTCATCATCCATATATTTATTCTGTGTCCCACTCATGCGGCCCCTGTGCCCCTATGTCAAGGTCAAATGACTTAGAAGTTTGCGTTAAAGTTTCTGTCAAAATTTGCGTTAAAGTTTTCACATACCTACTATCTCTGTAACCATAAGTCAGATTTGCTTGAAACTTTGTATGCTTATTGGACATCAAACTTCAAATAAATACACTCTGAGACCATCAAATGCCTCGGCGGGCTCGACATGCGGGCCGCGGCCATCCTCGTTATTGCATTTTGAAGCTATTTGTAGGTGAAGACGGGATAAATAGAATAGTAGGTTAGTGCCGTGAATGGGAAAAATATCTGGCGCGGCTCGGAAACGGGATGTGCTCGGCAGAGCCTCGCCCATCCCGTTTCCTAAGCCTTATGCCAGATATTTTTTCCCATTCACGGCACTAACCTACTATTCTCTATATCGCAGTCTGGTCAGGATATATACTGTTTGCTACTTAGTTTTATGTATACATACAGTGAAACCCCTCTAAACAGGACACCCTCAGAGGTCCCCATGGTGTCTGGCTTATAGAGGTTTCACTGTCAATCAGGCACTGTATCGTTTTGAGCCATAGTGGGGTGCTGTGCGATCACGACCGAGGCATGTTCAAATGAGATAAATGACCGAGAGACTCATCAAAAATAAAATCACAGAAGTTTCCTTCAAGTTGGTGTCCGGTTTAGAGTAATTAAAACTATTTTCCGATCTACATGAATATGTTAACTGATCAGGATTTACAATGGTACACTACTCAATATACTCATTATTGTGACAAACCATGTGATTTTGTACCTAAGAATACGTGCGAAATTTTTCATGATATATTTATATTTTCTGTAAATGACGTTGAAAAGTGATCAAATTTTTATAGCAAATTTCGTATTTGGCTCTGAACATTCGGTCATTCGGTGTCATTTAGAAACGATATCATGAGATATCGAACATCTTCTTAGGAACAAATATGCAAGAGGGATATAGCGTTAGCCAATGTACGTGCGTACGTGCGTGCTTTCTTTTGAATACATGTACTACCAATGTCCTATCGCCTAATGTCACTGAGGATTTATGTTCACCTTGTTTGTACTTGGCAAATGCGTTAAGGTTTTTTTATTATTATTATCCAGGCTGCCAGCGAGGGGATTAGCTTTGTGATAACGATGCCCTTGATACTCTATGTTACAAATAATACACACGTACATTCCTGGGGCCCGTTTCACTAAACTTCGTAAGACTAAAATGTTCGCAAGTGCAAATTTAGGATCGTCTGGAAATTTCAATTGATGGATTTACAATTAATGATCATAGGCTGCATATGCAGCCTATGCTCAATAAATGTAAATCCAATAATTGTTTACAAAAAAGACATTGTTAATGTGATATTTACAGATTATCATAATTTTGCACTTACGAACATTTTAGTCGTACGAAGTTTAGTGAAACGGGCCCCAGTAGCATTGTTAGCTTATCAAAAAAGATTAAAATCCAGTAAAACAAGCCATTAGATTACCGGTGTAGGCGTATACCATCACACGTATGATATAAAGGCGTGTATGTGTCTGTGTTACTGGTGACATTGGGCTTATGGAATTTGTGACCAGTGTAGCTCCTGATATAACAATTCATTCCCACGAATTAACAATTCGTTCCCGTGGGAACGAATTGGTATTTCGTAGGAACGAATTGTTAAACAGAGGGAACGAATTGTTAAATTGAGGGAACGAATTGTTATTTCATTTGAACGAAATAATAAAAAAATAAAATTCTACATCCCCTGCGGGGCTCCGTAAGAACGACGACATTTCTTGTCTAGTTTTAACATCGTAACAAGTATTGTTCTCACCATAACGACCAAAAAACATAATTAAAATGTTTTATCATACTCAAACGGCAGTGTAATTTAATGGTTGACGTTATAAATAAATAACGTGGAAATATCGGTGAATTATTGTCGTTCATTTCTCATGATCCATCTTCGACGTTTGACAGTGGTAATAAAGAATGCGGGCACAATGGTGCTATAGGATGAATTAATATTGCATATAGCACGTAACAGGTCACTTCAGTCGACATCGTTGATAGGTGTGACATTGCCACGAATACATACAAGGCGGGATTATGAAGACGAATATAGCTCTACTTGTAATTGCAGTAGTACTGGTACGTAATCCATTTTATTATATACGTACTTTCGTTTCCCATTGAAACACAATGCAACGCAAGACGTCAATATGTTTCCATATATTGACGTCTCGTGAGTTCATATTGGCCAGTGCCGGAACTACGCTTCACCTCGCATAACAGTTCCTTCTAAATCGCCACTAATTACTTTATTTTATTACATTTTGTATATTTCTTGCGCATATATAAATTGCGAATGATGTACGTATATAATAAAAAGCTTATTTGACTTGTATGTGGATACATGTCACTCGTTCCTAAAGTAGCTCCTAAAGTCGCGCAATATCGCACGCTGTGGAACTCGTGCATATATCCACATACAAATCACGATTTTCGATGAAAAAAATCATTCTTTAGTCGATAGGTGGGGAGGTTTGTGGGTGGGATGATGTCTTTACCGTCCGCGTGGTTGTGGATATCACCATGTCAGTAAAGGCTAAAGGTGTATTTGCAAAATAAGTCTTTACATGAAATCGTACATTTCATATACTAGTGTATACTATAATATCAGGGGCGGATCCAACATTTGGGGAACGGGGGGTGTCTAGTTGAGAAGGAAACTCTTGCAATATAAACACCTACCGTCCGCAGCTAGCTACGGACGGTACGGGAGTAATTGCAAGAGTTGCGTTCGCAACTAGGGCGTTGTCCTATTGTTGAGCTCTTCGAAATGCACTTTCCTGTGTAGTACGCATTTAAATTCAGACTCCAACTGCTAGTAAACTGTGATATATGTAAACTCCGTGGCTGAACCGGGGGGGGGGGGGGGGGGACGGCTGCAACCCCGGAATCCCCCACCCAACTACATCGGCCACTGAATATACCAATAAATGTCGGTTATCAATACAATACAATACACTACGTTTCATTAGGACATCGGCCCATAACACATAACATGTATAATACAATTTTTAACAAATGTAAGCAGCAATAATAAATTACAGGCTTCTGTGATAAGATGTTCTGCAACATACATATCAAAATTGAAAGTAGCAGAGAATGTGGTATATATGGCTATGCTATAGTAAAGCTATTTGCTGTTTTATTAGTTGCAAACTGTATCTCTTGCAATCTACTAGTATTGTATAACGTCTATTGTCACTGCTATTCCACCACTTCAGCTACTGGAGACCGTACAGGGAGGAGTGTTGCGACTGAACCTTCCCCGTGTGGATACGCCGCGTGCCGGATACGGGACGGTCTACTCGCACGGCGACATGACGGCATCCCGCTCCGGCCTTTCATCACGACACCACGGCTGCCCCGAATAATGACATGGCCGCGCCCTCGCCCCTGGCCCGGCCCAGTGTGTCTCACCTGCCCACCACCGGGAGTGTTAGACAAGGTACGGGATCGAGTATGGCCCATGGAGAACCTAGGGCGGATTGGGGGGGGGGGGCGGATTGGGGGCCGGATACGGTCGCATCTGGAAGGTCGCTGACAGGTAAAATAGCCCGTGTGGTCAACCGAGACTTTTATTTCTGATATGTGGCTGTGACTGGAGAAATGGGTCTTATGGGATTTTCAGCCAGTGTAGCTTCTGGTCAAGTAACACACTCCTGTAGCCTGATAACGATATATATTGCTCGACAGGTGTTTCATTGATTGAATTGCGAACAGTGCAGATCCTGATCAAACTGTGGGGATGCACAGGCTGATCTGGAGCTACGCTGATAACAAAACCCAAAAGCCCGATTCTCCAGTCACAGCCACATACTGTATGAAACTGCATTGGGTATTACATGTACCTCCCTTACCGCATCGTTTTTTTTCGCCGATATTGATTTCGTAAAAACATAACATCGAAAAGTTAGAGACAAAAATTGAGCTCTTGCGGACGTCGATTTAGACCATATATAGACTGTCCACAGATACCATAAGCCCCATTTCTCCTGGCACCATCCCATATAAGTCGTGCAGCCGGGTATGGAAGGTGTTTGTGCCAATTCTCACCATTAAATATAAGCCGAATGAATGAATGAATGTGTCATCCATACAGATCTAAACCGTTACATTGTGTTGGCCCTCGTCAATTTAAGGATCAGTGGAAGAAGTGGGCCAACTCGTGAAGAAGTTAGCCCCCTTCTTCCACCGGCCTCTTCAATTGTACTTGTACACCATCGCTTGCGAGCTAATATTGTCAATTATTTTTTACTTTAAAATATGTGAATATGTGTTACAGCTCAGGCTCAGCCAATCAAGCTGCTTGATTGAGAGTTGTGATTGCCTGAAACATTGAGACATATACTGTAGCACAGCTCAGGCTCAGTCAATCAAGCTGCTTGATTGAGCGTTTCGATTGTCTGAAACATTGACACATACATTATAGCACAGCTCAGGCTCAGTCAATCAAGTTGAGGATTTCGATTGTCTGAAACATTTAGACATGGACTGTAGCACAGCTTAGGCTCATCCAATCAAACTGCTTGATTGAGAGTTGCAATTGTCTGAAACATTGAGACATGGAATGTAGCACAGCTCAGGCTCTGCCAATCAAGCTGCTTGATTGAGAATTGCGATTGTCTGAAACATTGAGGCATTGGACTGTAGCACAGCTCAGGCTCCAATCGAGCTGCTTGATTGCGAGCTCAGGGGGCCATTTCACTAAACTTCTTACGACTAAAATGTTTGTAAATGCAAACTTGTCTGTAAATTTCACTTTAACAATGCGTATGCAGCCTATGCTCAATAAATGTAAATCTATCAATTGAAATTTCCAGACGATCCTAAATTTGCTCTTACGAACATTTTGGTCGTACGAAGTTTAGTGAAACTGGCCCCAGATTGCCAATAGATGTTCAGAAACGTTGTAATTTGGGCAAGATTTATTCAAGCGGTTGTGTGTAGAGCATGTACGCTTTCGTTGTAGGTGACCTTGGAAACCAGCGAACAGCACGTTGAAGCCGTTATATTAACTAGCACTCCTTCGCATTTATTTCCTTAACAAATCCAATATGAGAACAATAACTAACATGTTTGTTCGCGTCATGTTAGTTAATTGGCCTATAACAACGAAACCTAAATATCTATTCAGTGTTTGTGTTATTCTCCCATATACGTTTATATATATATATATGAACTGAAACTATAACAAGAACAATGAAAATGGCGAACAGTGCAGATCAAGGTCAGACTGTGCGGATGCACAGTCTGATCTTGATCTACACTGTTCGCAAATTATTCCGGTATTTAGATTTTATGGTGGTATAGCCATTTCACATAAACTACAACATAGTTGTAGTTTATTAAACCTGCATTCCGCATCCCAGGTAGTAATATAGGGAGAACTTTGTTTCCTCTATTCTTTAGATATGATGTTTTCGGTAAGATAAACCTTCATTTATCATTATCGGAAGCGTTTATTGGCATTATTATGTTTTTATATCAAATATGAATTGCCGCTCTTGGGCGATAACCGTGTTTCCTTAAAAGGTTAACGAAAACAAATATGTATTATCTCTATTTGTGTTTTTGATGTGCAATGATCAAGCGGATAGTTCGTGTTACTTCATACCACATTATATACCGCGACTGCTGACGTGTCACTTCAAATAGTGTGGCAGATTTGTAATTTGTAATTTATTGGTGTACGTTTAACACAAGCATGCTCACGTATGTGGCTGTGACTGGAGAGACAGGACTTATAGGTTGTGCGGCGATCGGTGTATATACTTATCAGCACAATCTGATCAGGGTCTGCCCTGTTCGCCATTTGATCAATGAAGCACCCTTCATGCTTCGAACACACACTATATATCGTGATCACTGTATTAAAAATTGCTACATTGGAACCTCTCTAAACCGGACACTAATACAACACATTTCATCGTATTTTTCATCAGTTTCTTGGTCTCAGGCGATAATGTCTGTTCCTGATCGCATAGTACTATGGCTCATAATGATAAAACGCCTGATTTACAGTGAAACCTCTCGAAACCGGACACCATGGGGATCTCCCAGGGTGTCCGGTTTAGAGAGGTTTCACTGTACATCATCAATACGGGACATGACCCTGGGGTCACATGCTACTGCTTATAAAGCAATTGAAATTACATTGTCCTTAAATTCGTTATTGACCTATATAGGTGTTATATTTTTTCAGGAATTACACTAGTCATAAATCACATAAGCCCAATGTTGCCAGCCACAGTCGCATTTATAGAGCATATTCATATTTTTGCAACGTATAGGACATATGTTCATCGAGTGGTGTGAAATGTCCATATGGACATTTCACACCGCTCGATGAACATGTATGTCATATTCGTTGCAAAAATATGAATATTCTATTTATTATATACCGCAGTTTGTTAGACTGTATACGGTAATGAATGTGTATTTGCAGTCTAATTGCGCTGTTTTCCCGAACATAGATTTTATGAATATAGATAGCGGAAGATGTCGTATTTTCACCGGAAGTTGTTTATTTCATCGATGAGAACATATGACTTTTATTTACATCGTAAATGTATTTCATGGGTAGGTATATAATAAATGTTCCTATTTTGTTTGTAATAGCTTTTTAAATCACAAACAAACTACAATTAAACCTCCCCGAACATCAAAAATGGACAATTACCTCTATATTTAACCTCCGTACAAAAGTCACCGCTCTACAACAGCCAGTTTTGTGCATTCCCATGACTGGCTGCTATAGACAGGTTTCACTGTAATTAATATTTAACAAGGATGTGTGTCGAAACATGATTCCTTGTAATAAGATTCATGTCGGTTCCTGTTTATTGCACGTGTCTCAATTATGATAAGAGCCCGTTAATTTGACATATTTTTGGAACATTAACATAGTGGCAATTAACCGGCCAATATTAACAATGACATGTCGATGATCTAGTAACATAAGGTCGTAACTGCTATGCTAAAGCATAGCAGTTACGACCTTATGTTACTAGACCATCGATGTAGTAAACCTAACTGCATTTTATGAACAAGTTCATAGTGACTAATGCTTGTTTCAGAATGAACATCTATTGCAACATGTTCATATTGACTGCACTACATGTATGTGATGAACCACGTTACAACGGTAGTTGCACCGATGGATGTTGTTAATTAGGTCTTATGCAAATTTTAATATCGTTTGTCGAGCATTTCATTTTATGCAAGTTCGTATACTGATTGAGAAATGTTGTCTGAGAATATAATTGACACATTTCGTAAGTGCGTTTATGAACATTTTCATATCTACTAATGTTTGTCAGAGAACTGAAATATTATGTAAATTTTCATAGCAACTAATGTTGGTCTGAATGTTATGTAAATTTTCATAGCGACTACAATATGTGGGAGCGATGGTACGTTTTATGAAAATTTTCATAGCGACTAATATTTGTCTGAAAACAGTAATGTTAGCGACTCCAATATGTATGAGGGATGGAATGGTTTATGAACATTTTCATAATGAGAGGTATATTACATTTTATGAACATTTTCATAGTGATATTGATATTACGCTTATGAAAATGTTCATAGTGAGAGGGATATTACATGGTATTAACATTTTCATAGTGAGAAGGATAGTACGGTTTATGAAAATGTTCATAGTGAGAGCGATAGTACATTTTAAGAAACATTTTCATAGTTAGATGGATAGTACTGTTTATGGACATTTATATAATGATTATTGTTTGTCTGAGAACGGAATGTTATGAAAATTGTCATATTGACTTCAATATGTTTTTTTTTACCTTATATTGAAGGGTTTGAATTGACTCGAATACCTTCCAAACCCGGGCATTTGAGCCCATGGACATTTATATAATTACATTGTTTGTCTGAGAACGTAAAATTATGAAAATTGTCATATTGACTTTAATATATTTTTTTTTATCTTATATTTAAGGGTGGGAATTGACTCGAGGATCTTCCAAACCCGGGCATTTGAGCCCAACAATGGCAGGCCAATGACCGTTTGCCCGTTATTCCAAATTTACTAATATCTGCCACACATTCGAAATATGTGCATTAAATGAAGGAGGCAATGAGGCGGTGAATTTAACCTAGCTAGTTCATTCTCCTATCGCACGAAGCCGGTATGTAAGACCGTAAAAAAGGCTGAGTGTGAGTGCATGTGATATATGGAGACTCAGTCGTAACAGTGTTATCCTATATCATGTATATAATAATGATATTTGACGGTTGGTCAGGGCAGAACATATCAGGCAGGGAATGTTCGATATTGGAGTATGCACAGGTCGATGTAATATGTTTTCGGGCCCAGCTACTGTCGTTTCCCGGCTTATCGTTATATACGAGTTGCTATTATTCGAGTTCAGGTGTGGCGTTTATATGTTGTTATTTGGTTAGATGACAATGTGTTTCACATAGTCATCTAACCAAATAACAACATATAAATACTTCAATATGTGAGTAACAACGGTGGTTGATCTGTAGCCGATTTCATCAAAATTGCAAAGTATACTTTTGTAGCAAAGTATACTTTGAGGGAGAAATCATTTATTTTTTCCGAAAAGCATTATTTCATTTAGAACTAACGACTGCATATATTTGATGATTAAAAGTATGCAGAATTATTATACTGAATTTATTCCATTATCACAGCCATAATGGCTGTGATAATGTAATAAATTCAGTATAATAAAAATTAATAAATTTATCATAAAATTGAAAATTTCTCCCTCAAAGTATACTTTGCTAGAAAAGTATACTTTGCAATGTTGATGAAATCGGCTACTGGTGATTACTGGGCAATAATTATGAACATTTTCATAACTCTTGAAGGCAAATGAGGTTGTAGAGAGATGAAATATATGAACACGTTCATGGTGACACCAATCATGATCGATCAGTCGTCGGCTACTAATATGTGGTGACATATATAGAGAATAGTAGGTTAGTGCCGTGAATGGGAAAAAATATCCGGCAAGGCTCAAGAATTTCTTTATTTCTCATCAAAAGTATATGTTGTGACCACTCATTTGAACCGTCTCGCCGAGACGGTTCAAATGAGTGGTCACAACATATACTTTGGTTCAGAAATAAGGAAAATAGATAGAGAATAGTAGGTTAGTGCCGTGAATGGGAAAAAATATCTGGCAAGGCTCAGGAAACGGGATGGGCGAGGCTCTGTCGAGCATATCCCGTTTCCGTGCCGCGCCAGATATTTGTTCCCATTCACGGCACTAACCTACTATTCTATTTATCCCGTCAACACCTACAAATGGCTGTAAAATGCAAAAATAGTATTGACTGGATATCAAAAATGTTTCACGGCACCGTGTTTCACGGCACATACGCACTGTGTTGACGGGATAATATAATTTCCATAGTCAAGTCTGAATTTGTCATAACCTCCTTATACATATGGGGTCGTTATTTTGAGCAACTGGTATTGCTCAAACAAAACTTGAGCCTGTTTGTACCTGTTTAGCATTTTCTAATACGCGTGTTTGCATAGGTAATTTGCAGCGCGTGAGAACCAACATAATGAATACCTGACACCAACCGATTTCACCAAAATTGCAAAGTGTACTTATCTAGCAAAGTTTACTTTGAGGGAGTAATCATTTAGTTTTCCCGAAATGCAGTATGTCATTTAGAACTAACGACTGCATATATTTGATGATTAAAAGTATGCATAATTATTATACTGAATTGATTACATTATCACAGCCAAAATTGCTGTGATAATGTAATAAATTCAGTATAATAAATATTAATAAATGTATTTTTAAATTGAAAAGTTCTCCCTGAAAGTGTACTTAACAAGATAAGTATACTCTTCAATGTTGATGAAATAGGCTACAGGTACCTTAAATGATAACCAAATTATCAGTGAAAACAATTGTATTCGCATGCCTACCTCGTGTTCGACAACGATTGTGGCTTACATGTTTACAACAAACTTCTTTGAAGGAGGGTACAAATAATAAACCAACACTGCCCGCTGAAGATGACATATTATCACAGCGTACATGCTCTATGGGCACTACTGTCTGTTTCACGAAAGCTGCACACATTTTACGGCCATATAAACAATTCAAAAACAATATTTTTTTCGATAATAATAAATTAAAGGAAAATTTAAGAATGAGCCTTCTTTTTATTTCGTGAAATTTGGTCAAATATTGGTTTTATTACGAAAAATTGATTTGTCTATGGGAATTTAACATGGGGGAAAAAGAGGTAAAGGACTGTGGGAGGAGTCAAAAAACGAAACATTTTGGAAATTGACTCTGAAACCTAGCTAGATAGCTTGAAGATGATCTAACTAAGAAAACAAAAGCCAAATTTTGAAAATCGGTCCGGTATTTCTGAAATTCAAAAAAAAAAGTTAAATCCCCATAGACATCTTCACTCTGTGAAGATTTCTATGAGGATTTAACATGGGGAAATTGTTTTTCGCAATAAAATTAATATTTGACCAAATTTCACGAAAAAAAAAGAAAGGTCATTCTTAAATTTTCATTTAATTTAATATTATCGAAAAAAATATTGTTTTTGAATTGTTTATATGACCGCAAAATTTGGGCAGCTTTCGCGAAACAGACAGTAATGCCTGCGTTAATCCTAACAATATTTGTAAATTTCTTTATTTAAAACATACTTGAATAATGTACTTGAATTCAAGCATCGTGATTGTCTGAGCCTGAGCGCTACAGCTCAGACTCAGACAATCAAATTGCTGGATTGCGAGTTGATATTGGCAATACGAGGTGCAGTCATAATGTTTTAGGACTTTGCTTATATCTGAAGAACCATTTGGTCAAATCGGTTGTGAAATATCTCATTGGCTTTCGAAGCGGTGTCCTCAAGCCAAAACAATCATCGCACATGCGCCGTTTATTTAAAGTAGAGTTTTATTGTAACTTGTTTCATTGTATGTAACTATTTACATCCAATGGTCCCATTAATTAATTTCGTACATAATTACTGTACTTAGAGCATGTTTGGTTACCTGTTGTTTTCGTATATTATACTGTCATTCAACACTTGATCCAAACCGTCATTAATTAAATACCTGCACAAATTCCAGCAAACAGGTATAATAGACCGGCGACAATATTGTTCCATGGTATCAGAATACACAAATCTGATTTGAAGTCACTATGTAGCGAAACAGTTAAATAACCGCGGAACGTTGTTCCGTCCATTGACGCGGCGTCACAATTGTTTACTTAAAATTTCCTGCACTACCTGAATCCGTGTTGCATAATACGTTTGTTTAAATAAACGGACGAGGTCGAAACTGGACCAGTAGCCCATTTCATCAACATTGCAAAGTATACTTTAGTAGCAAAGTATACTTTGAGGGAGAAATCTTCAATTTTTTTAAAAATTTATTAATTTTTATTATACTGAATTTATTACATTATCACAGCCATTTAATGGCTGTGATAATGTAATAAATTCAGTATAATAATTCTGCATACTTTTAATCATGAAATATATGCATTTGTTAGTTCTATGTGAAATAATGCATTTCTGGAAAAATAAATGATTACTCCCTCAAAGTATACTTTGCTAGTAAAGTATACTTTGCAATGTTCATGAAATAGGCTAGAGTGCATAGTTCAGACATTTCTTTGATGGAGAGAGCAATCTAGTTAGAGTCCTGCACCATACAATCCGCAGAACTATGAACCTCGAAACACATGTATTCCGTGACATGTTAGATTTTTAAACTGCTCCGTAGTATGTTCTTATTTTCAAATCAATTAAATTTAAACAGATGTAAATGTCATATAAAGATGACCAATGTGGCAGGTATATTAAACTTTTTTATCAAGAAAATCCGAGATCTGTATGACTGTATCTTGTAGATGTTCAGAAACGTGTATAATCTGGGTAATATTGACGCGGGCCTGAATTGTTTCAATAGGAGTCTGTGTTCCGAACTTTCCATCCCTTGACACAGTCGAGGTACGTCCCTACCATCTGAGACGCCTGAAACAAGCACGGGATAAGGATAAGCAAACGTGCATTCTGTATAAAGGGCCTAGAAATAGGTGCACATTCCAACCCGCGTACAAACTACTAGTGGATGAGACAGACCCATGAAAACAGGGGGTGGGCAAATTGTCACTATATTTTATTGAAAAGTATCTCTAGATATTATTTCCGTATGATAGCAATATGTAAGTCTTCGTTTAAAGAGTGTATGCCCCTATAAGTGGATCCATCTTACAGCAACATTTCTGATAAAAAATGTGCAGGTTTGATACAATTCAAGTAACAACAATGCAAACTCGCATTCACACATCGGAAAAACACTGAAAACAAATGAAAACAGAAAATATTAATACAGCACAAAATAAACAAATGTTGCTAGATAAAATAAAGAGTAATAAATCTACAAATAAAACATTATATAACATTCAACGGGAAAAAATGAAGACCGAACCCATCAAATCAGAACAAAAATGGGCAAATGTTTTTCCAGACGAAATTCTCAACTGCAAACAAATATATTTAAATACTATACAAAGCACAATAGATACAAGACTTAGGAGTACAAATATTTAATGAGAATTATAGGAATCAGTAAACATATGGCCAGATGTAATATAGTAGAATCAAGTATCTGTGATTTCTGTAACATGCAAATAGAAACATTCAATCATCTCTTTTGGGAATGTACTGTGATTTAAAGTTTTTGGTCACAAATTAGCAGGTTTTTAAAAAAGGTATCCCAACGGAAATTAATTTTTAAAAATTTTCTTTCGGTATAGTTGAGATAGGTGCACATGTCCAACAAACGCAATTTATTATTATCTTAGCAAAATATTACATATTCAAATGTATAACAAAATCGAGCTGGCCTTTAATAATGTTGTGCATTACTTGAAGCATAGTATCAAGATTGAAGAAATAATAGCTCAAAGACAAGACAAATTGGATAAACACAACAATAAGTGGGAACACATTAATATCTAATACGTATATATAAATACATATGTGTGTGTGTTTAAGCAGGACATAAAAAATTAAGAAAAATAATGTATTAGCCTTGTATTAAATCGTAACATCGGGTGACATGGGGCTGCATCATGTGTAAGGGCAAATCGTACATGTACGTACGACTTGATTGTCACGGGCTGGAAATTCATCCATTCTTTCTTTTTTATCTATCTTATACTTCTTTTCATTTGCGCTGAGAAATCCATCTCAGTCTTCATATTTATAGGGACGTAGCAAATTTGTTATCGTATTCTATTTTTTTGCTTGTGTGTTTTTTTTTTTCTCATATCGATTAGTTTTCCTTTATATCCCCCCTCCCTCATTTTTATCTTCCCATTCTTCTATATTTGTGGATGTGGTTGGAGAAATAGCGTTTATGAGGTATCATCCTGCGCAGATCATCCTGCGCATTCGCCAAGCCTGATCATGGACTACGCTGTATAGCCCTACAGACAATAAAAAACATCCATAATGACCCCAGCATACTATATCTGTCATGATTAAACCACAGGGATGCGTAAGATCCGTTCTGCTTCCAATGTCCCAAAAATCCTTTTCCTCCAATCGCTGCCACACATGCTGAATATATTGTTGTTTTCTTTTGTTGTATATGCACTATACACATTTCTCATGCCATGATCATATATGTAAATGTATAATTGTATCTTTGTTCTGTAAAGTAATGAAAAATAAAATATTAAATGACAAAAGGAAAACGTGACAGCCGGTAATTATAATTATCATCCGTAATTATAATTATCAACGAAATTGACTATTTTCATCCAAAATGGCCGCCAAAATTGAAGATGGCTGCTAAAACCCAAGTACATTACCCCACTTCAATAAATCAATTGTAGTGTTACATGTTGTCATCAATTGTTGGCAAAACAGACGTATTTTTATGGATGAACTATGTTCTAAGAGTAAAATATATGATGATAAAATGTTCATAAATACGTAGCAATTGGGAATATATGTAAAACAATCCAATATGGCTGCCACATATTATAGTTGCCCATTTCTGTGTTTTTTAAAAAGTCTGTAGCAACAAAGCAAATTCGCATTAACACATTGTAAAACGATATGAAAAGATGATAATCAATGGTTGCAATTTATAGAACATCGGAACTTGTAGTTACGTCAAAAGCTGCTACCAAAATCTAAGATGGCCGCCAAAATTATAACAAGTTCACCCACCTACCCAACCCACGGCTAACACAATCAAACTCGAGTATAACAATTATTATAAATGCAATTCAATGTTTTTCCCAAAATATCACAATTCTACATGTACATGTAACTATACAATCAATTAATATCTATATAGTTTAGTAGTGAAGAAATAAAAAAACAACACATTAATTAATGAAGAAATGAAATATAATGAAAATTACATAAACAAATTAAGAAATGAATGCTGAGTATATCAATAGTTCACTATATGCCTTCATAATTCACAATACTCAGTTGAAACAGAGTATTGTCCAAATTTTCCCCAAGGCTATGCTTATAACAACAATATTACCTGACGATAGTATATGTGTGGAACAGTATTTTGATTTCAAAGTAAAACAATGTTATGTTTCACAAAGTGTGCTTCCTGGTACTGAAATAGTGAACGGAAATTCGTTACCAACTTATCTTCCCTCTTCATCAGAGTAAATTGTAGCTCAGTGTATATAAGAAAACACACATTCATTGTATATGGCATTTGGAGTCAATAAAGTGAAAATTAAAGGAACATTGAATATCTGCGACATCATCAAGTGAGACACTGTTTCTTTAAAATACGTTAGAACATCTCATCATCAGTTGGGTCTCTGTAGAGTGCACATCATTAACAATGTAATCCTTCATATGTTTAGCCACTGTATTTTCACATGCAGTTTGAGTAATAAACCAACCTAAGTGATCGAACTTAAGTGATTGACGCAGTTGTCATTCAACAATGAAACATGCCCGTTTGTACGATAATAAAATTAGTCTTTGTCAAATGCAGAATATATCATAGTTGTATGCCAGTCCACGTGTACATGTATTTTATTATTATTATAATGCATAAATTTGACTTTTGTAGAGAGCGTAAAACATATTATGTCCTATGTGTGTATAACTGGGATCAAGTGAACAATGTTCTCGAGCCAAAACAAGTGTTACAGCTATTTGATTGTATCTGAAATATGCACAGATCACAAGTTATCAATAAGCATAGCTTAAGTTCGACTCGTATGTTCTAAAAGGCCGGCACTGGTTTATATTCAATACCATTATACACTAGTGTAATAAATGTGCAAATCAGACGGGTACAATCAAGCACATTAGGTAACCAGTATATGCTTAGCAACTCTAACATTTGTTTTGATGTAATATTATATTTATTAAAGCTTCTTGACTGATTTATAAAGAAACTCAGCATAGCCTCTTATGACATCAGTAAACTCGTTAATAAATATAGTAAATCATCAGGCAAATTAGATCCTCTATATATATATATATATATATATATATATATATATAGCACTGTTGTTGAGACCAGATGAAATATGCCACTTCACGAGTGGGTGTAGGTTTATAACATTTTTCTGTTACTTACTGAACGCCCCTCAATTATATCCCTATTTGTGTCGTTGACAATTGTCTTTCCAAGTGCTAAACTATACGTAAACAGAAATATACTGTAGACTACGTGTGGGAGATTCATCAGGTAAGCTTTCTAAGTATTTCAACAATGTTCTACACTGTAGTTTAGACATTTCTACCGCCCGTTTGTATACATAGTTGTGTCCACAGCATTAACACGATTTGTGATTACATATGCGTCACTGACACGGAGAAGGACCTTGCAGTATTTGTAAGGCAAATATGTGTACCTGTATCATCATTCACCATCCAAATTGGTGACATGTACAACATATAGAAATGGTATTGATCGAATGGCGACCAACAGATGCAGTGATCAAACTGCGCGGATGCGCAGACTAATCCGGGCTACGCTAGCCATCGTAAGACCACTTTTCTTAGCCGGTGTTCCTTGTGTCAAGCTGTCAATTCACACAATGACCATATACACACAACGTGAGTGGTTTGCCATGAGGCATGACATTTTCGTGCCCATACGAAAACCGGGCTTAGTGACAACGTCATGAAAAGCGGTAAACGACGTCGGAAAAACGACATTTCAAATTGTCTAGCGTTGCCGTAAAAGTTCACAGTTTGCCCTCCCATTTACGTTTCCTGGTGCCAGTTAACATTAAGTGTGAACAGAAAACGGAAAATGATAACTGACTGAAACTTTCACTAATATGAGACGCGATACCTTGTACCTCGGTACACATATTATGACGTCATGGCTTGACGTCACGTACTTGTGACGTCATTGAACGTGAATACATGTTTGACGTTATGGCCATGGTGTCGTGACAAAATATTATAGCAAGGATAATTGCACGAGTTCCTCGCAGCATCAATGCCTTAGAAATGCTTCAGGCGCTGTACATTATCGCCTAACTGTCGTTCTTTGACATTTTTACTCTTTTTCGTTGGTTGTCCTTATGAATTCAAAATGGTGAGCGCATAATTTAACTGGCTACATATCAGCGAAGTCTTCGCTTACACTGCACTTTGATTCCTAAATAATCTTAAATATGAACAACCCAGTGTATGAATGACAACGATATTACCATCTATTATCTTGGTAAATTGAGACTTTTGAACAGTTCTATCCAGTACTTGGCGAATGATATGCCATTTAATTACACTCATTTTATCATAAATGGAGGTAGACACGCAGCTATATAATGACATAAATAGCCGGGGTTTGTATTGAATTTAAAATAAATGCATCAACATATTAATTGGAAATGTGATGGTCATAAACTCTCTTTTGTAGTCGAACGTGCTTTTGTAGTATCAAATCATCAGTTTATCACTTGACTGCATAATAAGGTATATCAGGCGATGGTAATGCGATCCTCAAGAAAGACACACGGCGACAATTATAAGATATTACGCTACCAAATCTGCCCGGTATCGTGTTTTATCACAAAGTTAATGTTATAAGCGGCCTACTGCCTACTTTAAAATATGTCGTCGCATACGAAATGTTAAATGATGTCGCTATTATTCCCCAAAATTATTTCAGACAGCAGCAAACAACAGGGAAACGCCTCACTCTGCCTTATTTGAAAAGTATTCATACGAAATTACGTTACTTGGGCCGCAATCCAAAACATGACGTTACATTAGCAACTGCAACACGAGCCATAAACATTATTTTCATACTTTTTCTTTGCATAATGGGAGACACTTGGCCAGGCTATGAGATATCTAAATTTGGTTGACATGCGTTAAAGATGACAAATCTATAGGACTGTCCGGGTATTTGATCAACACCCCGTGTATACGCCGTTGATAAAAACGTCGTATAAGTTTTTACCACGCGTCATAAAAATACTTCTAAGATGAAACATAATTGGGATACATTGATAATTTTGGCGGCATATGGCTTTTAAAAGATGTACAATCCAGAATACGCGAAAAAGTAAAAACTGAAAATGTTGTCATTAAGCCCTGTTTTCGCACGGCGCGGCTCATATATTACCTGTGGTACGCCTTTGTCTATCAGTCGGCCTCCAAGAACATTACCAATGCCGGGTACTTCTTTCACTGACTTGTTCCCGAGTGGCTCTTTCACAAAATCATCGTGTTTGCGAGTGGTATTACCTTTCCCGTCCTTAGCAGCCATGTTAACTGCAATTATTAAAGGGACTTTTTCTCTAATGTGTCTGTGAATGGAAAAATTGGGTTAATCAGATTCATGGCTAGTGTAGATCCTAATCCGATGCATGTAGCACACTCATTGAGCCTGATAATGATCAATATCAAGGTGTGCGATCACGTGGTTACCACAACAGCAACAAATACTGAAACTTCCAGAAGCCCTCCGATTAAAAGTACGTCAAGTTGTCCTTATTATGTAACATATTTTGATGAAATAGTGCGCATCACACGCGTCTTGTTAAGCTCCATTTGGTGGTCTCGGTACATTGGCCAAAACTTCTGTCATTATCGCGAAGAATCGATTTCTGTTTCTACTAAAACGGAAATTGTTTCTTCACAAGAACGACATAAAGAAGTGCCGAACTCCCGTGACCACCAAATGCAGCTCAAGAAGACGCGTTTGCTGCGCCATATTTCATCAAAATCCGTGGCCTATTAAGGAAAATATATAATAATACTTACTTTGGAGTGGGCGCGCTTTCAACATTTTCTGCCATTGTTGATGTTGTTGTAACCACGTGATCATGCACCTTGAATATTCATTGTGCAGATCCTGATCAGACTGTCTCAGATGTACGAGGTGTTTTACCTCATCAATGTGCATGATCACGTGGTTACCACAACAACAACAATGTCTGAAAGTGTTGAAAGCTCGCTCACTCCCATGTAAATATTATTTGATATTTTCCTTAATATGGCGCAGCAAACGCATCTTCATGACCCCGGTACTTCGGCACATACTTATGTCGTGTTTGCGAACAATCGATTTCCCTGTCAGTATTGACAGTATACATGGAAATCGATTCTTCGCAAAAACGACAGATGTTTAGGCTAAAGATACCGAGACCACCAAATGCAGCTTAACAAGACGCGTTTGATGCGTCATGCGACATATTTCGTTAAAATCCGTTACATAATAAGGACAATATAACAGAATACGTACCTTGAATCGGATGCGCTGCTGGAAGTTTCAGTAATTGTTGTTGTTTTTGTTATTGTTGTTGTTGTTGTTGTTACCACGTGATCATGCACCTTGTTCATGCACAATAAATGTCATAATATATACCAATCAATATCGCCATTTTATTTGATCACATTCACAAAATTATACGATATAACACATATACATGATCTAAAACTCTTATTTATTAATTGAATTAATTTACAAGCTTATTAAGCTATCTAAAGTTTCTAAATAAAATTTAGCATTTACTGTAATTCCCTACATCGCGTTGTTCACCTATACTTCGCGTTGTGTGCGGCTGTAAATGTAAATGCTTTGATTTAACGACGGCACTGGCTCAATGACCTTGCATGTCGGGACCGACTATTTAAGCCCCCATCCGATAGGACTAGGCTAGCACGAAGTTGTCTTGCCCAAGGGCACGCCGAATCGGCCATTCGGAGCAGGTCCAGGTTGGAATCGAACCAGGGGTCTCCTGATCCGCAGAGTGACGCTCTACCTACTGAGCTAATCCAGCCAACTATAGTTGCGCGGCTGTTTTGTTTTTGTTTTTTTTAGCTTATATTTAACGGCGGCACTGGCTCTAGGACCTTGCTTGCCGTCTCCCAAGAATGGGAGAAAGAACGGAGGTAGAGATTTTTTGAGAGAAGCCGGTAATTCGTATTTACAGAGCAACTACGAATTATCGGTACCCATTTACAGCTGGGTGAACTGGAGCAGTGTGGATAAAGTGTCTTGCTCAAGGACACAACGCACGCCGCTAGTCATGCTCGAACCCACGACCCTTGGATCAGTAGTCCGACACACTAACCATTACGTCACGGCGCTCCAACACGGCGCGGCTGTCCCAATGAACCAGACTTTTATACCCTTGGTCAAGATCCGCCTACGGTTGGTCAGTGCCATCTGAATACGTCATCAGCAACCAATTGTATACAAGGGACTAGGGAGTATCAATAATAGCCAATGGGATAGAAGTAGAATGATGCAATCGTTGCCATCCTCTCAGTCGAAACACACGTGTTGTCATACAGCACCCACGTGAGAATAGTATACATACGAAACTTAACGCCTGAACCTGATGGAGGCTACAATGTCACAATAAGCATAAGCAGGGTAGGTGATTGTGTTTGCCTTTTGGAATTTTCGCTACACATGTCGTGATTGTTTTTCATATCCAATTTTCGCGGCCACCTTACCTGGACAAAATCCATAGTGACCACATGGTCAATTTCAGCTGACCAATACGTGATGGTCTCTCGGCAATTTCCGTGATTCCAGGTTAACATGTATCTCACTTCCGAACGTGTTTACTTTATTGAAAATGACATTTATGACAACGTGAAAATTATTTCCAAAGTTAAATATGTTTTCCGTAAATGACATCACAAATATGTTATACCAAATGCGGAATTAAATTCTTCCTTTGTACAAATAAATTTCAAGGAAGTTTAGTTTGCAGTAAATAATTCGCGATGCTTCTGCTTAATTCCCTGTAAATAAAAACAACACATTTCCATTTATTGACAATTTTATAATTTGTGACACTTTCACCAATACTAGTTTCGATAATCGGTGGCAATCTCGTTAATATTGCCCTGAAATCAAGAGAAACATGCAACTATACAAATAGTTACAACCAGCGTAAGTAATTTTGTAAACTAACTTAGTCTGGCCAAGATTTATAATTCCCGTGTATGGAAAAAGGGAATTACGTTAATTATTTCTAACCATATCAAATAAAGATGAATTATATTAAGTGTTGCAAGTTACAATTATATCAAAGATAATCAAATAAGGCAAAGTCTATGCTGAAATTACAAATCAGTATATCAGTTGCTATAGGTGTATACTATGATCAGACTGCGC
Source organism: Conchocele bisecta (assembly GCA_029237695.1). Classification (NCBI taxonomy): domain Eukaryota; kingdom Metazoa; phylum Mollusca; class Bivalvia; order Lucinida; family Thyasiridae; genus Conchocele; species Conchocele bisecta. Next base: position 35,581,128 of record CM055278.1, read on the forward strand.
GGATGCAGACCGTATATGCGTGTATGCTGTTTTCTAATCGATTTTTAAAATGTGTACGTGTATGAATCTGATCTGGGCTTACACTGTTCATTAGTCATTTTAAAGCCTGCACTATAGTTATGCGGAGAAAACAACCACACAGACGTAATAAATACTTAAATCGCGTAAATAATTACAGATAACCCATGTACTCGTTATATATATTCTCAGGCTAGCGATTTTTTTAAAGTTAATATCAAGGGCAATATACATGTAGCCTAATGCAAAACAGCGATTGAAAAACCAGTGTATATCCATATCAAGCTGCGCATCCGCACATTCTGAACGGGGTCTACACTGGTTGTACAAATATAGTTCAAGGTTTAGTTTGCAGTAAATAATTCGCGATAATTCTGCTTAATTCCTTATAAATTAAAATCAACACATTTCCATTTATTGAAAATTTTATAATTTGTGACAATTTGACCAATATTAGTTTCGATAATCGGTATAAATCCCGTTAATATTGCCCTGAAATCAAGAGAAAACATGCAACGATATAAATATTTACAACCAGTGTAAGTAATCTTGTAAACTAACGTAGTCTGACCAATACTTATAATTCCCGCGTACATGTAAAAAGGGAATTACATTTCTAGCCAAATCAAATAAAGATGAAATTATATTAAGTACTGCAAGTTGTAATTATGGAGATAATCAAATGAGACAAAGTATATGCTGAAATTACAAATCAGTAGAAATTTTGGTTACTTTGTTCACAAATAATTTTACCCACAACACGGTAATGCCTCGGGTAACATTCTAAGCTTTTAGAGTGACCGTAAGCAGGTGCCCGTTTCAACGAATATCACGGAAATAGCCGAAGATTTACGTGGTACGCTAATTGGAAAATGAAAACAGATCAAGTCATTACTATTATCTAAAAAGGACCAAAATAATATTAACTTAGAAACATGATTTTTATATCAATATATAGAAAAATGAATGAGCTCATTGAAAATACCTGTGATTTTTGTGTAACTATTCTTGTAAAATGAGATTTTGCAATTTTCCCAACGAAAATCTAGAAGAAAAATCACAATTTGCTATATAAATCATATAAAAACTACCGACTACGTTTAAGGCTAAAAAGAACCAAAATGTTTTTATTTTAAAAAAAACACGATCGAAACATCATCATAAAGTACAATAATTGAAGTTTAAAATGTGACATGTGATTTTTCAATCGGTTGTGTAGTTTAAAAGTTACGTAAGAAAAGGTAACAGTCTCCTATATAATTCCGTATAAAAATCGCCGCTACTGATGCAGATTTTCTACAGGAACAATGTAAGGTGGTCGCTAAAGTTGGATATGGTTACACTACAAAATGTGTGGCATATGAATTTCATATGTTTTTCATATGAATTTCATATGACAATTTCATATGCAAATGATATAAAGTGAGACGATATGCAATTCATATGCAAAATATTCATGTGCATTTCATATGCAAATCATATGAATTTCATATGCAAATCATAAGAATTTCATATGAACACCCATGTACAATGCTTTTAAATATATACAATTTTCATATGAATTCATATGAAAAACATATGAATTTCATATGAATTTTGTATATGAAAAAATAATGTATATTTCATATGAATTGCATATGTGGCACATCTTGCTGTGAAATGGTCTTATTTTTTTAGATTTATTTTCTGTTTAGTTACAAACATGCATGTTACATAATAGGACATATATACATGTACATGTGTAGTCACTGGAGAGTGCATGACAGCAGGACACGAGTCCACTTTAGTTCAATTATTTTAATACAGTGGAATCTCACTATACCGAACACCACGGGTACCAATAACAGGCGTGTTCGGTATAGAGAGGTTCAGCTGTACAACTCGGGTACCTCAAAGCCCCGCTCTTCCACAATGTCCATGATGTGGGCCTGACAGCTGGTGATTGATTGCTTACAGTTGAGAACTCACCATACCGGACACCATGGCGGTGTTCGGCATAGCGAGGTTCCACTGTACTTGCATTTTATTGTAGCCGGCTGTCATGTACACAATATATAACAGCATCATGGTATCTGTATATACTATAAGTAAATGCTAACACCTACTTCAATCCTTTCAACACAAAACGCTAGTATTAATAGTTATAACGAACAGTATAGATAGATATAGATGAAACAACTCAATCATCCCATCAGAATCCTCACTGATCGCAATTATTTTATTAGATTAAAATATTACATTAAATGTCTCAATCCGATCGCCAAGTGTGAAATGAGAATGAGTATATTTTAACGTCCCACAAACAGCTAAGGTCACATAAGGATGGAATTAAAGTTTGACGTATCATTCGACAGACTAGTTGGATGGAAATATTTACATGCCCTAGGGTAGGATTTGAACTCACAACCTTCAGTAGTGAAGTTCTGTAGCCGATTTCACCAACATTGCAAAGTATACTTTTCTAGCAAAGTATACTTTGAGGGAGTAATCATTTATTTTCCCCGAAATGCATTATTTCATATAGAACTAACGATTGCATATATTTGATGATTAAAAGTATACAGAATTATTATACTGACTTTATTACATTATCACAGCCAAAATGGCTGTGATAATGTAATAAATTCAGTATAATAAAAATTAATAAATTTATCATTAAATTGAAAATTCCTCCCTCAAAGTATACTTTGATAGATACGTAAACTTTGCAATGTTGGTGAAATAGGCTACTGTACTCTGTCCCTGAGCCACAGCCCATCCCAGACTAGTGTGAAAGGGTCGAGACAATATTATCAACGAGCAGCATGATACAAGTATTATGAGTTGCATGTATGAATGTAACGTGTTTTATAGGAACATGAAATGGTCGTATTATGTCATATTTAGAAATGAGATTTCATTATAGACGCTAATGTAACTAATTTAAATAAAACATATATATTTAGTAACTATTTATTGCAAACCATGTTTATAATACCGCCAAATTACTAGCATTGGAAATGCATATTATTTTTCAGCATCATATATATTGTTTTGCAAATCCCCGATTTGTACGGGCGACTTATCCAAGGTGTATGATCACGTGGTTACAACGACAACAACAAGTACCGATTCAAAGTACGTACATGTATTTATTTATTTTTTCCTTTTTATGTAACGGATTTTTATGAAATATGGCGCATCAAACGCGTCTTGTTAAGCTGCATTTGGTGGTCTCCGTACTTTGGCACAAACGTCTGTCGATTTTGCGAAGAAAATATTTCGATTGTACGGGAAAATTACAAAAGTTTGTGCGAACTCCCGGGACCACCAAATGCAGCTCATGAAGACGCGTTTGCTGCGCCATATTTAATAAAATCCGTTGCATATTAAGGAAAATATCAAATAATACTTACTTTGGAGTGGGCGAGCTTTCAACACTTTCAGCCATTGTTTGAAATAAATGCTTACAACTTATACAAGATCACCTTTTTTCGATAACGGACAGCTGTGTCAAATGCCAGGTGTTTATCTGATGACATCATTCAGCGCGAGGCTGTAAACTGTGTGACCTTTAGGCTATGTTTTGAAATTAAACTGATCGGTCAATACGTCGTTTGATCTATGCCGCAAACGTTGGGGAACATGCAACTTTTACCCTCGCATCAAGGGGCAAAATAACCAATTACATGCTGAGGAGACGCTATTATTTTTGGGAAAAATCCTAAATATGTTCCTCCTATGCGCTCAGAAGTATACGTCAAAACCACCATTTGAACCGTCTAGTCGAGACGGTTCAAATGAGTAGTCACAACATGTACTTTCATTGAGAAACAAAACAAAAAACTTAATACCTGTAAAGGTGTATTCCGTCAATTTCCGAAAGGAATGGGTTAAAGATACATTCTCGATTATACGCAGATCTGTCGTCATATTTGCCGATATTGATTTCGAAAATATTTCCCGTAAATGGTGTTGAAAAGTTGACACAAAATTCAGAGTTCATGTGGAATTGTCGGTGACTTTAGATATGAAAGGAATGTTGGGTCGCGGCGTAATCGTCTGATGATGTGTGCGGTCTGGTTTCTTGCAGACTTCAAAATAAAATCGGGACCTTGTAGTATTCTTTGATGTTAGACTTCAAAGCATTTGGAAGAGCTATGATCGCCGATTCATTGGTTGCATAAATTATTGGACGAAATACTTGAATGCATGCGCGCGTGTCATTTGTGTTTACAATAACACCGGTATGGATTAATTTACTGATTCTTACGTGTTTCACCGAAAGGACCTGGGCCAGTTGTGTTACCGTAATACTCGTACATATACGGATATTAATTATTGCAAATTCAACACATTTTTTTTTTGCTGTCCGAAAACTTAGGGTTAACAAAATGTCCACAGTTTTCACCTGTCCGAATTTTTAGAGACACAAAAAATAATGATTTTCTTGAAAAATAAGGGTGTCCGAATATTTAGGGTGTCCGAAAACATAGGGTCAGTACGGTACTCCGTTAAATGCAACACAAACCGCTTCTCTATCAATATTTCATATTCGTACTCTGAGAAAGCCTCAGTCTCTACCAGATAGAACCTCATGGGAGCTTTACCTATAGAAGCAGAAATACATATTACACATTTGTTAGAAATCAGCATATTCTCACTTTTGGCACCAAAACATAGAGGATATGGCCAGTTAGAAAAAAAATGATAGGAAGTATAGTTTTTCATGTTGTTCATGTCAAACTGTTACATACTGCTGTAAATCAGATCAAAGTGTTTTAACGGACTGGTCATCGCAATATATAAGCAAAATCAATGCATTTAACATAAAGCTGCTCCTAATAGATTTGTTACAAACCAAACATCTTTTATAATCTTATTTACGAAATATGTAAAGGAATTTCAATAATGTGTATGTAGCATTGACAAAATTGTTACATACATCAATTACCTCAAATTTTGAAATAGTCCGTTCATGATAATAATTAATTGATATAAAGTTTATAAAAATAAATCCTGTCCCTGTAGGTTTATTATAAGTTGTAAATAGCTCATGTAGTGCTATTTGATGTATAAATAAAGGAAGGTATATGATATGTATGTAACATTGACGAAAACATGTTACAGTACCTTAAAGATGTTACAATGGAGTATTCAGGGTATTTTAAATTATAAAATTGTGGATTTAAACAAAATTTGGTGATAATGGGATGGTTGCAAACTCTAATCTGCTCATTTAAACTTATTACTAACATAAATAAATAAACCTGAAAATGTGCATGTAACATTTACAAGAATAACATATTGCAATCTATTTATTTATTACACATTAATCAAAATATTTTCTGTGTAAACTGTTAACAATCATCTTATCTTTATACAGTTTATTGTCTTACAAGAAGAAATTCCAGTTGCCACATAGTAATAAGCATCCAGTCTCTAACAAAAAAGTATTGCTTGGCATATTTGTCAATGTTACATACGCGATTTCGATCAAATGTCACAATATACTTCTCAAGGTAAGGCATGATTTAAAATAATGCCTCTACAACAAATAAGGTCCAAATAGGTTTGTTACAAGCCATAAACATATAGTATAATCTCATTTCTAACAGTTTAAAATGAGCATGGAATATGTGTATGTAACATTTGACAAGAAAAATATATTGTAGCCATTTTTTCATCAACCAATAATCAATGCATTTTCTGGTAAAGGTGATTGTTAGTGCACAGTAAAACATGTCCTTACACAACAAAGAAACTAAGATCCCATTTGAAACATAGGATCACCAAATACATATTACCTCTTTGTCAATGTTACATACACGAGATTCAGCACATTTCTATCTCTCCGTAGTCAAAGGCATGTATATTCTGCAAACAACTGCAATTGTCCAAACCCTAGTGGCGTGGACTATGCCACGTTGTAGTTTTTCTAACAAAGCACAAAATCAAAAAAAATCTCTTAAATGTCCCCCTATTAGGCCAAATACTGAATTCTGGCCCATATACGTCTGAAATAAAATCGATCTTACACTGAAGAAAACAAATATTCTATTTCTTTTATGACTATATAACGCCCCTTTTACGGATTTTTGCATTATTTAATTATTTTATGTTCCCGCTAGATACCTCCAGTTTCAGTCGTAACCCGTGGGGTGCCAAGAAAGTAGTTCGGCAAAGCAGTGACTTTTCGAAATCGACATTTCACGGCGAATCTGGTAAGCCTATTTCACGGGTGTAACATGGATTTCAATTTCACTGGTAAAACACGGTAATTCATGGATAGTCATAAAAGAAACACGTTATATTGTTAATTATGCTCTCAAAATTGAGTATTACCTTGTCTCAAGTGCCGATTCTTTTTAGTTTGTCTCCAATATCCATTTAAGTTTCTAAAATAAATCCAAACGTTCTTTCAACACTGTGAACTGTGTAATTGATTAGTTTCCGGTTGCATGAATACGGGTGTAAATCACAGAAATCAAACTAGTCGACGATAGTTTCGGAGTACCTCAGTTGTTTCTTTCCGGTAGTACGGATTACTCGGCTTTATTCATTCAATTTACCTTCGCCAACAATGAACCAATGATGATTATTGCGAACTGAATATTCTGCATACATCGGTGTATTAAAAGCATTTTCGCGATGTAAGTTGAACAGAATTACACAGAAATAGATACTTTAATATTTTATTAAGCATTTACTATTCATAAATTTAGATAATATTTTTATTTTATGAGGTTCCAAGTCATTCCCACATGTGCATGGTGGCACGAACTATCAGAACATAACTCAAATATGTCCAACTATAGCTAAATAAATGTTTAACTGAGGACTATATTCATTCAGTTAATAAATAAGTTAAAGCATTTTAATCAGATTATTGTCTGGAATCCTGTTGTGAAGCAGTTTAAGACACGGGTAACATCGCAACACTAAATATTACCCCACCCACTTGAACACACATTAAAGATTTACAATGTGAATGCATGCGTATTGACTTGAAAGTTGAATACAATGAACTTATTTTAGTGGCCATGTGGTTTAAGCAGGTCATGAATGACATGATTTCAGGTCCAGTTGAATGTAGCTTAGATAATCTTGGCTATACGGATAAGACTTTTACTACTTCATCTGTCTTGTATGCTTTCTGTATCCTAGCCGAGATACTTACTGTGTTGTTTTTTTTGTCACACTAACAGCTCATTCTTTCTCCCATAACACTTGTAAAAAATTATGTTTTACACGGGTAAGTCAAAAATAACTCGAAAATAGCCAACTGGTGACCCCAGGACCCCTATTGCGACCCCTTAAGGGGAATATGACGGCATGAGCGCCCGTCTATATTGTCTAGTATACATGTCCGAACAACAGGAACACACGATTGAGTGGGGCACTTCTCCCGAAGCACTTGTAAAAAATATATTTATCAGGGTATGTCAAAAATAACTCGAAAATGGACAACTGGTCCCCAGGACCCCTATTGCGACCCCTTAAGGGGAATGTGACGGCACGAACCCCAGTCTATCTTGTCTAGTATACATGTCCCAACAACAGGAACACACGATTGAGTGGGGCACTTCTCCCGAAGCACTTGTAAACCAGTAGGTTTTATCCGGGTATGACAAAAATAACGCGAAAATGGTCAACTGGTATCCCCAGTATCCCCATATGGACCCCTTAGCAGGAATGTGACGACATGAACCCCCGTCTAAGTTGTCTAGTATATATGTCTGAATAATAGAAAAACACCATTAGGTGGGGCACTCCTCCCGAAGCACTTGTAAAAACGTATGTTATATCCGGGTATGACAAAAATAACGCGAAAATGGGCAACTGGTGACCACAGGACCCCTATTGCGACCCCTTAAGGGGAATGTGACGGCATGAACCCCCACCTATGTTGTCTAGTATAAACGTCTTAATAATAGGAACACACTATTGAGTGGGGCACTTCTCCCGAAGCACTTGTAAAAACGTATGTTGTATACGGGTATGACAAAAATAACGCGAAAATGGGCAACTGGTGACCCCAGGATACCCATATGGATCCCATAAGGGGAATGTGACGACATGAACCCCCGTCTAAGTTGTCTAGTATATATGTCTGAATAATAAGAAAACACTATTGAGTGGGGCACATCTCCCGAATCACTTGTAAAAAATTATGTTTTATACGGGTAAGTCAAAAATAACTAGAAATGTGCAACTGGCTACCCCAGGACCCCTATTGCGACCACTTAATGGGAATGTGACGGCATGAACGCCCGTCTATGTTGTCTAGTATATATTACTGGATAATAGGAACACACGATTGAGTGGGGCACTTCTCCCGAAGTACTTGTTTTTTGCAGGTATGGAAAAATAACACGAAAATAACATCAAGCTCTCTAACCTTAGCGATAAGCGCTAGCAATAACCTGCTAGCGATAACTTTCGGACCCATTAGCAATAGTGTATAACGGATCAAGCGTGTATTATACAAGGATACAAGGAGCAAGATCACACAAAGGACTGTGAAGAAAGTTGTTTGTATATATAGATAATAGTAATAATAATGAAAATATAATAGAATGTTACATTTCGAAAACCGAACTTTAAAAATATTAAATACAAAAATAACACGAAAATGGGCAACTAGTGACCCCAAGAGGTACCCCAATTGTACCCCTTAAGAGGAATGTGAGTGACTGCATGAACCCCCGTCTATGTTGTCCAGTATATATGTCTGAATAATAGGAACATACCATTGAGTGGGGCACTTCTCCCGAAGCACTTGTAAAGAAACATGATTGATCCGGGTACGTATGACAAAATAACGCGAAAATGGGCAACTGGTACCCCAGGATCCCCATATAGACCCCTTAAGGGGAATGTGGCGGCATGAACCCCCGTCTAAGTTGTCTAGTATATGTCTGAATAATACGAAAACACCATTGAGTGGGGCACTTCTCCCGAAGCACTTGTCAAAAATTATGTTTTATCCGGGTAATTCAAAAATAACTCGAAAATGGGCAACTGGTGACCGCAGGACCCCTATTGCGACCTCTTAAAGGAAATGTGACGGCATGAACCCCCGTCTATGTTGTCTATTATACATGTCTAAACAATAGGAACATACGATTGAGTTGGGCACTTCTCCCGAAGCACTTGTAAAAAAGTATGTTTTATCCGGCTATGACACGAATAACTCGAAAATGGGCAACTGAAGACCCCAGGACCCCTATTGCGACCCCTTCAGGGGAATGTGACGGCATGAACCCCCGTTTATCTTGTCCAGTATATATGTCTGAATAATGGGAACACACCATTGAGTGGGGCATTTATCCCGAAGCACTTGTAAAAAAAAAATATTTTTCCGGGTATGACAATAATAACTCGAAAATGGCCCTGGTGACCCCAGGACCCTTAATGCGACCTCGAGGGAATGTGACAGCATGAACCCCCGTCTATGTTGTCTAGTATACATGTCTCAACAAAAGGCACACAAGATTGAGTGGGGCACTTCTACCGAAGCACTTACCGAAAATTATGTTTATCCGGGTATGACAAAAATAACTGGAAAATGGCCAACTGGTGACACCAGGACCCCTAATGCGACCCCTTAAGGGGAATGTGACGGCATGAACCCCCGTCTATGTTTTCTAGTATATATGTCTCAACAACAGGAACACACGAATGAGTAGGGAATTTCTCCCGAAGCACTTGTAAAAAAGTATGTTTTATCCGACTATGACACGGGAATGTGACGGCATAAATCCCCGTCTATGTTGTCTAGTATATATGTCTCAACAATAGGAAGACACGATTGAGTGGGGCATTCTCCCGAAGCACTTGTAAAAAGAGTATATTTTATCCGACTATGACACAAATAAATCGAAAATGGCCAACTGGTGACCGCAGGACCCCTATTGCGACCCGTTCAGGGGAATGTGACGGCATGAACCCCCGCATATGTTGTCTAGTATATATGTCTCAACAATAGGAACACACGAATGAGTGGGGCACTTCTCCCGAAGCACTTGTAAAAAAGTATGTTTTATCCGACTATGACACAAATAAATCGAAAATGGCCAACTGGTGACCCCAGGACTCCTATTGCGACCCCTTAAGGGGAATGTTGCGGCATGAACCCCGTCTATGTTGTCTAGTATACATGTCTCAACAATAGGAACACACGATTGAGTGGGGCACTTCTCCCGAAGCACTTGTAAAAAAATATGTTTATCCGGGTATGACAAAAATAACGCGAAAATTGGCAACTGGTGACCTGAGGATCCCCATATGGACGCCTTAAGGGGAATGTGACGGTATGAAACCCCCGTCTAAGTTGTCTAGTATATACGTCTGAATAATAGGAACATATCATTAAGTGGGGCACTTCTCCCGAAGCACTTGTACAAAAATATGTTTATCCGGGTATGAGAAACATAACTCGAAAATGTCAGTTACTGTGCATGTAGAGAAAAAACACATATTGGATATTTGAGACATCATCTGAGCCAGTCTCCAAGTTTATCTTGGAAGCAAATTAAATTTGTTGAAACGACTGAGCATAACAAGTACATAGGTAAAGATCATGGCTAGCTTAAGTATAAACAATAACTTCAGTTTCTAATGTACACCGCAGTAGGTTATTGTGGTACAAGCTATAATAGTTTTTGCATTCCGTCAGAAACGGGCTAACACAATACACAGGCAGATGCAGAGAAAGCATGTTGTACAAGGTCGATATCACACTATGTACCCGGCCACCTATGACAAAGTGTTGCTACAACCATTTCCAATGGTCATGGGCTACCAGAAATGTGCTGATTTTGCAAAAGAATGGGATTTCCTTAATGTCACGTACTCTATGTAGCCAATGTCCAGTGTTCGCAATAGGGGTCCTCCGGTCACTAGTTGCCCATTTTCGAGTTATTTTTCCATAGACGAATGAAACATTTTTTTTTTACAAGTATTTCGGGAGAACTGCCCCACTCAATCGTGTGTTCCTATTATCCAGACATATATACTAGACAAATTAGACGGTCGTTCATGTCGTCACATTCACCATAAGAGGTCGCAATGAAGGTCCTGGGGTCACCAGTTGCCCATTTTCGAGTTATTTTTCTGATACATGTACCCGGATAAAACATATTATTTTACAAGTGCTTCGGGAGAAGTGCCCCACTCAACAGTGTGTTCTTGATATTCACACATATATCCTAGACAACATAGATGGGGGTTCATGACGTCACATTCCCCTTAAGGGGCCGCAATGGGGGAACTGCCCCACTCAATCGTGTGTTCCTATTATCCAGACATATATACTAGACAAATTAGACGGTAAAACATACTTTTTTACAAGCGCTTCGGGAGAAGTGCCCCTCTCAATAGTGTGTTCCTGTTATTGAGACATATATACTAGACAACATAGACGGGTTCATGTCGTCACATTCCCCTTAAGGGGCCGCAATAGCGGTCCTGTGGTCACCAGTTGCCCATTTTCGAGTTATTTGTGTCATAGCCGGATAAAACATACTTCTTTACAAGTGCTTCGGGAGAATTGCCCCACTCAATCGTGTGTTCCTATTGTTGAGACATATCTATTAGACAACACAGACGGGGGTTCATGCCGTCACATTCAACTTCAGGGGTCGCAATAGGTGTCCTGGGGTCACCAGTTGGCCATTTTAGAGTTATTTTTGTCATACCCTGAAAAACGTATTTTTTTACAAGTGCTTCGGGAGAAGTGCCCCACTCAATCATGTGTTCCTTTTGTTTAGACATGTATACTAGACAACTTAGATGGGGATTCATGCCGTCACATTCCCCTTAAGGGGTCCATATGGGGATACTGGGGTCACCAGTTGCCCATTTTCGCGTTATTTTTGTCATACCCGGATAAAAAATACTTGTTTACAAGTGCTTCGGGAGAAGTGTCCCACTCAATCGTGTGTTCCTATCGTTGAGACATGTATACTAGATAACATAGACGGGGGTCCGTGCCGTCACATTCCCCTTAAGGGGTCGCAATAGGGGCCCTGGGATCACAAGTTGCCCATTTTCGAGCTATTTGTGTCATAGCCGGATAAAACATACTTTTTTACAAGTGCTTCGGAAGATGTGCCCCACTCAATCGTGTGTTCCTATTGTTGAGACATGTATGCTAGAGAACACAGATGGGCGTTCATGCCGTCACATTCCCCTTAAGGGGTCGCAATAGGAGTCCGACAAGTGCTTCATATATGCATTTGGAATATCATCCCGCATCATTCTACGGAAAGCGTATGCCCGCTCACCCCAAGGTCAAGGTCACAGACTTAGAAAACACTCTGTTTCGAAAACTTAACGCTGTGGTTAATTCATTATAACTTCTGTTTGCCTTGATGGAATGCTTTCATATTTCATAGATGCATTAGTAACAGCATCCCACATCATTCTACAGAATGCCCATGGTGCCAGCTAGCCACAAGGTCAAGGTCACAGACTTACGAAATGCTCCATTTGTAAAATTTAACACTCGGGTTAATTCATTACTTCTGTTTCCCTTGATGGAATGCTTTAATATTTTATAGATGCATTTGTAACAGCAATGTCACATACTCAATGGTGCCCGCTAACCCCAAGGTCAAGGTGACAGACTTAGAGAAAATACTTTACATATTTGGCACCATTTTACAGAAAGCATCGCGATTGATTATTTTGCTTGTGCGTTTCCTCACTAATATTTTCATTCTTCTGGAAGCTAACGACGATAGTGGAGGGGCATATAGTGTTACCCTTGTCCGTCCGTCCCATTTTTGTCAAGAAGATTTTAAAAGTTTCTATATGAGTTTTTCTGACAAGGCCTCGGGTGGGGCATCCGTGTTCCGTGAACACATATTCTAGTTTATTTGGGAGCAGCAGTGGTCGAATGGTTACGATCTCGAACCAAAGGTTGTGAGTTTGATCACCATATCAAGTGGAGATTTGTTTTATATTAAACCACTGCTCCATTGAACAGCCACGACTCATCATGCCCGATTGTATCCTCCAGCTTTCCTTCGAATTTGTGTTTACATGTTTCCTTGTCAGAGGATGGGTCGTATATGGTTACCGATAGGGATATATTTACGAAACTTCGCACATGCATAGATATCGGGTCAAAGGTGTGTCGCGCAAGAAATACAGAGTAGCCTGCGGTTCTCTTACCAGGCGAATTGCAATTCCTGGAGCGCAGGATTGCAATTCGCGTTCCCATTAATTGCAATTGGACCGCAATCGGACTGCAATCATGTGACTGCGGTCCAAATAGTTGGTTGCGGAATTGCAATACTTATAGCACAGTTAGCGCTTCGCTCCGCTTTTAATTGCAATTTACGCTCCTTTGTTTCTGTAAACTGCGAAAGAATGACCGCTTTACGCTGCGCTCTGCGGTAAAACCAGCGGACAGCTCTGCTTAACCAATGCGACAATACAATCGAAATAGTTGACAAACGTATCCGTGTTCCAATCCAAAATTTTATCCCATCTATCTAATTCAAAGTGACTAGCCTAGAAAGTCAGCGGTATTTGTGATCTGTTTTGTTGGTGCGCAAATATAAATCGGCGGGTTATTTCTAGACAAACAGTGAAACATTGACCTTGACAATTTCTTGGACAAAACAAAATGTCGTCACTCACTCACTGCCGTTCCGAATATCAAGAACAAATTAAATAGACACCACCATGCTGACAATATATTTATTTTCATATAAAATCAAATGATAATGTGTGGTCTACGGTATAATATAGCAAAACAAAGCATCAATTTTGGCGTTTGTTTACTTTTTTTGTCGGTATCAAATTACGTTTTTCCTATTATGTTGACATTATTTCGACGCGATCCTATAGTCGACATGACAATTTCTGAGATCAACACAAGTCAACTTTTCATAATGTCTTTCAATTTCAAGCTGCAAGGAGACTGTGAATTGCATAGTAACCATAATAAAACATGGTGAACATATTGATAATAATTTTAAAAGAAAAGCATATTTTAATTTTCGAAACCTGATCATAAAAAATATTAAAAATTTATTTTGGAATTAGATTTATATTACTGCAAACGTTCTGTTCTGGCTGTTGATTTCTATTGGCCCGAATCAAATTTTGTGAAGATAATATTTATTCCGGTGATAGCCATTTCTTTAAAATAAAACGGTTTACTTGTGTCACAGAGTGAGAAAGATAAATAACGGCCCGGAATCGAACCAGGGACCTCATGTTTACCTTACCATGCCCATGGCTCTACCGAGCAAGCTAACAAAGCACAGATCATACACACTTCATCCCCATGGTCAGTTGCGTACTGTGACATTCTTCTCCGCCAAATTGAAATTCGTCCTCGAATTCTATGTTTAATTTTTGTCTCCAAATTCCATATGTTTGGGTACAATTTGGGAGTATTTATCAGTCGCGGTCCTTTGTTGGGCAACAGAATACTCAATTATTGTCCGTACCCAGAGTTCCGGTGCTCCATAGGTTTTTCCTGCAGAGTACTGAATCGGATCTCATTCGCGCTTTAGCTGTTAATTGTGACATATTTTTCTGTACTTATTACACAGAAATGAATAAGTATAATACTGACATTTCTTTCAATTGAAAAATACAGAAAATATGTCGCAATTAACAGTTGGAAGTGCAAATCAGATGTGATTTGGTACTTTGCAGGGGAAACCTACGGAGAGCACCATTATAAACTCTCGGTACGGACGATGCGGGAGTATTCTGCAGAGTTACTTCCCACAACTACGTTGGGCGCTAAATGTCACAGGGTGAGAAAGATGTGCACCAGCCCTGAATCGAACCGGGGATCTCTGGTTTACCACACCATCGCTCTACCTGCTGAGCAAACCGGGCACAAATACACACTTATTCACCATAGTGATCACTTTATTCAACCAAAAATTCACAAGCTAGAAGTTATGCCAAATTATTACAGTCAACGTCACAGATTATGCTCTTGGCAATATTAGCGGACACAAATTTGTCCATCAATTTGATCAAATAAACAACGGAATCCGACAGATAACACTACGACGCGCATGGAAACATCATTCTGGTACTTGGAATCAAATGGTGGATATTAAGATCAATATGTGAGGCGCTGACGGAACCTTTAACATTTTTTATCACGATAGCAGCTACAGGGATTGTTGGACGCATTTATTTAGAGAAACAAGAGATTACAATGGATTGGATAATATACTAAGTGACATTTTGTTCTAACGTACACCAACATAGAGGATTAAATTTGCGACAATGTTGGATTCTGGATTTTGTGGACAGGTTGACAGAAATCGGAGCTGGATAAGAACCGACAGACGTGATTCTGAATATGCGTGCTTGGTCTGTGGTTTTTCTTCCAGATCATGTCATGCATGTTTTAATTTCACGTCATGTCAAAGCAGCACTATTGAATATAATGAATAACTTTAATATTCTACACCAGAATTAAAGTGCATTCATCGTCTGATGTGTAACTGATGAATTAAGGTAAGTTACTTGTATATGACAACTTTTGCCTCACCACGATAGTGGAGGGGCATTTAGTGTTACCCTTGACCTTGTCCGTTCTTCCGTCCGTCACCAACCAGTAACGAAAAACTTTTAAACCGTAATAGCACAACCTGAAACTTGGTAAAGTAGTTTGATTCGACCCCGGTCATGGATTTATCTCCCCCTTTTTTTCAAGTTGAATTTTCCAATTTTGTCTTGTGCCGTAAAATTTTTTAAGCCCTAATAGTACACCTGAAACTTGGTATGTCCTTATGATGATAGTGCAAAGTTTATTTTCATTCGACATCATGGATTATCCCTCTTTTAATTGAATTAGTTTAAAATTTTGCCGTAACTCTAAAACCTTTTTGTAATAGCTACAGCACTCAAATTTGATATGTAGCTTCCTTATGATGAGTAGATGAGGAAAGTTTATTTCGATTTTTGATTCGAACCCCGTGTCATGGATTATCTCTCCCTTTTGGACACTGTAATTTTGCCTTGTTTACTATCAAAGCGATATGTGGGGTATCCGTGTTCTATGAACACATTTTCTAGTTTAGTTATCTCCCTTTGTTTTTTCGCGCACTGATTTGTCCGGAGCATAACGCGAACACCCTTTGCAATATGTTTTATGAAACTTAACACATGCTTAGGTCTCACTCCATGGACAGGGCGGAGCTAGCGTTAAAGGTACATGCCCACTCAGTAGGCACAAAATGTTCTTTTTGTCAGAGACATCATTGGAGACATTTTCTGGCCAGATAAACAATCATTTACCATTACCCACGTATCGTTTGGCTTATTATACTTTTATATCAGAAGAAAATTTCCACATTGATATCAGGGACGATAAAACGTGTTTCCTTAAAATGTTAACGGACATTACTATTTATTCTCTGTATTTATTTTTTGATGTGCAATGATTCATACTTTATAATCTGTCAATTTTGTTTTAAGTTGATGCATTTAATTTAATAGTATAAATAATTATAAAATATCATGCCCCATTTGCACATGAAAATACCGATACCACCGCGCGTCACTATCAGTAAAATAAATATTACCAAATGATTATATCTGTATAGCGGGCACTCGTAATGTTTATAACTAGTGGAATAGTGACAATTATACACTTATTTAATTCCCATAAAGAGCATTTTTAGCCTACTGAGTGGGCTTGCACCTTTAAAAAGGGGTTGGACAATTGTTGTCGCGACCGCCTGCGGACAGTGCGATATAGTCTGCACATTGACGTCCATCTGTATTTTTTTTGCCGAGCCTGCTTGCGGAAAGCGAGACTTAGTGATCACAATGACGTCCGAGCGTCAGTCCGTTCGAAATCGGTGTATGTTTTTAAATACCATATCCTTTTAAAGTCACATTGAATGAAATTCACTCAAATGCTTATTAGTCATCATCCATATATTCATTCTGTGTCCCACTCATGCGGCCCCTGTGCCCCAAGGTCAAGGTCAAATGACTTTGAAATTTTTGTTAAAATTTTTGCATACCTCATATCTCCACAACACTTACCCAGATTTGCTTCAAACTTCAGGTAATTCTTTATTATCATCCATTATTTTCATATTATAGCCCACACATGCGACCCACATGCCCAAGATAAAGGTCAAATGACTTTCAAATTTGCGTTAAAGCTTTTACATACGTTAATTCAAACTTCAAATAAATATACTCCGACACCATCAAATGCCTCGGTGGGCTCAACATGCGGGCCATGGCCATCTGGTTTTTTATTTACCGTAGGTTAAAGTTTTTAAGAACACTATATCTCAGAAACAGCTTCGCCAATTCACTCGAAGCTTCACATGTGTGTTTATCATCATCCATATTTTCATTCTATGCTCAACCCCTGTGCCCAATATCAAGGTAAAATTACTTTGAAATTTACCTCTAAAGTTTTTGACATGCCTGCATGTGGACAGTGCATATAGTTGTCACATTGGCCTACATACTTACGTACATCCATATGTACGTCACTTCGTGCGTCCGGTTAAATTTTTTTGATTTAAGGTTAAAGTTTTTAAAGGTACATGCCCACTCAGTAGGCACAAGCTGTTCTTTATAGCAATTAAATAAGTGTATAATTGTGTCACTATTCCACCAGTTCTAAAAATTATGTGTGCCCGCTATCCATATATAATCATTTAGTAATATTTATTTTACTGATAATGACTAGCGGTGGTATCAAGCTATTTTCATATTCAAATGAGGCATGATATTTTTATGCCACCGGGTTTCGAAGAAACGGGTGGCATATAGTGTTTGGACCGTCCTTCCGTCCGTCCATCTGTACGTCCGTCACACTTTTCGGTTAACCACTTTGTCACAGTTTCTCAAATATGCTGCAGCTGGCATCCGCGTTCGACAGACGCATTTCTTGTTTTTAATAATTTATGCTAATTAAAGGTACATACCCACTCAGTAGGCACAACAATTAAAGTTATGTGTATTCTCAGTTATTTGTAGGAATTAAATAAGTGTATAATTTTATCACTATTCCACCAGTTCAAAACATTACGAGTGCCCGTTATATGGATATAATCATTTAGTAATGTTTATTTCACTGATAGTGACACGCGGTGATATCAGGCTATTTTCATAGGCAAATGGGGCATGATATTTTTTAATTACTTATACTAATTAAATGTGTTTCCCTGAAAAAATAATGTTTTCGACAGATTATAAAGTACATGTATGATCATTGCACATCAAAAAATAAATACCGTAGTAATGTCTTGGTAACATTTTAAGGAAACACGGTTATCGCCCTTGATAGCAGTGTGGAAATTTACGTCTGATATAAAATGTATAATAATGCCAATAAATATGTGTATTAATGGTGAATTAATTGTTTTATTTTGCCCGAAAATGTCTCAGATGATGTCTCTGATATAAAGAACATTTTGTGCCTACTGAGTGGGCATGTACCTTTAAGAACACTATATCTCTGAAACCGCTTCACCAATTCACTCGAAACTTCACATATGGTGTATTTGTCACCCACATTTTCATTATTATTTATATGTGACCAATGTCACGGTCAAATTACTTTGAAATTTCCCTTAAAGTTTTTGTTGGGCCCGCTTGCAGACAGAGCGATATAGTTGGGACATTGGTGTGCATTCAGGATAATGTTTTTGGTTAAAGTGTTTTTTAGTTAAAGTTTTTGGGTATACTATCAAAGCCTCGGCGGGTGCGGCCCGTTTTTACGTCGACGGGCTAAAGCTTTGTTGCAATAAAAAAAATTGTTTGTACTATCAATGCCTCGGCGGGCACGATATGCAGGCCATGGTGCGATTTGATCAGTCGGCCATCGCACCATGACTAGTTTAGCACTTGATCAGTCGGCCATCGCACCAGGACTAGTTTAGCACTTGATCAGTAGGCCATCACACCAGGACTAGTTTAGAACTTGATCAGTCGGCCATCACACCAGGACTAGTTTAGCACTTGATCAGTCAGACATCGCTCCAGGACTAGTTTAGGACTTGATCAGTCGGCCATCGCACCAGGACTAGTTTAAAACTTGATCAGTTTCCCATCTCACCAGGACTAGTAAAGCACTTGATCAGTCGGCCATCGCACCAGGACTAGTATAGCACTTGATCAGTCGGCTATCGCACCGGGACTAGTTTAGCCCTTGATCAGTCGGCCATCGCACCAGGACAAGTATAGCACTCGATCAGTCGGCCATCGCACCAGGACTAGTTTAGAACTTGATCAGTCGGCCATCACACCAGCCACCAGGACTAGTTTAGCACTTGATCAGTCGGCTATCTCACCATGACTAGCATAGAACTAGATCAGTCGGCCATCGCTCCAGGACTAGTTTAGACCTTGGTCAGTCGGCCATCACACCAGGACTAGTGTAGCCCTTGATCAGTCGGCCATCGCACCAGGACTAGTGTAGCCCTTGATCAGTCAGCCATCGCACCAGGACTAGTATATAACTTGATCAGTCGGCCATCGCACCAGGACTAGTTTAGCTCTTGATCAGTCGGTCATCGCACCAGGACTAGTAGAACTTGATCAGTCTGCCATCGCACCATAAGTAGTATAGCGCTTGATTAGTCGCCCATTGCACGCCAGTATAGCACTTGATCAGTTGGCCTTCACCATGCCCAGTATAGCCGGTCAGTCGCCAGGCGAGTGTTGTGTGGCCATGCCAGGTTAGCTTGACGTCGCCATGCACCATAACTAGTTAGCACTGATTCTTGCCCACGCATTATAAGGTATCAGCACGTGATCAGTCGACGGCCATGCCGAGTATAGCACTTGACATCATCACCCACAGGACTAGTTTAGAACTGGATCAGTCGACCATCGCACCAGGAATAGTTTAGCCCTTTATCAGTCAGCCATCGCACCGAGACTAGTTTAGCCCTTGATCAGTCAGCCATCGCACCAGGACTAGTATAGCACTCAATCAGTCGGCCATCGCACCATGACTAGTTTAGAACTTGATCAGTCGGCCATCGCACCACGACTAGTTTAGAACTTGATCAGTCGGCCATCGCACCTAGACTAGTATAGCACTTGATCAGTCGGCCATCGCACCAGGACTAGTTTAGCACTTGATTAGTCGGCCATGTCATCCTGCGTTACAGACAGAAGTGGTGGTCGGGGGGGGGGGGGTAGGGGGGGGGGGGGGTTGGGTAGTGTAGTCATAGACAAAAACGGTGGTGGTGTGATACACATTGTTCCCACTGTGGGATATAGACCGGAACTTTTAGGACGCCAAATGTAGATGGCTGGTGTGTGTGGGGGATCATTGTTTTGTGTCCCCGGCGGTGGTTCGGAGTACAATGATGAATTACTGATGAATTACTGTATTGAACACACATGTATATGCACTGTGATACCGTACTTCACAATCCTCAGTTTTAAATTGTTTCTGTATCGTAAAACTGAACTTTTATTCATTTTGAAAAACTTAAAATTGTGGCAGATGATCGAAATGAAAACCGGATGTTTACATGCGAAATGAACTAGTGCATCGGTATATTTTAACCGCACGATGACCCACTGTATATTCATACCATATCCGTACGAATATATCGTATATACGAACGGATGTCGTATGTTTTTGTATAATATTCGTATAGTACGTTTGTATAATGTAAACAAACTGTACTATACGATGATACGGTAAGTTTTTAACGGAAATAGCGAAAGAATGACCGCACAAACTGGACCGTGAAAGAATGACCGCAACAACGGGACCGCGATTGGACCGCAATTAGACTGCAAATTCAGAGGTAAGTGAATCGCAGGCGGGAGTGTAGTATTTAACCATGCCAAGTACGTATAGCACTTGATTAGTTGGCCATCTCACCATGCCCAGTATAGCACGTGATCAGTCGGCCATGCCGAGTATAGCACTAGATCATTCGGCAATCACACCAGGACTACTTTAGCACTTGATCAGTCGGCCATCGCACCAGGACTAGTATAGCACTCAATCAGTCGGCCATCACACCAGGATTAGTTTAGAACTTGATCAGTCGGCCATCACACCAGTACTACTTTAGCACTTGATCAGTCGGCCATCGCACCAGGACTAGTATAGCACTCAATCAGTCGGCCATCGCACCAGGACTAGTATAGCACTCAATCAGTCGACCATCGCACCAGGACTAGTATAGCACTCAATCAGTCGGCCATCACACCAGGACTAGTTTAGAACTTGATCAGTCGGCCATCACACCAGTACTACTTTAGCACTTGATCAGTCGGCCATCGCACCAGGACTAGTATAGCACTCGATCAGTCGGCCATCGCACCAGGACTAGTTTATAACTTGATCAGTCGGCCATCGCACCAGGAATAGTTTAGCCCTTGATCAGTCGGCCATCGCACTGAGACTAGTTTAGCCCTTGATTAGTCGGCCATGGCACGAGGACTTGTATAGCACTCGATCAGTCGGCCATCGCACCAGGACTAGTTTAGAACTTGATCAGTCTGCCATCGCACCAGGACTAGTTTAGAACTTGATCAGTCGGCCATCGCACCACGACTAGTTCAGAACTTGAGAGTCGGCCATCGCACCAAGACTAGTTTAGCCCTTGCTCAGTCGGCCATCGCACCTGGACTAGTATAGCACTCGATCAGTCGGCCATCGCATCATGACTAGTTTAGCCCTTGATCAGTCGGCCATCGCACCAGGACTAGTTTAGAACTTGATCAGTCGGCCACCGCACCACGACTAGTTTAGAACTTGCTCAGTCGGCCATCGCACCAAGACTAGTTTAGCCCTTGCTCAGTCGGCCATCGCACCTGGACTAGTATAGCACTCGGCCATCGCACCATGACTAGTTTAGAACTTGATCAGTCGGCCATCGCACCAGGACTAGTTTAGCCCTTATCAGTCGGCCATCGCACCATGACTAGTTTAGAACTTGATCAGTCGGCCATCGCACCAGGACTAGTATAGCACTCGATCAGTCGGCCATCGCACCATGACTAGTTTAGAACTTGATCAGTCGGCCATCGCACCATGACTAGTTTAGAACTTGATCAGTCGGCCATCGCACCAAGACTAGTATAGCATTCGATCAGTCGGCCATCGCACCAGGACTAGTTTATAACTTGATCAGTCGGCCATCGCACCAGGACTAGTTTAGCACTTGATCAGTCGGCCACGTCATCCTGCGTTACAGACAGAAGTGGTGGTCGGGGGGGGGGGGTGGGTGTAGTGTAGTGATAGACAAAAACTGGTGGTGGTGGTGATACACATTGTTCCCACTGTGGGATATAGACCGGAACTTTTAGGACGCCAAATGTAGATGGCTGGTGTGCGTGGGGGATCATTGTTTTGTGTCCCCCTACGCGGTGGTGCGGAGTACAGTGATGAATTACTGTATATTGGACACACATGTATATGTACTGTGATACAGTACTTCACAATCCTCAGTTTTAAATATTGTTTCTGTATCGTAAAACTGAAAATGTATTCATTTTGAAAAACTTAAAATTGTGGCAAATGATCGACATGAAAACCGGATGTTTACATTCGAAATCAACCGGTGCATCGGTATATTTTAACCACAGGATGACCCCCACTTTATATTCATGCCATATCCGTACGGATATATCGTATATCATGTATATACGAACGGATATCGTATGCTTGTATAATATTCGTATAGTACGTTTGTATAATCACTGATAATGTAAACAAACTGTACTATACGATGATACGGTAAGTTTTTACCGCAAATAGCGAAAGAATGACCGCACAAACGGTATCGCGAAAGAATGACCGCACAAACTGGACCGCGAAAGAATGACCGCACAAACGGTATCGCGAAAGAATGACCGCAAAAACGGGACCGCGTTTGGACCGCAATTATACTGCAATTCCAGAGGTGAAGAATTGCAATTCAAGGACCGCTGGATTGCAATTCTTGGTAAGCGAATCGCAGGCGGGTGTGTACAACTCTCACTTTCTTTCATAATTTTGGAGTTATTTCCCTTCATGTGTTATGCCCCCCGCCACCGAATGGTGAGGGGTGGGGGGGGGGGCATATAGTGTTACCCGCGTCCGTACGTACGTACGCTGTCCCGAAACCTTTACGCTCGGGTAAATGGCTTATAATATATGTTTCCTTGCTCGGATCTGCTTTACATTTCAAACACGCATTGCTCCAATGGTCCTCTACCGCCCTGTGATAAATCCACATTCGTCCCGACCCCGCTAAGCAGAGGGTCAAGGTCACAGGCTTGGTGCGTTAGAAACCTTAACGCTCGGGTAAATGGCTTATAATTTATGTTTCCTTTCTCGGATCTGCTTCACATTTCACCAATGGTCCTCTACCGCCCTGTGACAAATCCACATTCGTCCCGCCCCCACTAAGCCCAGGGTCAAGGGCACAGACTTGGTGCGTTTGAAACCTTAACGCTCGGGTAAATGGCTTATAAGTTATGTTTCCTTGTTCGGATCTGCTTCACATTTCACACACGCGTTGCTCCAATGGTCCTCTACCGCCCTGTGACAAATCCAAATTTGTCCCGCCTCCGCTAAGCCCAGGGTCAAGGTCACAGACTGGGTGCGTTCAAAACCTGAACGCTCGGGTTATAAAATTATGAGTAGATTTCAGTTATACATGTGTAACTGTACAAGTAAAAATAATGTGTTACTATTTGTTGCGAACAGTGTAGCGCCCTGCATCCAACTGCTCATGTGTTCAGTGTGATGAGAGTCTATACTGTTCATTGTACAGTTAACGTAATGATGCTTGATGCTGCTCATGATTTCGCCCTCGGGTACGTCATCGGCATTTTTGTATGTGACAGTTAAATCTGGTTATGCCCCTTACATTTATAAGAGTAATATGATTATTCCTAATCATATTACTTTTAGGGGAAGAGGTTAAGTGACTCTGGTGTGGTATGGACCTGGCACCAGGTCAGGTTATTCTAATTTCAGGGCTGACTATATATTTTTTATTTATATATGGGATTTGACCCCGCTAACCCGGCCTAAAATGACCTTAGCTGTTGACAGGCCGTTAAACACCATTAAATAAAATCTAATTTTGATGCTGCTAACAAAAAGAGAAGATCCATGTTAGACTACTTGAGTTTGTTACCTGATCTGGAGCTACACAGGTTAAAAACTCGATAACCTCATTTTTATTATGGTGAATCACATATGACTGGAGAAATGAGACTTTGTGACCAGTGTAGCTCTTGATAAAATAACACACTCCTGTAGCATGATAATGATCTATAATGATGGAATGGCAAACAGTGCAGATCCTGATCAGAATGTGCGTATGTACAGGCTGATCTGGATCTACACTGGTTGCAAAACACATAATACCCATTTCTGGAGTCGCAGCAACAAATATGTGTCTCAGTAATGTATTAGTGCAAATTGTAGAGTGAGATTATATGTTGCTAGAGTGGATGGTTGGTCGTGTGAACGTGACGGTGTAAAGTAACGGTAGGGGTTCCTCCTTATAGGAATCACGATTTACCTCGTTTGGCCCTCAGGTATGTTTTTATCTTGGGCTCTTTTGTTACCTGGGAGTTGAATTGGGTTATTTCCCATTAGAAAAGTAGCAAGATTATTACTGATCCTTCTGCTTTTGGGAGTGGGCCAAGTGATTCTGGTGTGGCGAGGAACTGGCATCCGATCAGGATTATTCTGATCTCAGGACTGAATATATAGTTTTTTTTACTGCAAATATTCAGTTCTGAACATGTACTTGTACTTGTACAGGTAATATATAGGATTTAGTACTAACCCATTGACCCGGAGTTAAATGATCTTAGCTGTTGATAGGCCGTTAAACCCCAACAAACAAACATATGGGCCGCGCTCTGTGAAAACCGGCCTTAATGACAACGTCATGAAAGCCTGAAAATGACGTCGCAAAGTTACGCTTGAAACCAACGTCACGTCGGATTTTGACACTTGAAATAGTTGGGTCATTTCAATAAGCTGACGTTGTCCTATATATAACCGTGCTGTACGTTTTACTATGTGTGGCTCACAAACATTTAATGCTGGATACGTTTCGTCAGCAGTTTATTTTAGGTTCAGACGTTTCATAGTGGTTCAGACAGTTGTATTTCGAACATAGTGTTCAGACAGTTGTTTACCATAGTGGTTCAGACAGTTGTTTCCATAGTGGTTCAGACAGTTGTTTCCATAGTGGCTTCAGACAGTTGTTTTCCATAGTGGTTCAGACAGGTTGTTGTTTCATAGTGGTTCAGACAGTTGTTTCCATAGTGGTTCAGACAGTTGTTTGTTTCCATAGTGGTTCAGACAGTTGTTTCCTTATAGTGATTCAGACAGTTGTTTCCATAAGTGGTTCAGACAGTTGTTTCCATAGTGGTTCAGACATGTTGATTTACATAGTGGTTCAGACAGTTGTTTCCATAGTGGTTCAGACAGTGGTTGTTGTTTCCATAGTGGTTCAGACAGTTGTTTCCATAGTGGTTCAGACAGTTGTTTCCATAGTGGTTCAGACAGTTGTTTCCATAGTGGTTCAGACAGTTGTTTACATAGTGGTTCAGACAGTTGTTTCCATAGTGGTTCAGACATGGTTCAGACAGTTGTTTCCATAAGTGGTTCAGACAGTTGTTTCCATAGTGGTTCAGACAGTTGTTTACATAGTGGTTCAGACAGTTGTTTCCATAGTGGTTCAGACAGTTGTTTCCATAGTGGTTCAGACAGTTGTTTACATAGTGGTTCAGACAGTTGTTTCCATAGTGGTTCAGACAGTTGTTTCCATAGTGGTTCAGACAGTTGTTTCCATAGTGGTTCAGACATGGTTCAGACAGTTGTTTCCATAAGTGGTTCAGACAGTTGTTTCCATAGTGGTTCAGACAGTTGTTTACATAGTGGTTCAGACAGTTGTTTCCATAGTGGTTCAGACAGTTGTTTCCATAGTGGTTCAGACAGTTGTTTACATAGTGGTTCAGACAGTTGTTTCCATAGTGGTTCAGACAGTTGTTTCCATAGTGGTTCAGACAGTTGTTTACATAGTGGTTCAGACAGTGTTCAGACAGTTGTTTCCATAGTGGTTCAGACAGTTGTTTCCATAGTGGTTCAGACAGTTGTTTCCATAGTGGTTCAGACAGTTGTTTCCATAGTGGTTCAGACAGTTGTTTACATAGTGGTTCAGACAGTTGTTCAGACAGTTGTTTCCATAGTGGTTCAGACAGTTGTTTCCATAGTGGTTCAGACAGTTGTTTACATAGTGGTTCAGACAGTTGTTTACATAGTGGTTCAGACAGTTGTCAGTTTTTTCGGTTTCCTTCAAGGAAACACGTAGTGATTTTGTAGAATTTGTTTTCATATATGGACGACATTTGAAACTAAATAACCATACAACCGGTACTTTTTAGATAACACCATCACATAATCAGTATTATGTAACAAATAGAACTGGGCACAGGGCTTAATTCGTTTAATTTACTGTTTCGCCTGTCGAATATTTCAAAAGTCCACATAAAAATACGATTTGGAAATTATCAGAAAAATAAGCGTATCACAGATGTATAATTATGGTAGTGCCAACATATACGCCGTTCCTGGCATATCGCATTATGGTGACACTGTGTCAAACATGATTTAGTATTTAGTGTGTTGGTATTGTGTCACACGCATATTTACTGCGCCACAATAATCATGGTTATATCAGATTATTGTAATACATAAGTGTCGCCACCAAAGACATAGCCTACTGATTTCTATCTGTATCTTCTACCACTTACGTGTTCGGTGTCACGTAATATTTAGCGACTTTCAAAAATATCGCATTGAATCAGCCATATGATTGCCGTTTGATAACAATGTAAATATTCTTTAAAATGACCACTTGTAAATATGGTTATATGAATGTATAGTAATTTTAATAGTATATTTGCAATCATTGCAGACACTGATCAGACTGCACAGATGCACAGGTCTCCAACATTTACACATTTAAGAAGTCCGACTTTGCCAGAGTGTTGTTAATTGTCTTACATTGTACTACATTGTACTAAATAGTGCACGTCTGCGTGCTTTGTTTGTTATCAAAGGGCCGTTCTAGTCGGAGGCGTGTAAATAATATAATACAAAAGCACATGCACACCTTAAACGCGTCTACATTCAAATGAGCCGCTTCGAACAATAGTCGCAGGGAGTGGAGCGTCATTTCAACAAAATCAATGTTGTGATCGGGACAAATTTAGTGTGTAAATCACTGACTGTGTTATAGTGTGCAGTTATGCAAAATACATGTACGTACAGTAGCTCCTTACCTATTTGTATACACTAATATCGTATACATATCGTAATCGTATAGTATTGGTACATTTAATGAGCATATCGTAAGATCATATAATGTTGGTATGTTTGTACCGTATCATCGTATAGTACAAACGTACTATACGAATAGTATACAAACATACGATATCCATTCGTATATACGATATATCAGTACGGATATGGTATGAATATACCATACCGAAGTGTGGCTTTTCATTCTACTGAAAACACCTCTCATTTTAAAGAAATTCTCGACTCCAAAGAGGACCAAATATTAGGGGCGGACAGAATAGTTAGGGGTTACAAACATACCGTACGTTTATATTATATGCATATCGTATAGAAGACATATCGTATTGGTATAGTATACGTATAGTATTGGTATAGTACTGTACGCCAAGGTGCTTTTCAGGGGTGGACCCAGAATTACAGGTTAAGGCGGTGGGGGGCGGGACTTCTTAATTGAAATAGTTTACTATACTTTCGAACTAGCACCGTTTGTTCGTCGACCAAGCGGAGCTGGGGAGACTGCTAGGTGGGTCCGGCGGTATGCCCTCCGGAATATGTTTGATATTTACACCCCATTTTGCTGCGTTATGGCGCATTTTAGAGCAAACATATCTTTACTCGCAAATTTTAGGGGAGGTGGGGGAGGGGGGGGGGGGGTTGGCGGCGCCTGGGATTTCCCTTACGTGAATCCGCCCTTTTTTTTTAGCATGGCTGTTTCTTTGTTTACAAATGCGCTGAATGTACTTTTTCGGAAACACAACAAAACTAAATGGCACATTTCATTTTCAAATTAATTATTCCCGACAAGAAAATATACTGCCGGTATTTCTATCGGGACATGTAACAATTATACAACCACGTATGTTACATCTCCACATTTTCCTGGCAGAGGCGGTGGTGCCAGTCGATGGGGGAGTGTGGTCAGCGCAGCATTTTCCCATATTTACCTGCTACCTGCTAGTACTGGGGTACATGTACATCAGCCCGTCTGCCAGTTATATATACACAGTCCCGCTCTTTCTGAGCCTGGGAATGAACAGTCGATTTTCAGTTTGTTTAAAAATTAAAAATTCCCGGGGGTGTCCGACTACCCTCTAGACCCCATCGGGCGCTGAAGTCATTGATATGTGCAGCCATATGCCTATCCAAATTCTGGTCATTCATTTCTACAGAAATAAAACGCATTTGTTTCAATCAACCGATACGATGTGCATATAATTTACAATTTCCAACACCATGAATGCCGTTTAGTTTTTTGGTCTTGGTGAGTATTGCCTAAACAAAATCAATAAATGAGGTCACAAGTAACTGTAAATGACGCCAATTCTTAAATAATTACATCTTGTCTTCCTGACGACACACGTATATGAATATATTATGGCGATGATGACAAATTATGAAGCCACAGGTCGGCTAATTATATATTTAAAATCAATAGTTGTGCGTTTGTTTTGTTCATACTTGTACATATCATAATTTTATTGTGATGAATGTTTGATAGTATACATACTAACACTTGTAGACACATTTAGTGCAACTTATCAGCAAACACAGTTTACAGCAAGCACCGTCAATGAGTCTATGAACACTCATTTCTACTGTAGGCTGTTGAGTTGCATTGTACAAACGTCGCCGTTTCAATAACGTCATTTTCTCGATGACGTTACGTTTTTTTTTTTTTTTTTTGTGCGTGATTCACATGGTGCTACAAAAAGTGAGAAAAAACAAAAACTATTAAACATAATTGCATTTTCTTTTCAGAATATTGTTTTTGATAGGTTTCCGCATCAGAAAATGTAAAAAAATGCAAATTGAAAATTTTGTCATTAAGGCCGGTTTTCACAGAGCGCGGCCCATATATGTTGTTTGCAAATGTCCTAAATAACATGTGTATTATCATTTATCAGGTAACCAGCTTTGTATTGGCCGAATACGTACTGACTGATAACATCATGTCGTATCAGGCATTCACCTGATAATACTATCTTGTATACAACTAATTTAAAACTGATGTTTCATTGGACGAACAGCGTCACATGATTTTACCGATTGACGTCAGTGTAATGAGACAATGTAAACAAGTCTGCGTTCCTTTCAATGAAATCCGCGCCATATTTCCACATTATATAGCATAACATGTTACCTGATGAATAGAATACAGAATACCATGCTAGTGTGTATTGATACCATGGTTATCAGGTTCGTCTCAGAATCAGCGAGCCTCGGGAATTCCTATGTGGTTCCTAGCCTTGCCTGATAAACTTGATATCAAAGGATACTCGTTTCGTATTCTGTATGTCACATATTGTTACTAGTTTGCGGTTTGATAGAGCTAGTTCAAGCGTGTGGACAACTTGGATTATGTAAACTATTTTATTGCATAAAATAGGCTTACACAGTGTAATAACACAGTGTAATAAAAATCATAATACACTAGTGTAATAAATATACAAATGTGGCCCGTACATAAAACAAGCTAGGTGGTCATTTACAGCTTCGATGTATTGTGATGTGCATATGCAATAAATAGAATCAAACATTTGTGTATGATTTACTATGTGATTTATTAAACTTGTTTAATGATTTCATAAGAACATTGGCATTTATGAAATCAGTAAACTTGTACAAAACAATAATTTGCATTCAATTTACAAGATGTCTTGCCATGAAATATTTTCCATTCTAGACACTGGCTGATCCACCCCTAAGCAACTGGAATGGATTTTGATATGTTAATGTTGCAGCCAATCCAATCCAATCGTCACAAAATGATTTTCAGACAAGTCAATTTATGAAAAGGGATGAGACGGCTCGTCACAAGCCGGCTCATCTGGATCTACACTTTTTGCCAGTACCACTACATGTATACAGGCCTGTAGTGTAGAAAGGAAAATAAAAATTAAATTAGCTCAATTGCACAAAACTAGCACAGTTACTAGTTATCACAAACAGACATTTTATCAAAATCCAATTTTTTTTTAGGCAACACATGTTTCCTTTTGGGTTCAGAATAAGATACTAATCTACAACTGAAGTATTTTTAACAGATCTGTTACAGAACTTTCTGCACATATCTGAGACCCAGTAACATTAAATAGATTGTTTATGCCCCACCAGCGCCACGATAGTGGAGGGGGCCTTTACTTTTACCCTTGCCCGTCCGTACCAATATATAGGGTATATGTGGCTAGCCCCCACAGGGATGGACTTAGTAAAGAATAGGGTTAGTTATATTAGCCACCTAAAAAAACGATTTATGTGGCTAAAATCGGTTTATGTGGCTTATTCCGTAGTACTCAGAGGGGCCTTATGTGGTTCGTAGACACATAAACACAATTTTTAAGAACGTCCGTCCGTCCGTCACCAACCTTGTAAGTTGTAAAACTTTTAAACCATACTAGCTACAGACCTGAAACTTGGTATGTAGCTTCCTTAATATGATGAGTAGATGCACAACGTTTATTTCGGTTTTTTATTTGACCCCCGGGTCATGGATTATCTCTCAATTTTCGACTTAGAATTTGGCAATTTTGTCTTGTAACTCGTAAAACTTTTAAACTGTAAGACCTGAAACATGGTATCTATGATGAGTAGAGGCGCAAAGCTTCTTTCGATTTTTGTTTCGACCCCTCGGGTCATGGATTATCTCCCCTTTTGCACTTGGAATTTTGCCTTGTTTATTATCAAAGTGGTATGTGGGGCATCCGTGTTCTATGAACACATTTTCTAGTTTTCGACTATGATTTGTTATATTTAACATAGTACATATATTTAAAATAACACTTAGAATTTACCGTGTGTGGTTTATATAAATCAGGAGTACAGTGTAGGTGAATTATGTAGGTGAACATATGGTTAACATACATACCATGACCCAAGTCGATTACACCTATAATAGTCTATCGTGAAATACACATGTATATACATATATAAATAGACCCAAACTTGTTAAAGTGCGGGTAACCTAACCCAGTTATGTGTATGTGGGTGAATTGTCGACCTCTATGTTTTGTATTTAAAGTGTTTGTTCGCGCATGCGTAAATAGCTGGCCGTCAATCGATCGGCCAGTGGCCCATTGTGTGTCGCTAACATCAAGCTCTTTAACCTTAGCGATAAGCGCTAGCAATAAACCGCTAGCGATAACTTTCGGACCCATTAGCAATAGTTTATAACGGACCAAGCGTGTATTATACAAGGATACAAGGAGCAAGATCACACAAAGGACTGTGAAGAAAGTTGTTTGTATATATAGATATAGTAATAATAATGAAAAGATAATAGAATGTTACACTTCGAAAACAGAACTTGAAAAATATTAAAATACAAAAATAGCACGAAAATGGTTAACTAGTGACCCCAAGAGGTACCCCAATTGTACCCCTTAAGGGGAATGTGAGTGACGGCATGAACCCCCGTCTATGTTGTCCAGTATACATGTCTCAATAATAGGAACACACCATTGAGTAGGGCACTTCTCCCGAAGCACTTGTAAAAACATATGATTTATCCGGGTATGACAAAAATAACGCGGAAATGGGCAACTGGTTCCCCAGGATGCCCATATAGACCCCTTAAGGGGAATGTGACGGCATGCATCCCCGTCTAAGTTGTCTAGTATATATGTCTGAATAATAGGAAAACACCATTGAGTGGGGCACTTCTCCCGAAGGACTTGTCAAAAATTATGTTTTATCCGGGTAAGTCAAAAATAACTCGTAAATGGGCAACTGGTGACCCCATAACCCCTATTGCGACCCCTTAAGGGGAATGTGACGGCATGAGCCCCCGTCTATGTTGTCTAGTATATATGTCTCAACAATAGGAACACACGATTGAGTGGGACACTTCTCCCGAAGCACTTGTAAAAAGTATATTGTATCCGACTATCACACAAATAACTCGAAAATGGCCAACTGGTGACCCCATAACCCCTATTGCGACCCCTTAAGGGGAATGTGACGGCATGAACCCCCGTCTATGTTGTCTAGTATACATGTCTCAGCAATAGGAACACACGATTGAGTGGGGCACTTCTCCCGAAGCACTTTTAAAAAATTATGTTTTATACGGGTAAGTCAAAAAATAACTCGAAAATGTGCAACTTGTGACCCCATAACCCCTATTGCGACCCCTTAAGGGGAATGTGACGGCATGAGCCCCCATCTATGTTGTCTAGTATATATGTCTCAACAATAGGAACACACGATTGAGTGGGGCACTTCTCCCGAAGCACTTGTAAAAAGTATATTTTATCCGACTATCACACAAATAACTCGAAAATGGCCAACTGGTGACCCCATAACCCCTATTGCGACCCCTTAAGGGGAATGTGACGGCATGAACCCCTGTCTATGTTGTCTAGTATACATGTCTGAACAATAGGAACACACGATTGAGTGGGGCACTTCTCCAGAAGAACTTGTAAAATAATATGTTTATCCGGGTATGACAAAAATAACGCGAAAATGGGCAACTGGTGACCCCAGGACCCATTTAGCGACCCCAGGTGCTACGGGAGAAGTGCCCGACACAATTATGTGTTCCTGTTATTGAGATGATTATACTAGACAATATAGACAGGGCTAATGCCGTCACATTCCCCTTAATATGTCGCAATGGGGATCCTGAGATCACACGTCCCATTCAATCATGTGTTCCTATTATTCAGATATATGTATTATACAACATAGACAGGGCTTCATGTGCTGGATTTAAAATGTCAGTTACTGTGTATGTAGAGAAAAAACACATATTGGATATTTGAGACATCATCTGAGACGGTCTCCAAGTTTATCTTGGAAGCAAATTAAATTTCTTGAAACGACTGAGCATAAAAAGTACATAGGTAAAGATCATGGCTAGCTAAAAGTATAAACAATAACTTCAGTTTCTAATGTACACCGCAGTAGGTTATTGTGGTACACGCTATAGTTGTTGCATTCCGTCAGAAACGGGCTAACACAATACACAGACAGATGCAGAGAAAGCACCCTTCAATATGTCTAGCAGTAGAATTGGAAATAACAATGCTTGTTTAACGAGAATGGGCCCCACTGGGACTCGAACCCAGGTCACTAGTACGAATACCAGTATGCTAGCCGCTGCACTACAAGGCCTGACAAAACCGATAAACACAACATTGTTAAATCCAATACAGAACTATGTTCATTTTAATAAAGGGTCTGTAAAAAATGATTAAAGTTTGCCGGTATATTACTATTGTCCATAATGTACAGGTCAGGAACACGGGAGGAGTACGGTACGTTGGTACACTGTGATATGTTGTAAATGACGGGGACAAGGTGGGGTGGGAGGAGTGACGACTGAGTGTACATTATGTGACATGTTGTATATGTCAGAGACCAGAGTTTGTTTGTTTGTTTGTTTATTGGTGTTTAACGGCCTATTAACAGCTAAGGTCATGTAAGGCCGGGTAAACAGGTTCGATCCCGTTTTAACCTGCTGCATAGGGGGGAAAATCCCAAAATCAGAACGGAATATTTACATCGAGATACAACATATTCAGCCCTGAAATTAGAATAACCTGACCTGGTGCCAGGTGCATACCGCATCAAAGTCACTTGGCCCCTTCCCGTATTTAAAAGTAATACCGGTAGGATTATTCTAATAAGGGGTATAACCGGATTCAACTGTCACATACAAAATGCCAAAGACGTATGTGAGGGCCAAACCAGGTCTCCAGTCGGGATTCCGGTAAGGATGAACCCCGATCGTTAAATTACCCATCGCATGCTCCCACCTACCACCCACCAGAGACCAGAGACACGGTGACACGGTGACACGTTGTATATGTCGGCAACACGGAAGGAGTACGGCGCGCCGGTACACTATGTGACATATTGTACAGGGCGGGGACACGGAAGGAGAACGGCGCGCCGGTACACTAGGTGACAAGTTGTATAATTATGTCGGAGACACGGAGGAGCACGATACGCCGGTACACTAGGTGACATGTTGTATATGTCGGCGACATGGCAGGAGTACGGCGCGGCGGTACACTATGTGACATGTTGTATATGTCGGCGACACGGAGGAGTACGGCCCGCCGGTACACTATGTGATATGTTGTATATGTCGGCAACACGGAAAGAGTACGGCCCACCGGTACACTAAGTGACATGTCATATATGTCGGCAACACGGAAATAGTACGGCCCGCCGGCTCACTATGTGACATGTTGTATATGTCGGCAACACGGAAAGAGTACGGTCCGCCGGTACACTATGTGACATGTTGTATATGTCAGCGACACATGGTGGGGGGGGGTACAGTACGTCGGTACACTATGTGATATATTGTATATGTCGGCGATACGGGAGGAGTACGGTACGTTCTTACACTACGTTATATGTTGTAAATGACGGGGACACGGGATAAATATGGCCTGCCTGTACACTATGTGACATGTTGTATAGGTCGGGGGCACATGTGTGGAGGGGGAAGTGAGGCCCATTGGTATTCTGTGTGACTTGGTCCGCCGGTACACTATGTGACTTGGCCAGCCAGTACATTATGTGACATGTGGTACATATCGAGTGCGGTCCGCCGGTACACTATGTGACATGTTGTACATGTCCGCGACACGGGAGGAGTACGGTACGTCGATACTCTATGTGATATATTGTATATGTCGGCGATATGGGAGGAGTACGGTACGTTGGTACACTACGATATATGTTGTAAATGACGGGGACACGGGATAAGTATGGTCTGCCTACAGCCTGCGGGCACACTATGTGACATGCTGTATAGGTCGGCGACACGGGAGGAGTACAGCCAGCGGGCACACTATGTGACATGTTGTATATGTCTACGTCAAGGGAGGAGTACAGCCCGCGGGAACACTATGTGACATGTTGTACAAGGTCGATATCACACTATGTACCCGGCCACCTATGACAAAGTGTTGCTACAAACATTTCCAATGGTCATTGGCTACCAGAGATTTGTTGCTTTTGCAAAAGAATGGGATTTCCGTAATCGCACATACTCTATGTAGCCAAGGTCCAGTGGTCGCAATAGGGGTCCTCAGGTCACCAGTTGCCCATTTTCGAGTTATTTTCCATAGACGAATGAAACATTTTTTTTACAAGTACATGTACTTCGTGAGAAGTGCCCCACTCAATCGTATTCCTATTATCCAGACATATATACTAGACAACTTAGATGGTCGTTCATGTCGTTACATTCACCTTAAGAGGTCGCAATGAAGGTCCTGGGGTCACCAGTTGCCCATTTTCGAGTTATTTTTCTCATACCAGGATACAACATATTATTTTACAAGTGCTTCGGGAGAAGTGCCCCACCCAACAGTGTGTTCTTGTAATTCAGACATATATACTAGACAATATAGATGGGGATTCATGCCGTCACATTCCCCTTAAGGGGCCGCAATGGGGGTCCTGGGGTCACAAGTTGCCCATTTTCGAGTTATTTGTGTCATACCCGGTTAAATACATATGTTTTACAAGCGCTTCGGGAGAAGTGCCCCACTCAATCGTGTGTTCCTATTATTCAGACATATAGACTAGAAAACATAGAGGGGGGTTCATGCCGTCACATTCCCCTTAAGGGCTCGCAATGGGGGTCAAAAGATCATCATTTACCCATTTTCGTGTTGTTTTTGTCATACCCGGATAACACATATTATTTTACAAGTACTTCGGGAGAAGTGCCCCTCAATCGTGTGTTCCTATTATTCAGACATATAGACTAGAAAACACAGAGGGGGGTTCATGCCGTCACATTCCCCTTAAGGGCTCGCAATGGGGGTCAAAACATCACAATTTACCCATTTTCGTGTTGTTTTTGTCATACCCGGATAACACATATTATTTTACAAGTACTTCGGGAGAAATGCCCCACTCAATCGTGTGTTCCTATTATCCAGACATATATACTAGACAACTTAGACGGTCGTTCATGTCGTCACATTCCCCTTAAGAGGTCGCAATGAAGGTCCTGGGGTCACCAGTTGCCCATTTTTGAGTTATTTTTCTCATACCCGGATACAACATATTATTTTACAAGTGCTTCGGGAGAAGTGCCCCTCTCAACAGAGTGTTCTTGTTATTCAGACATATATACTAGACAACATAGATGGGGGTTCATGCCGTCACATTCTCATTAAGGGGCCGCAATAGGGGTCCTCATGTCACCAGTTGCCCATTTTCGAGTTATTTTTCCATAGACGAATGAAACATGTTTTTTTACAAGTACTACTGGAGAAATGCCCCACTCAATCGTGTGTTCCTATTGTTGAGAAATATATATTAGACAACATAGACGGGGGTTCATGCCGTCACATTCCCCTTAAGGGGTCCTGTTATCTAGATATATATACTAGACAACTTAGACGGTCGGTTATGTCGTCACATTCACATTAAGAGGTTGCAATGAAGGTCCTGGGGTCACCAGTTGCCCATTTTCGAGTTCTTTTTCTCATACCCGGATAAAACATATTATTTTACAAGTGCTTCGAGAGAAGTGCCCCACTCAACAGTGTGTTCTTGTTATTCAGACATATATACTAGACAACATAGATGGGGGTTCATGCCGTCACATTCACCTTAAGGGGCCGCAATGGGGGTCCTGGGATCACCAGTTGCCCATTTTTTAGTTATTTGTGTCATAGCCGGATAAAACATACTTTTTTACAAGTGCTTCGGGAGAAGTGCCCCACTCAATTGTGTGTTCCTATTGCTGAGAAATATCTATTAGACAACATAGACGGGGGTTCATGCCGTCACATTCCCCTTAAGGGGTCCTGGGGTCACCAGTTGGCCATTTTCGAGTCATACCCTGATAAATATATTTTTTACAAGTGCTTCGGGAGAAGTGCCCCACTCAATCGTGTGTTCCTGTTATTGGGACATGTATACAAGACAACATAGATGGGGGTTTGTGCCGTCACATTCCCCTTAAGGAGTCGCAATAGGGGTCCTGGGGTCACCAGTTGTCCATTTTCGAGTTATTTTTGACTTAACTGTATAAAACACACTTTTTTACAAGTGCTTCGGAAGAAGTGCCCCACTCAATGGTGTTTTCCTATTATTCAGTCATATATACTAGACAACTTAGACGGGGGTTCATGCCGTCACATTCCCCTATTGGGTCCATATGGGGATCCTGGGGTCACCAGTTGCCCATTTTCGCGTTATTTTTGTCATACCCGGATAAAACATACTTTTTTACAAGTGCTTCGGGAGAAGTGCCCCACTCAATAGTGTGTTCCTATTATTGAGACATATATACTACTAGACAACATAGACGGGGGTTCGTGCCGTCACATTCCCCTTAAGGGGCCGTAATGGGGATCTTGAGGTCACCAGTTGCCCATTTTCGAGTTATTTGTGTCATACCCAGATAAACATATTTTTTTTACAAGTGCTTCGGGAGAAATGCCCCACTCAATGGTGTGTTCCTGTTATTGAGACATATATACTAGACAACTTAGACAGGGGTTCATGCCGTCACATTCCCCTTAAGGGGTCCAAATGGGGATCCTGGGGTCACCAGTTGCCCATTTTCGCGTTATTTTTGTCATACCCGGATAAAACATACTTGTTTCGGGAGTGCTTCGGGAGAAGTGCCCCACTCAATCTTGTGTTCCTATTGTTCAGATATGTATACTAGACAACATAGATGGGGGTTCGTGCCGTCACATTCCCCTTAAGGGGTCGCAATAGGGGCCCTGGGGTCACAAGTTGCCCATTTTCGAGTTATTTGTGTCAAAACCGGATAAAACATACTTTTTTACAAGTGATTCGGGAGAAGTGCCCCAGTCAATCGTGTGTTCTTATTGTTGAGACATGTATACTAGACAACATAGACGGGCGTTCATGCCGTCACATTCCCCTTAAGGGGTCGCAATAGGGGTCCTGGGGTCACCAGTTGGCCATTTTCTAGTTATTTTTGTCATACCCGGATACACATATTTGTTTACAAGTCCTTCGGGAGAAGTGCCCCACTCAATCGTGTGTTCCTGTTGTTGGGACATGCATACTAGACAACTTAGACTAGGGTTCATGCCGTCACATTCCCCTTAGGGGGTCGCAATAGGGGTCCTGGTGTCACCAGTTGGCCATTTTCGAGTTATTTTTGTCATACCCTGATAAATATATTTTTTACAAGTGCTTCGGGAGAAGTGCCCCACTCAATTGTGTGTTCCTGTTGTTGGGACATGTATACTAGACAACATAGACGGGGGTTCGTGCCGTCACATTCCCCTTAAGTGGTCGCAATAGGGGTCCTGGGGTCACCAGTTGTCCATTTTCGAGTTATTTTTGACTTACCCATATAAAACATACTTTTTTATGAGTGCTTCGGGAGAAAGAATAATCTTCGGGAGAAAGAATAAGCTGTTATTGTGACACAAAAAAAACACAGTAGGTGTGTCAGCTAGGATACAGAAAACATACAAGACAGATGAAGTAGTAAAAGTCTTATCCGTATAGCCAAGATTATCTAAGCTACATTCAACTTGACTTGAAATCATGTCATTCATGACCTGCTTAAACCACATGGCCACTAAAATAAGTTCATTGTATTCAACTTTCAAGTCAATACGCTTGCATTCACATTGTAAATCTTTAATGTGGGTTAAAGTGGGTGGTGTAATATTTAGTGTTGCGATGTTACCCGTGTCTTAAACTGCTTCACAACAGGATTCCAGACAATAATCTGATTAAAATGCATTAACTTATTTATTAACTGAGTGAATATAATCCTCAGTTAAACATTTATTTAGCTATACTTGGACATATTTGAGATATGTTCTGATTGTTCGTGCCACCATGCACATGTCATAATTTACAGGCCGATTTCGGGACGAACAGCGTCGGAATGACTTGGAACCTCATAAAATAAAAATATCTAAATTGATGAATAGTAAATGCTTATTAAAGTATCTATTTATGTATAATTCTGTTGAACTTACATAGTGAAAATGCTTTTAATACACCGATTTATGCAGAATATCCAGTTCGCAATAATCATCATTGGCGAAGGCAAATTGAATGAATAAAGCCGAGTAATCCGTACTACCGGAAAGAAACACGCTGAGGTACTCCGAAACTATCGTCGACTATTTTGATTTCAGTTTGTGTGTCTTCATGGAGCGTTACAATGGATTTGACAACTCAGCAAAATATGTCAAGTGTGTCGCTGTACGTCAAAGGGTTGGATAGGGACACGAGAGACAGATATTTCTCGAAGCTTATGTATGAAAAAAACTCTAGATAGCTACCAGACCCGTTTCAGGGGGCCGGTTCACTAAACTTTGTACGACTAAAATGTTCGTAAGTGTAGAATTATGATAGTCTGTAAATTTCACATTAACACTGTTTTCTTGTAAACAATTATTGGATTTACATTTATTGAGCATAGGCTGCTATGCAGCCAGCCTATGCTCAATAAATGTAAAGTCATCAATTGAAATTTCCAGACGATTCTAAATTTGCACTTACGAACATTTTAGTCGTATGAAGCTTTGAGAAATGGGCCCCCTGTGTGGTACCAGAAATAGTTACTGTTCATTATAACACACCTAGGTAACAGGTCTGATTGTTGATATATATATTTTAACTTGCCACCTCATAAATACAATGATAAGCACATGTATATTACTAGAAATAGTTATTGTTTCGTACAGCACATCCAGCTAGCAATGAATCTGGTACCAGATCAGGCTATTGTAAGTGCAATTAAATGTAGAGCTGTGTTTATGATTCCGCCACCCTCTCCCAATACAGGTGAAGTACTGGTTCTGCCTGGTCATCACTAGTAACCCTTTAACCCAATTCCACCACATACCTTTTTCTTGGTGTTTGCAAACAATGTAGATCCAGATGAACCGGCTCATATGGATCTGTCTCGTCAGGATATGCACTGTTTGCAAGTACTTTTATATCATTAGGAAACACCCATTTGTTTATGAATGTACTGATCTGAATGCTTTTTTCTAACAATTGATTGGTCTGAAAATTAGTTGGACCATTCCAGGTCCGTTACTTGGGTCACACACCTTGAGAATGTCATCGACACATTAAACCAGACTCTTTTGTTACTTGCACTGACACCGTGGACATCACAGTTTTAGATTCTTTATTAACATGCATATCAACAGTATACATGACTTTATATAGTCTGTGTTTCCCATTTGGCCAACACCTGCTGTTACACTACTCTTATATTTAATACGTTGTATCATAGCCCGAAGACTTTTAACCCTTAGAACGCTGACAAAGAAAATTGTCATCTGCTGATTTTAAATATTTTTCTATTTAAAATCATGTTTTGGAAGCACATGAGAATCGTCTCAGCTTGAGACAATTCTACTGTGCTGCCAAAACACGATTTTGAGACGAAGCGAGAATAAAATACCAACTCAGCAGACAAACATTTTGGTTTCCAGCGCTTTAAGGCTACTTGTTTGTCATTATCTCTGTTAGTACAACCAAATACGACACATTCTTTCCCCCATCAGATATTGTCAGTAAATCCCGATAATAATTAGTATTGATACACACAGAGCAATGTAAATACGCTCTGGAAGAATGGCTTCGCCGAAGCAGGAACCTGACGGCCAGCTATTTTTAGTAACAGGATACACCCTGCATGACGTCAGCTCAAAACCTCCTATACCCAAAAATGTTAAAATGCGGGCAACCCGACCCAGTGTATGTGTATGTTGGTGTATTGTCGAGCTTGATGTTTTGTATTTAAAGGTACATACCCACTCAGCAGGCACAATTAATTAAATAAGTGTATGATTGTGTCACTATTCCACCAGTTGTAAAACATACGAGTGCCCGCTATACAGATATAATCATTTAGTAACATATATTTTACTGATAGTGACTCGCGGTGGTATCAGGCTATTTTCATATGCAAAGGAGCCATGATTTGTTTTAATTATTTATATTAATTAAATGCGTCACCTAAAGAAATTATATTTTCGACAGATAAAGTACGATCATTGCACATCAAAACATAAATACAGCGAATAAACAGTAATATCGCAAAAAGCAAACACCTTTATCGCCCCTGATATCAGTTTGGAAATTTACGTCTAATATAAAATGTTTACTAATGCCAATCAATACGTGGGGTAATGGTGAATAAATGTTTATTTTACCAAAAATGTCTCATTGTGTGCCTACTGAGTGGGCATGTACCTTTAAATTATTTGTTTTTGTCTGTGGTTTTCAGTGGGTTGTAGGTGGGAGGGAGCATGCGATGGGTAATTTAATGATCGGGGTTCATCCTTACCGGAATTCCGACTGGAGACCTGGTTTGGCCCTTACACATCTTCGGCATTTTGTATGTGACAGTTGAATCTGGTTATACCCCTTATGTGAGTATTACGATTATTCGTAATCCTATTCTAGGGGAAGGGGCCAAATGACTTGATGTGGTATTGACCTGGCACCAGGTCAGGTTATTCTAATTTCAGGGCTGAATATATTTTTTTCTCGATGTAAATATTCCGTTCTGATTTTGGGATTCCCCCCCCCCCCAATGCAGAAAGTTAAAACGGGATTGAACCCGTTGCCCGGACTTACATGATATTAGCTGTTGATAGGCCGTTAAACACCAATAAACAAACAAAACAAACAAACTGTGGTTTTCAACTGTAATATGTAGATTCCTTTCTTTTTCTATTTGTTATCGGCCTCTAATCAAGTTCGAAAGTAAGAACATGGTATAATGACATTTGAAATTGTAGTGTAAAAAAAATCAATCAATGCTATCTATACATAGTAAATATATATTCTGCACTGTTTTGTGTGCCTCAAATTGTTGTTCTTGTCCTATTTAAAATACAGATAATTCAGGTAATTGAATAGGTGATAAATCAGTGGGCTGTGATCTGACACAACCACGCTTATTGCATTTGCAGTTAAGTAGTGTCTTCTATTGTCGCAATTTCATGCAAATATCCATTCTGCACAAACATTATTATCGATTAACCCTGTCAACTCCCCGTGCCTCTCTCTGTATCCCAATGATTGCAAACATTGTAAATCCAGACGAACCATCTCTGCAGAGTATTTATATTAATCGGACGGAATCTAACGTTTAAACTTGGTCTGATTCAAATTTCTCTGCAGCATCCTCAGACTTAACTACACATGTAATGCTGCTAAATTTGGTATTGCCAGACTCGGCGTGTTAACGGCTGGAACATGGTCATCATTAAAAGGAAGAAACCACAGTCGTATTGATGAAAAAGAAGAGACCTCATTGGTGCCGCCATTACTCCAATTAACACCATAACCGCATGATCCCATACTCTGTATCTGGGGCTACAATGATTTCATATTTAACCCTTAGAATGCGGGACCGAAAATAGTCGTCTGCTGATAATTCATATGTTGTCTTTTCTCTCAGTAAAAACATGGTTTGGCAGCATTTTAGAATCATTTCCATTGGAAATTATTCTAAAGTGCTGCCAAACCAAGTTTTTGATGAGAAAAAATGGAAAGATATTCAGCAGACGACACAAATTAATTCAGCACTGTAAGGGTTAAACCTTTTTCCCATGATGTATAATTCTCTACTCCCAAGGCATAGTGAAATGTTGCATCCAACAGATTCAACATATTCACTCTGGGGTCATTTTTCAATTAACCCTTTCACCCCAGTAACTGGAATGGATTTTGATTTGTTAATTCTCCGACCAATCCAATCATCATAAAATAATTTAATAGTCCATTTATGATAAGAGGGTGTTTTTGTTCTCAAAACTATGAAAATTACTTGCAAAAAGTGTAGTCCATTTATAAAAAGAGGGTGTTTTTTTTCTGTAAAAAAGTATGAAAATTAGTTGCAAAAAGTGCAAATCCTGATGAGACGGCTCGTCACGAGCCGGCTCATAGGATCTACACTTTTTGCCAATACAACTATACAGGCATGTGGTGTTGAAAGGGTTAGAAATGTGTGTGGTGGTGGGGAGTTTGGCGATCTGTCTATAGCATCGGTGTACTATTCTCTATTCTATCGGTATACTAATGTTATGTGAGTATTACGATTATTTGTAATCCTATTTTAGGGGAAGGGGCCAAGTGACTTTAACGCTTACCTGATTGAAATCACGATCATTTGACTAGAATTACGTGATTCATTTGGCGCAAAAGCGAACATCATTTTTTTTCTACAGAAATGGCACTTTCAACAGGTAATATCTTAATTTGTTAGTAAAGATCGTTATTTTAAAGCTTTTTCAGTAGAGCCATACCTCTTCTAGAATGAGCCAGAATGCACCAAATCACATGTACGTGATAAAAGATTTCTAGGGGAGCATGCAACTGGAACCCCCCCCCCCCCCTAGCTACATGTACCTCCCGCGCTCCACGCGGTCGACCACCGCAGCGCTTACATTTTTTTCTGGGGGAAGGCCTGGACATATATATTAGACAACATAGACGGGGGTTCATGCCATTACATTCCCCTTAAGGATTCGCAATAGGGGTCCTGGGGTCACAAGTTGCCCATTTTCAAGCTATTTGTGTCATAGACGGATAAAACATACTTTTTTACAAGAGCTTCGGGAGAAGTGCCCCACTCAATCGTGTGTTCCTATTGTTGAGACATATATACTAGACAACTTAGACGGGGGTTCATGCCGTCACTTTCCCCTTAAGGGGTCCATATGGGGATACTGGGGTCACCAGTTTCCCATTTTCGCGTTACTTTTGTCATACACGGATAAAACATACTTGTTTACAAGTGCTTCGGGAGAAGTGCCCCACTCAATCGTGTGTTTCTATTGTTGAGACATGTATACTAGATAACATAGACGGGGGTTCGTGCCGTCACATTCCCCTTAAGGGATCGCAATAAGGGCCCTGGGTCACAAGTTGCTCATTTTCAAGCTATTTGTGTCATAGCCGGATAAAACATACTTTTGCACAAATGCTTCGGGAGAAGTGCCCCACTCAATCGTGTGTTCCTATTGTTGAGACATATATACTAGACAACTTAGACGGGGGTTCATGCCGTCACTTTCCCCTTAAGGGGTCCATATGGGGATCCTGGTGTCACCAGTTGCCCATTTTCGAGTTATTTATGTCATACCCGGATAAAACATACTTTGTTACAAATGCTTCGGGAGAAGTGCCCCACTCAATAGTGTGTTCCTGTTATTGAAACATATATATCAGACAACATAGACGGGGGTTCATGCCGTCACATTCCCCTTAAGAGGTCGCAATAGGGGTCC
Source organism: Conchocele bisecta (assembly GCA_029237695.1). Classification (NCBI taxonomy): domain Eukaryota; kingdom Metazoa; phylum Mollusca; class Bivalvia; order Lucinida; family Thyasiridae; genus Conchocele; species Conchocele bisecta. The sequence goes on from CM055278.1 coordinate 35,625,681, forward strand.
TGTGGTCACAAGTTGCCCATTTTCAAGCTATTTGTGTCATAGCCGGATAAAACATACTTTTTTACAAGTGCTTCGGGAGAAGTGCCCCACTCAATCGTGTGTTCCTATTGTTGAGACATATATACTAGACAACTTAGACGGGGGTTCATGCTGTCACTTTCCCCTTAAGGGGTCGCAGATGGCGATCCTCAGGTCACCAGTTGGCCATTTTCCAGTTATTTTTGTCATACCCGGATAAACATATTTGTTTACAAGTGCTTCGGGAGAAGTGCCCCACTCAATCGTGTGTTCCTATTGTTTAGACATGTATACTAGACTACTTAGACGGGGATTCATGCCGGGTCGCAATAGGGGCCCTGGGGTCACAAGTTGCCCATTTTCAAGCTATTTGTGTCATAGCCGAAAAAAACATACTTTTTTACAAGTGCCCCAATCGAGTGTTCCTATTGTTGAGACATATATATATAGTCCAACCTATCTACAACAGCCAGCAGCCGGACGGACTAAAAGTGGCTGTTGTAGAGAGGTGGCTGTTGTGGAGAGGGTCACCAACGAGCAGCCATCAATGAACAGCCATCAACTTCTCAGTTGCTTATACTGATATATGAACATAGAAACAACTAGGATTGTATATGTTTTATAGTATTATATGTTATTTACTATAGAACATATACATTTGTCATTGTTAGTATGTTATTGAAGAAGACAAAATAGTAATCATGGTTATTTTGAGAAATAACAATTTATTAAACATGTTGAATGTTCAAATTGACCAATAACAAAAAATGTTCAAATTGACCAATAACAATTATGCATTCATAATGACAAACTGGGCTCCTTCAGTTTTTGACATGTGTAGCTCCTGATCAGAATAACTTGCAGTCTGGATTCGGATCTGCATTTGTGTGACAAAGTTATAATCATGCTAATGTTAATCCAATTTTGTGTAAAAACATGTAGTGAACACACTGAGCAGACTAATTTACAGCTACACTGGTCACAAACCCAATAAGCCCACTTTTCTTGCAGTGTCACATGGTGTCATATTCAGTCAGCAGACCGTGTTGAGTATCCTAATCCTGTTAATAAACACCTTTGATATGATTATGTTGGAGTATTTGACTTTTATTCTCACCAGAGCTCCAGTTACCAAATTGTGCAGATATTTTATTCATGTTCTTACATTTCAACTAAAATGGAAAGTTGGGACTTCATTAAATTAATCACGTGTTAATTACTGCCCTTAATAACCAACCGCCAATTGCACACGCGTATCGCCGATAAATTTCAAACACAACAAACAAGGCTTACCTTTGAGTAAATGTTTAATCTACTTCAAACGGTGACAAACTTGTCGGCAATCCCATTGTCAGATGACCTCAGTACACAGATAGACTGCTTCCGGGTCGGTACCCCTCAAAAAATAGTCCGGAGAAAAATGCATATGTTTGTGTTGCAGGTGCTTTGAGGCAGGTTCGGGTGCACTGATGTGGTTTATTAATGCATGTGGAGACAGTGTTTACACACGGGCTCTAGTACACAGCCAAGATCTGCAGTTTGGAATGGATTATTTTGTGTGGCAGGACACATGTAAATGAAGTGTGATGCGGCTCTGCGTCTGTTGTGACGTGATGATTTTTGACCACGCTGTCATGTTTCCTTTCCTGTCAGAAAAACGAAATGGTCACCGGGTGTTGACAAGTTGGTGAGAAGACGGCATGATCCAGTCGTCAAAGACATTGTAACTCAATGTGTGATTCCAATGTTTATGCTTTTACAGGCGGTGAGTGAAATGACCCCTAAACGCTATATGTTTAATATACAGTTCTATCTGTGTGTTTAGGCCAGATGCCAAACAGGTGATAAATCCGAATACACAACTTGGACATGTGTTTACACACAACTTTTATCGACCGATTACCACCGAAGGTATCCGATAGATACGGCACACTCGATTAGATCTGCCGGTAGGCTACATAGGAATATTGATTTTACACGACTCACGGTAATGTTTGCATACGAAAATGTCCATTAAAAAAAATATGCTGCCCGTTTACAGGCCGTTTTTGTCGTGGTTTATGGCCGTTTGTCAATAATAAATATGTTGGCCGCTCAGAGAGGTGGTTCGTGTCATGTTTTAATTTGACGTGGCCGTTTGGCGAGATTAATTATATTGACCGTTCAGAATAAAAACGACCTGTAAAAATATGTTGGCCGGTCAGAGAAGTTTATGACTCTTTGCTATGAAAAAATCAACTGGCCGCTAGCAAAAATATGTTGGCCTTTCGAGAGGTCTTTTGACGATTTCGTTGTGTTTTTTTTGTGGCCGTTGGCTGGAGAAGAGAGGTGACTGTTGGACAGAGGTAAAATAACGTTAAGTTCTAACGGGGGGAGTTTAAACTGGCCGTTGAAGAGAGGTGGCCGTTCCTAGGAGGTGGCCGTTAGGGAAGGTGGGACTGTACTAGACAACTTAGACGGGGGTTCATGCCGTCACTTTCCCGTTAAGGGGTCCATATGGGGATCCAGGTGTCACCAGTTGCCCATTTTCGCGTTATTTATGCCATACCCGGATGAAACATACTTTTTTACAAATGCTTCGGGAGAAGTGCCCCACTCAATAGTGTGTTCCTGTTATTGAGACATATATACTACATAGACGGCAGTTCATGCCGTCACATTCCCCTTAAGGGGTCGCAATATGGGTCCTGGGGTCACCAGTTGGCCATTTTCGAGTTATTTTTGTCATACCCTGATAAATATATTTTTTACAGGTGCTTCGGGAGAAGTGCCCCACTCAATCGTGTGTTCCTGTTGTTGAGACATGTATACTAGATAGCATAGACGGGCGTTCATGCCGTCACATTCCCCTTAAGGGGTCGCAATAGGGGTCCTGGGGTCACCAGTTGGCCATTTTCGAGTTATTTTTGACTTACCCGTATAAAACATTTTTTTTTACAAGTGCTTCGGGAGAAAGAATAAGCTGTTATTGTGACCAAAAAAAACACAGTAGGTGTCTCAGCTAGGATACAGAAAGCATACAAGACAGATGAAGTAATAAATGTCTAATAAATCCGTATAGCCAAGATTATCTAAGCTACATTCAACTGGACCTGAAATCATGTCATTCATGACCTGCTTAAACCACATGGCCACTAAAATAAGTTCATTGTATTCAACTTTCAAGTCAATACGCTTGCATTCACATTGTAAATATTTAATGTGGGTTCAAGTGGGTGGGGTAATATTTAGTTTTGCGATGTTATCTGTGTCTTAAATTGCTTCACAACAGGATTCCAGACAATAATCTGATTAAAATGCTTTAACTTATTTATTAACTGAGTGAATATAATCCTCAGTTAAACATTTATTTAGCTATGGTTGGACATATTTGAGATATGTTCTGATAGTTCGTGCCACCATGCACATGTCGTAAACAAATTTACACTTTACAGGCCGATTTCGGGACGAACAGCGTCGGAATGACTTGGAACCTCATAAAATAAAAATATTATCTAAATTGATGAATAGTAAATGCTTAATAAAATATTAAAGTATCTATTTCTGTGTAATTCTGTTGAACTTACATCGTGAAAATGCTTTTAATACACCGATTTATGCAGAAATATTCAGTTCTCAATAATCATCATTGGTTCATTGTTGGCGAAGGCAAATTGAATGAATAAAGCCGTGTAATCCGTACTACCGGAAAGAAACACACTGAGGTACTCCGAAACTATCGTCGACTAATTTGATTTCAGGTTAGAAGACACCAAATGGTGCGAAATCGCCAAAAAATGTACACAAGTATTGGAGGATATGACAAGGTTGGATTTTTCTTTCTTAGGAGTAAGTGAACCTATTGTTTAGTTCATGCAGAACCAGTACAGACTGGCTGCATGTCATGAACAAGTGGGTCCCCCAGCATCAATACGAAACGTGAAAGTAGGAGAGACTGGCCTTATTGGGTGGCATTTGGTTAAATTATATAGTAAAACTATTTGGTGGTGTCTAACCTATAAGGAAGAAAAATCCCACCTTGTCATATCCTCCAATATTGTGTACATTTTTTGGCCACGGAAACGCCGTTTACATCAAGTGACCAACAGGTTCAGTGATTTCTTTTAAATGCTACAAATATGCTGAAAACTGGTGTTAAAAGCACCCCAAAATGTTCCACAAGTGAAACTGGGTAGTAATGGATCAAGATTTGCAAGCAAACGGTGTCTGTGACCTCAAAACACCCGCACTACTTTTTTATACCGGACTAATTTGCATACACCCTGGGCGATTTCGCACCATTTGGTGTCTTCTAACCCATAAGTGTACCAGTCCCACTACAAATCATTCTACAATATTCACTATTGAAAACTAACTTCTATTCCTGGATACAGTACCAAGTTTGGAGCAAATATCTCAAATGGTTGTCACACAGCAGCTGTGTAACTCCACCATGTGACTGTCCACATTATACCTTCAATTGAGCTACTACATAACTATGGAGAATTTTAATAGATGATGAATTAAAAGCACAAATCTCCATGAAATCACATAACATTACCCTAAATAGTGTTATAGCTAAACATTCTACATATAAAGACTCATCACTGAAACTATACCAACATGTATGCCACTCTAGATCTGGAATGGTCGACAGACAAAAGGGTACTGGCTTGGAACGGTCAGTCAAGAAATTTGCTTTATGACACAGGAGGAAAGGAAAAACAATGTTTTCTGAGTACTAGTGTATTGGTACTATACCAATATGCGAAAACAATTCACTTACGCCTAATTTTGGCAAATTTTGGAACAGCGTCGCAATGTCGCGTCACTTTCCCGAACTTCTTAATTGTCCATCAGGAAGCCAATATCAATGAAACAAAAATGAAAAACGCACTATTATGACTGTTTTGGTGTATATTACTGTCACATTCCAAGCCCAATCACCTACAGGTAATTTACATACACTGGTTTATTATATTTGACAAATAAAGTTGAGAAATCAAGATTTTGGAAGTTTATGTTTCTTATAGCTATGTCTCTGTGAACATAATTTAAAGTTACTGCGACAAGAGTACTCCAGATCTAGAGCTATCGACTCCGCGATGCAAAACATTTGTTCTTTTTGTATCGTAGACGGACAGTTATCGGCTTCAAAATCTTCTAAAATCTTGATTTCTCAACTTTATTTGTCAAATATAATAAACCAGTGTATGTAAATTACCTGTAGGTGATTGGGCTTGGAATGTGACAGTAATATACACCAAAACATTCATAATAGTTAGTTTTTCATTTTTGTTTCATTGATATTGGCTTCCTGATGGACAATTAAGAAGTTCGGGAAAATGGCGCGACATCGCGACGCTGTTCCAAAATTTGCCAAAATTAGGCATAAGTGTATTGTTTTCGCATATTGGTATAGTACCAATACACTAGTACTCAGAAAACATTGTTTTTCTTTTCCTCCTGTGTCATAAAGAAAATTTCTTGACTGACCGTTCCAAGCCAGTACCCTTTTGTAACTCAATTTAAGGTAGAATGTGGACAGTCACATGGTGGAGTTACACAGCTGCTGTGTGACAACCATTTGAGATATTTGCTCCAAACTTGGTACTGTATCCAGGAATAGAAGTTAGTTTTCAATAGTGAATATTGTAGAATGATTTGTAGTGGGACTGGTACACTTATTTCAGTAAATCTACTCCCGGATAAAATATAGTGACAAATATATGTTTATTACTTATTAGCGCAAAGGATTAATTATACAAAAATGGATATTAAAATACGTTTTGATTGAAATTTAATTTAAACTACAAACTATACATTTCGTTCAGAAATGCATGATTTATTTGACTATTACTCACGCTTATGATAATAGTAGGGTTCCTTGTCCGTTGTTGTACTTTATTTGTAGGGACCCGCCACTGTCTTATCTCTCAACGTTGAATACTTATGGTGGAATAACGACCGTAGAGCAGTATAGGCTATAACTATATAGACACACGTCATTGGCGCTATTGACTTAAATGTGTTATATACTGTCAGGGTTAGTATGTAACTCACTATGGGAAGGTTGTGTGTATCTGGCACGGTTCATTTAGTCGGTATACCGATGGTACGGTAAACCAGAGTTTACTGGTTCGAGTTCCGTGTCAGTTCACATTTCTTTCTCTCTGTTGTAATAGGCCGGTGCGCAAAATCGCTTAAGATGTTATTGCACATTTTTTACCCTAGTCATTACTTACACAATGCTCCCAATGCCATTTCCTGCATTCTTATCAACTTTGAGGACGTGAATATGAGTTTTATAATATTCATTTTAGCATAAGGCTGATTCACTCCACAGTTGCAGGTGATATAGATGAGAGAGGGCAGAACTAACTCCCCAATAAAAAGTAGACAGTTCAGATTTTCGTGCGCTTTATTTTTATACGACCGTTTTTAAAAAACGGTACGTATCATAGTTCGTGTACACAACTCCTCCGAAACCATTTAGTCGATCGATCTGAAACTATACACACGTCTTCTACACATATTGAAGATGTGCACCTTGGCCAGATACAGGTCACTGGAAAATATTGGCATACGATAACTCGGTCCGATCTGGAACAGTATTGTCATATTTTGAAAGTAAATTACTTTTAAAATGTTGTAACTTATTAATTGTAGCGCACGTTGAAAAGGTAAGTTAATACTAAAGTGTGTATCTGCATAGGATAAAACAAGTATACATTTAAAAAGTTACCATTACAACTGACAAACCAAGTACATTTTATGATATTTTACATTATATGGTATCCCTAGGATACGATTCATCTCGTTTAAAGATGAAGGTCACAAATAAAGCGAAGTGAACACTAATGGAGAAAGTGTTGATCATGTGGTCCACTAAGTTTTCATAAAAAAATAAGTCATTGCTTTTCAAAGATATTAAAGATATTAAAGATATTAAATATATTAAAACGGCGAATATATGTGCCTCCAATGTAAGTTGCGTTCTGTTAAACGAAGACGTATAGTAGAGGGTGTCACATACCTGAACTGTACAAGGGAGGTTTCAAATAAAATAACGCTCTATAAAGTGTTTATAATAGGAACACAGAGCTGCCAATGACTCAGATCAAGGACTTACTTACTCGGTGCTCCTAGTGTAGGTTACTTTTATAGTAATGGTGAAATGAAATATTTGTAACCTAACTTATGCATCATTTCAAATGTTAATTAAATTAGTGGAAAATTTGTTGATGAAAATGTGTGTAAAATAGCTTATGACTCGTAAACTTTACAAAAGTATTGCAAACAAAAATAAAATAAAGGAATCAAATGATCCCGAATATAAAGTTAATTACTATTGGGAGCCCTGTGAACATGTCCATCGCATACATGAATGATTGAAGTAGATTTCACAAAACACAGCAATTTATGAAATTTAGTTATTATTTTATTGCATTTACAATATGTATATTACAAAACAACACAAATAGTTATAAAACCAAAATTAAGCTATGACATCTCCGGAACTTTCATCTTCACATTCTACAGGGGCGAGCGGTGCGCCACTTCAATTTAGTATTAATATATAGCAGGAAAATGGTCGGTTCAATCATACTGCCTTTGGGTATGCCGCCAGTTATCTCTTTCAACTGTACTATTGCTGTATTTACTTTAGCAATCATTTAACACATCGTCAATGCATTACTGTTATTCTATCCAGATAAAATGTGCACAACTGTCGAAATGACCACCTATTATGTGGAAATGAATCGGTGAGTGGGAGAATGCAAGGGATGCTAGGCGTATAATAAAATATTAAATATTTCCCCTCCCGCGACCGACCCGGCAAAATCGCCGCGACCCAAACTATTTTTTTGGCAAAACGGAAACAATATTATTTTTATTTAGTGTCGAAACTGGCGCAGCAAAAATGGACTGTTCCGACAGAAAATATTGCCGAAAATCTCGCTTTTTATCGTTTACTTTATGGCGAGTAAAAACCCCAGCTGATATGCCTTTACTGGCTTAGAACATGAAGTGAAAGTCATCGCGATGTTTACAAAAATGTGTCGGTGAAAATGGTTGTAAGCTGCTTCCCTATAGGTGAGTAGCAATCCCAGTCAGTGGTCTGCATGCCAATAGCCAATCAAATATCGCGTTTTATAAACTACACGCATCCGAATCATGGATTGTTTGTTTCCGTAATCATGGTAATGACCGCCCTCAATCACACGCTAGCGACACCTGTTTGGGACTGTTTCATTGGATACTTCAGACATTTATAATTAATTTATTCACAAAATTACTACACTTGGTCCCAACAAGGAAATAGAGTAATTTTGTTTCTAAGAATAGAACCACGCTTGATTTCGCTGAAACGAATATGCGTATACGTGTTTTTACATTGATTTACGATCGAAAGTGAGTTTTAAGCTGAAAGAATAATGGTCTTATCGATTTACACCCGAGCAAGTCGCCCCCACACAGTTTCGGACCTAAAAAAGAAATAATAATTTCACTGTTTTAAATCATTTTCAATATATTAATTGGTTAATATAAATTAATTATAATAGGGGATGGTGTTTGTTGACGGCCCTGAGCAATAAAATATACTGTTTTCAACAGTTTAATGAATTTACATAGTGTATTGTGTTATTAAAGGTGCATGCCCACTCATGCCCATGCCCACTCAGTCGACACACAATGTTCTTTATATCAGAGACATCATCTGAGACATTTTCTGGAAAATAAAATATTCAATCATCATTACCCCACGTATTGATTGGCATTATTATACATTTTATATCAGACATAAAGTTCCACACTGATGTCAGGTGCAATAATCGTATTTACAAAATGTTTTACTATTTATTCTCTGTATTTATTTTTTTATTTGCAATGATCATACTTTATAATCTGTCGAAAAAATTATTTTTTCAGGTGACACTTTTAATTAGCATATTGAAATAATTAATAAATATCATGTCTCATTTGCATATGAAAATAGCCTGATACCACCGCACGTCTCTATCAGTAAAATAAATATTACTAAATGATTAGATCTGTATAGCGGGCACTCGCAATTTTTAGAACTGGTGGACAATTAGTGACACAATTATACACGTATATAATTAATTCCTTTAAAGAACATCTTGTGCCTTATGAGTGGGCATGCACCTTTAATACTATTAATTCCATTTTCTGGAAAGAAATGTATAGCTTGTACACAATCATTCATATGACACAGAACCTCATAATGTGAATACAAATAAATTAGTGCTTACTGTCGAGATATTAAAATAGAAATTATGACATAATTGTTATTTATATATGCGATAGAAGACTTCACCGAAAACCCAGGGCCCAATCTTCCAGACGGATTTGATGTAAGAACAGCAACACCACTGGATTATTGTTGGCTTGTGTACAAGCCAGAGATATCATGTTTTTCTTCCATGGAGAGACATAAACAACTACGCTAGGAGTTCTTTTCATCTACAGCGAGCAATGTAAATTGGTCCAGAGACATAATTGATATTACAATTATATAGGTATTATATGCACAACTGAATTGTTATTTATGGTACGTATACATCATTGAAGTAAAACATTTTACCAGATTGACAATGATCCAACTAATATTTTTTCAGATGAAGACAATGCGACATAAGGGATGGTAGAAACTTGTAAGGGCTGGTAAATTTCAAATCTTACTAGCCCGGCTGGCTAGTATCGTCAATCAATGTGAAATGGAACACAATGTGTTTCGGAACACCATCGGATATAACGCATAGCGCGCTTGATTTCATGAATTATACCGCAGTTTTCGATGGGGTAACTCTAGAAAACACAGAAGTTCATTTACCACAGAAAAAACGTGGAACATCAACATCCAAAATGTAATTTATCCTTTGTTTTGGTTCATAGGGGTTAAATATGTCCAAAAAACTTATTACCTTTTGTCATCACCCTTATAAGGTCAGCTAAACTACCTTTTATCGCATTAAAACGTTTGATAGCTTTCACAGCTGTATCTTGCGGCTGCTGCAGTAAACATTACATGACCTAGTTTCGTGATAGGGTTAAATTTGATCTGTTTGTATGCTACTCAAGTTAGTTAGTTTTTAAAAACAAATCAACTGGGATGTGTAAAATTTGAGCATACGATGTTTATGGAATACTGGTGGTTTAAAGTAAATTTGTCTGAATAATATATGCAATAAACAACTGTTTATGTAAGAAACAATGTGAAAAACACTTGTAGTCAGCACTAACTAAAAAGAGGAACGTGTATCGGCAGTATTCACATACCAGCATGACCAGGGCAGACACGAATGTAATGAGCAAAGAAATGGATGAAAATAATTATAGAAACATATTTAAGAATACACTGTTATATTTAAATACACCCATTAACATGTTTAAAGGCGATTTGATATGTTGAATAACATCTGCAGTACGAGTACGACGACATCGGGTCTGGCACCCGGGAGTAATACTCGAGTAGCCAAATCGTTCCGAAACCCATTAGACTGGGTAACGTAACGAGTTAGTGACGTCCATAACTTGAGCGTCTGGAAAAAAATGTAAATAATCGGAAATTTGTAATTCCTATGGTAAGTTTTTATCTTAATTGAATAGTTTTCCTTCTGTATTGATTTATTTTGTTTGAAATTTGCTGTTCCACTGAATGAAGGAAGCACATGTCGTTAGGTGTTCCGAAACTAATTGATCGAGGCTACATTTTTATTTTTTGGTTAGTTTTCAAGCCCTGCCGTAGTATGTAAAAACAAGAAAAACATGGCGATGCAAGAAGATTCGGCGACATTTTTCTTGTAAATAGTTTTCATGAAATATCGCACATGTTCAGGCGCTGATCCAGGGGGGGGGGGGGCGGCAAAAAAAATAAAATAAAAGAAAATCTACAATACTCGAATAGTTGGATGACTTTTAGTGGCCTAGGTGTAAGGAAATCGCATCTGAAAAATTTCCTGCGGGAGGACACCAGACCCTCGATTTTACAATGAGCATTGCGCTCGCGGAGCTCGGCTATGCCAACTTGTAATTACAGACACCCCCTTGCAATTATTTCTGTATTCGCGCCTGCTGATCGATGGTACAAAATCACACGGCGTGTCTCGAATAGGTAATCTTTCAATCTAGTCATGTCAGCAAATTGTTTTCACCTTACTCCATGTCAGTTTAATATCTCTAGTCAATGAAACAGTCATTTTACATTGTGTCTGCATATTCACTGACTAGACATCCATATGCACAGGTGCGGATTTTGGGACCTATCTAATCCTGGACTGCTCATAATTCGAGACTCTAACGATATTAAACAACATGCGTAATAAATAATAGAGTATAAACCTTTTGTATTAGTTACCTGCAAATATAATCCAATTATATGTATGTATATTGCGTTTAATGGCTTCATAAGCACGGAGAAATACAAATGTTTACTTTCAAAACACGCTCGTCTACAAATGGCCGCCTCCAGCGTACCGTGGAAGGTCGTGACCTATGACCCTATGACGTCATATGCTCTTCCGGTGCAGGTGCCCGATTGGAAAACACCACAAATTGTGTCTGCATTATATAGCTACCATTGCGTTCAGGGGTCACAATACATATTGTTTCCAACTTAAATGATTAGACAAGCGATTGCCAACTTAAATATAATTTGCTAGATTAAACAAATTAAACAATATGAAGTGTAAACTTGTTGGTTTTAATACGTTTTTAAAGTGGTAACGTCTAGTTTTGGAGTAAGACATTTCAATCCCTTCTGCATGTGGTACTCGTCCACAATGGGAATAACAAAAAAAAGAAACCAGATTGCATATATCTGCTGATAAATGGAGGCATTGGACTGATGTGGATGAACTTAAAAGTGACAATTTAAAAAAAAATAGGATAAGGTGGTGACTGAATGAAAATCCATATTCCTACATTTTTAGTGCCCTTCTACCTACAAATATTACGTGACCTCCATAAACATGTAAACAACTGTAGTAGGACTTTTTGATGTACTTCGCGTTGTGTTATTGTTTTTTTTTGTTTGGGGACCTACTACGGACCTTGGTCGTATATCCAGGTTCCGAGGATATTAAATAACGTTATCTCAACGGGTATTAGGAATGACAACAGGAGATGGAATAAGTGAAATATATATAACTTTATATACATATAAGGATGATAAATAGCACTGTATATAGAAGTTACAGATAGGGCATTAGACAATTGTACAATAACAGGATGATACACAAATTAGACAGTTACGTTTACAAATGATACAAACAATCACAAAAGTAGACACTAATACAACGATTTAGACGGATAGTCACACAATTAGACAATAACCGTTTCAAATCAAACAGGAACTTCAATAGGCAGTGATGTAAGCATACAATAATCAGACAATGACGTAATCCCTGTGCAGTTCTTGCTAGTCGACAGTGTAGCTGACACAATTTCACATGTTAAGAATGGCACAGTAGACAATAAACAAGAGTTTTGTAGTTGTGTCAATGAGTGACATGAAAAGTGTGTCTAAGCCCCTAGCCTTCGCAATGGTATAGGGATATACTGTTCTGAGGGTGTTTGGTACACGAAGAGAGGAGAGTACCTACTGGTAGAGGTGTTTGGTACACCAAGAGTAGAGGGAAGGTTAGAAGCGCTGAGAGCACCAGGAAACTTTCCATCTGACTGGCATGTTGCGAGTGTTTATATAGGGGGAGATATTACTCAAAGAATAACTCACCCAAGCGAACATGCCAGACAGACAAGTGATCTGATTGGTCGAACAATCAAGAAGCAGCCAATCAGAAGACAGATTACAGATGAAACCAGAAAAGGCAAAAATATGGATGCAGCTCAACTTCCGGTTTCAGAATAAATTTGGAAGGACAGAAAAGTATGTTTTGCATCATAAATAAGTAAATTTAGAATTAATGATTACTGCCAAAATGAAGTTAATGTGCCAGTATACAATATGCAATAAAAATTACCGGAGGTCGAACTAGCGAAAGTGACAAATAAGATAGTGAATGTACTTGCAAAATATAAACATTGCAGATGGCGGGAATTAGGAGAAACGATTCTACCACACTCCTACCCACTTAGGGAAAACAAATAATTTTGAAGAATATTTTTTTTTCATCATCGGTATGAAAGATATGGTAGAATCGAATAGTAAAAACGGATATATAGACACATTATGTATAACAAAGCTAAGAATTACTATCGCTCATGGATAACCACATGACACACTGTGAGAACGAACTGTTGTCAGTTAACACCAGTACATCATGTGCTGGCCATTCTAAAGAACACTTAATAAATGAGAGTGAAAATAGCCTTTCGTAACACATAAATAAACAAATGTACAACCAGTGGACGGGCAAAACCGACAGATCAGGCAATACCAATTACAATTATACATATACACATGCTCCTACATGTATATATGCATATTGAACAGTTAATCTGGAGCCCGTACAGTCAAAACGATGCTGAAGATGCACTGGATCAAGATAATCTGGAGCATCCGCAATGCCAGACCCCCAGGAAAGCTCGTACACTGCCTACGATGGGAAACACAGGCAAGTCGACAATGATTGGATAACATACATCAAGCCAACACGAACGTCATAGCGACAAACACATCCGTCGCCATGATGCCTATGTTGGAACGATGGATGGACATTTTATAATCCAGCATTATCCCTACCTGGGTTGCACAAAATAGTACACAAAACACATATATGCATAGACGCAGAGACATAAGGAATTATGATGAAAAATAGGTTATCTGATATAATGATAAATAGAAGGGTAATATATATCGATTGTCTCTACAAGGTAGAATTGTCCAATAAATGAAAGTTCCAAGGTGGGGCATGGGATGACCAGAGCTGGAAATGTCAAACGTAGATGTAATGGAGAGTCCATGAAGAATAGCGTCGAGTTGTCTCGAAATGAATGGTTCGGTTGTAATAAGGAATAAATAATGCAGGAAGAACACTAAATACTCACAAGACGGTGAAGACGGACGAACACATGTAGAGCTTACGAAGATGATGCGAGTGGAATATGCCCTTTTTTTTTTTTTTTTTTTGACTGAGGACGGATACTGACAAAAACGGAAGACGACTGATGGAACGGGATGAACATGTCACTGGTTCGGGTCGGGCTCCACTACTGCTTCATACCGGCAGATAGTGTTCTCCAAGATGATATTGCTGGTCCCGCATTGATCAGCTTGGCGTCGCCGTAATTGTTGAGCGGCAGCCTTGTCCTCCTTCGTCCGCTGCCGTTACTTCGGGTGCCCAGACGCAAAGGGAGACTCTGAGTAGGTATAAAATGTGTGTTTTCCTTTGCCACAGGGTCCAATATTGCCTTTCCACCATGTTGCTTCCGTTGATGGTATCGAGCATTGGCTTTGTCGACGAAAGTATGGGTACACAGTCTGCAACGGGTAGCTGAGGTAATGGCGGTATGAGTTCCTTTAAAGTGGTGCATATACTGCTTGTAGGTTTTGTAGCTGACATGATCGCTGAGCACTACATTCTTGTGCATTACATCCATCACCAGCATCGAAAATCTCCTGCTCCCTAATGTTAAATTCCTGTCGTTCCAGTAACGGTACCCGTATTTCCATAGGATCCATGATGGTAACTGCTGGAATTATATGAGCAACGGAATGCAGAACTGAGCTGCAGTAGGTAGGGGAAATATTCAGAAGAGATGAAGAAGAGAATATGGGGTTTATGGGAGATTGTGGAGAATAGAGCTGGATGCTCCCAGTCCACAGAGAAATATTATAGGTATTCATGGAAGTAGAGTTGGATACTCCTAGTCCATGAAAGTAGAGGAAAGAAAAAACAGAAATGAGGTTAAATATCTCAGACATGTCAATATATGTACAAGAAATAAATACACCTATATACAATAGATATATTGGATAATTTCTCAGACAATCAAGTGGCATATGTACAACACGTGGACCTATGTGAAAATCGTCTGATTTATTTTGTTTGATGCATATACAGTTTAAAATTAAGATCTCTCTCTTTTCCTGTTTCAGGGTGAATACATTTTACGCGGCTTCATAACACGGCCATGACGTGTAGTCACCGATGGTGCAGGTGTGTGTGATGCATCTGCGTGAGTGCTGTCTCCAAGAACGGGTGTATAAAGAGAAACATTATCCGGACCTATCACTATTGATTCAGATTCTTCCTCAGTGTTGTGTGACTGATCATTGTCTTGTTCATCCTGTATCCAAGAGTCTGGGGCATTTATTCCCTGATACGGAATCAGGTGATCAACATGTACATTGATCACGGGCGATGCTTCACTTTCCTGTACATAGTATGTTAACTGTGATACCTTGCGAATGACCTAGTAAGGATCTGTCCAACCTAATCCCAATTTGTTAAGGGCCGTTGGGGGGTACCAGCGACAAACCCAATTCCCTGTTCCATACGATCTCGGCTTTAATCCTGGGTCATAGTTTCCCTTCTGCCTCGTCGCGGCCCTGCCCAGATTCTTATGCACGAATTCATGAGTGGTTTGCATAGCGGCTTTTACCCATTCTAGGTATTGTACGGGGCACATGTCAGGTATAGTATTGGGCGGCGGGCCTACCATTAAATCAAGCGGACAGTTTGTTTCCCTATGTAAGAATAGGAGATTCGGACTACAACATGTGCTTTTGTGCTGTGTGGACCGATATGCCATGAATAGAGATGGAAGATGATCATCCCAGTATTTGGGATTTTCGGACGCAAACATTCTGAGCATTTGCTTAAGTGTCCGATTGAAGCGTTCTACTAACCCATCAGAGTTGGGTCTATATGGTGTAGTGCGGCTTTTTTTGTATGCCAAATCGTTCACAGACTAATCGGAATAGCTCGGTCTCAAATTCTCGACCTTGATCTGTATGTAACTGTCTGGGACACCCGAATCGTACAAAGAATTCGGTCACAATTTTGTCTGCAACAGTGAGTGCTGTGTGATTTTGTACTGCCCAAGCTTCCATAAATAAACAAATGTACAACCAGTGGACGGGCAAAACCGACAGATCAGGCAATACGAATTACAATTATACATATACACATGCTCCTACATGTATATATGCATATTGAACAGTTAATCTGGAGCCCGTACAGTCAAAACGATGCTGAAGATGCACTGGATCAAGATAATCTGGAGCATCCGCAATGCCAGACCCCCAGGAAAGCTCGCACACTGCCTACGATGGGAAACACAGGCAAGTCTCGACAATGATTGGATAACATACATCAAGCCAACACGAACTTCATAGCGACAAACACATCCGTCGCCATGATGCCTATGTTGGAACGATGGATGGACATTTTATAATCCAGCATTATCCCTACCTGGGTTGCACAAAATAGTACACAAAACACATATATGCATAGACGCAGAGACATAAGGAATTATGATGAAAAATAGGTTATCTGATATAATGATAAATAGAAGGGTAATATATATCGATTGTCTCTACAAGGTAGAATTGTCCAATAAATGAAAGTTCCAAGGTGGGGAATGGGATGACCAGAGCTGGGAATGTCAAACGTAGATGTAATGGAGAGTCCATGAAGAATAGCGTCGAGTTGTCTCGAAATGAATGGTTCGGTTGTAATAAGGAATAAATAATGCAGGAAGAACACTAAATACTCACAAGACGGTGAAGACGGACGAACACATGTAGAGCTTACGAAGATGATGCGAGTGGAATATGACGATGGGAGAGTCAGTAACAGACACAAGATACTGATGAAGATAGATTACGACGGATGGAGGCGAATATCTACGGATGGGGCGGCGAGAACGAAAGACGACAGATATATGTAGATGGAAACGGATGACTGAGGACGGATACTGACAAAAACGGAAGACGACTGATGGAACGGGATGAAGATGTCACTGGTTCGGGTCGGGCTCCACTACTGCTTCATACCGGCAGATAGTGTTCTCCAAGATGATATTGCTGGTCCCGCATTGATCAGCTTGGCGTCGCCGTAATTGTTGAGCGGCAGCCTTCTTGTCCTCCTTCGTCCGCTGCCGTTACTTCGGGGTGCCCAGACGCAAAGGGAGACTCTGAGTAGGTATAAAATGTGTGTTTTCCTTTGCCACAGGGTCCAATATTGCCTTTCCACCATGTTGCTTCCGTTGATGGTATCGAGCATTGGCTTTGTCGACGAAAGTATGGGTACACAGTCTGCAACGGGTAGCTGAGGTAATGGCGGTATGAGTTCCTTTAAAGTGGTGCATATACTGCTTGTAGGTTTTGTAGCTGACATGATCGCTGAGCACTACATTCTTGTGCATTACATCCATCACCAGCATCGAAAATCTCCTGCTCCCTAATGTTAAATTCCTGTCGTTCCAGTAACGGTACCCGTATTTCCATAGGATCCATGATGGTAACTGCTGGAATTATATGAGCAACGGAATGCAGAAACTGAGCTGCAGTAGGTAGGGGAAATATTCAGAAGAGATGAAGAAGAGAATATGGGGTTTATGGGAGATTGTGGAGAATAGAGCTGGATGCTCCCAGTCCACAGAAATATTATAGGTATTCATGGAAGTAGAGTTGGATACTCCTAGTCCATGAAAGTAGAGGAAAGAAAGAAAAAACAGAAATGAGGTGAAATATCTCAGACATGTCAATATATGTACAAGAAATAAATACACCTATATACAATAGATATATTGGATAATTTCTCAGACAATCAAGTGGCATATGTTACAACACGTGGGCCTATGTGAAAATCGTCTGATTTATTTTGTTTGTTGCATATACAGTTTAAAATTAAGATCTCTCCCTTTTCCTGTTTCAGGGTGAATACATTTTACGCGGCTTCATAACACGGCCATGACGTGTAGTCACCGATGGTGCAGGTGTGTGTGATGCATCTGCGTGAGTGCTGTCTCCCAGAACGGGTGTATAAAGAGAAACATTATCCGGACCTATCACTATTGATTCAGATTCTTCCTCAGTGTTGTGTGACTGATCATTGTCTTGTTCATCCTGTATCCAAGAGTCTGGGGCATTTATTCCCTGATACGGAATCAGGTGATCAACATGTACATTAATCACGGGCGATGCTTCACTTTCCTGTACAGAGTATGTTAACTGTGATACCTTGCGAATGACCAAGTAAGGATCTGTCCAACCTAATCCCAATTTGTTAAGGGCCGTTGGGGGTACCAGCGACAAACCCAATTCCCTGTTCCATACGATCTCGGCTTTAATCCTGGGTCATAGTTTCCCTTCTGCCTCGTCGCGGCCCTGCCCAGATTCTTATGCACGAATTCATGAGTGGTTTTGCATAGCGGCTTTTACCCATTCTAGGTATTGTACGGGGCACATGTCAGGTATAGTATTGGGCGGCGGGCCTACCATTAAATCAAGCGGACAGTTTGTTTCCCTATGTAAGAATAGGAGATTCGGACTACAACATGTGCTTTTGTGCTGTGTGGACCGATATACCATGAATAGAGATGGAAGATGATCATCCCAGTATTTGGGATTTTCGGACGCAAACATTCTGAGCATTTGCTTAAGTGTCCGATTGAAGCGTTCTACTAACCCATCAGAGTTGGGTCTATATGGTGTAGTGCGGCTTTTTTTGTATGCCAAATCGTTCACAGACTAATCGGAATAGATCGGTCTCAAATTCTCGACCTTGATCTGTATGTAACTGTCTGGGACACCCGAATCGTACAAAGAATTCGGTCACAATTTTGTCTGCAACAGTGAGTGCTGTGTGATTTTGTACTGCCCAAGCTTCCACCCATTTGGAGAAGTATTCACACAATACAATGATATATTCATTGCCATTTTCACTGACCGGAAGTGGCCCGAATATGTCAACAGCAACACAGTCCATCAAATTTGCTACTCTGAACTGTTTTAGTGGAGAATTGCCAAGTCCCGGACCAAGTTTCGCTCTTGCACATCACATGATGTCATCCATCTGGCAATATCATTGTGCATATCAGGCCAGTAGAACCTTTGCCGAACATTGTCAAGAGTTCGGTCGCGGCCAAAATGTCCGGCTTTACGACTGGTATATAAATGTCCAAATATAACCTGTCGCATTTGTTCTGCTGCGATCATCTGGATGGTTGTGTTGCCTTGTCCATCTAACCACTTCAGGTACAAAAGGTCGTTTCTCATTTCCAAACATTCCCATTGAAATCATAGGTATTTCATCACAGGGTCAGTGTCATCTATGTCCCCTTTTGGCGGTTTGTGGTTGGACAATAATTTGCGTTCTCTTATAAAGTTAATCGCGGGGTCATTTCTTTGCATACCATTCAATTCTTCTGTGCTCCATGTCGGTAGCTAGTTTGCAGTTTCCTCTGCCATGCTTGTCGGTTCCGGATCAAAGTATACAGGGCTGATAAGCGACCAAATAGCGAGGGATTCACCAAGCTGGTGTTTATCACCGAACCCTGGTTCACCTGGTGAAGGGCTGAAAAGTGACAGGTCCGGTGGATCCAGATAGGTTATGTCAACTTCAGAAGTCAACAGCTTGTCAACGGACCCCTCAACAGTCATTAACGCATGGAGCACAGTCTATGCATGCGTCATTGCGACATTTCCGGTTGGGTTTTCGGGAGAGCCCATCCGCGTTACGATGATGTATACTTGGGCGGTACTCAATTTCATAGTCATATGTTTCAATGATGCTTATCCAGCGTGCATAGAGACCTTCCGGTTCTTTGAAATTTCTCAGCAATTTCTCAGCAATTTCTCAGCCAAACCAAAGGTGCGTGATCTGTCCGAATTTTGAATCGCCTTCCGAGCAGATAGTGTTTAAAATGTTTAAAAAGGTGACCACAGCAAGCAATTCTCGTTTCGTGGTACAGTATTGCTGTTGCGCGGGATTCAGTGTCTTGCTGGCATACGCAATAACTTGCTCGTTGCCATTTTGCATTTTCGATAGTACAGAGCCTATCCCGACTGCGCTGGCGTCCGTGTCAATAATGAAAATGCCTTCTCTTTCGGGAAATCCAAGAACCGGAGCTCGGATTAGACAGGCTTTTAATTTCTGAAACGCAATTTCACACTGTTCAGTCCATTTGTATCGCTCATTCTTTTTGGTCATTGCTGTTAATGGTTTCGCGAGGTCGGAGAATTTGGGTATGAATTTCCGATAATACCCAACAAGCCCCAGAAAACTTCATTCTTATTTGAAGGTTTCGGCCAATCTCTTCTCGTGTCCACTTTAGTGGGGTCGCAGGTTATTCCGCGTTCAGAGACCAGATGACCTATGAAGGTCACTTGTTTTTGGAAGAGACAGCATTTCTTCGGTTTTAATTTCAAGTTTGCTTCACGAAGTCTTTGAAATACAGCGATCAAATTAACTATAGCAGTTTGGAAATCGACTCCGACAATAATGATATCGTCTAGGTAACAGAGGCATTTTTCGGGTGTTAAGCCAAATAATACGTTGTCCATTAATCGCTTGAACGTAGCTGGCGCATTTGTCAATCCGAACGGCATAACATTAAACTGGAACATGCATCTGTGCGGTGTAGTGAACGTAGTTTAGTTTTTGGTTTACTGCTCTCTTCCATTTTTATTTGCCAATAACCGCTAGCTAAATCTAGAGTACTATACCAACAGGATCCTGCGAGAGTATCAAGCGTATCGTCAATACGCATACGCGGAAGAGGGTATGCATCTTTTCGTGTAACCTGATTTAGACTGCGGAAATGTAGAATCTACAACTGCCATCCTTTTTCTTCACAAGACATATGGGTGCAGACCACGGACTGGCACTGGGTTCAATGATTTTCTGTTCGAGCATCTTGTCCAACTCTTGATTGACCGTTTCTCGTTTGAATATTGGTAATCTTCGAGGCGGAATTATTTTAATGGGCTTCATGTTTGAAGTCTCGATGCGGTGATGAACAAGATCAATTTTACCCAGAATACCGTCTGGTGTGACAAATATGTCCTGATAATCAGATCAATGAGCAGTTGTGAAGTTTTTCGAGTTCAGTGAGCGATGGGGAAAGTTTTACCTACCATGATATTCAAATGGTCTGGCAAAACTTGCATGTTCTCATCGGGAGTAGACGTGTTTGAATAAACCTGACTTGCATCATGCAGAATCCCAATGGTAGTGTTTTGTTGTACTTTTATACATTGCTCGGTCAAATTCATTACGGCTATGACAGCTGTTTTCTTCCCAGGATCTACTAGTGTGCGTGATACAAGACATCCCCGTTTTTGGAGTAACGTGGTAGGCTCAAATAGTGTCAAGCCGCAATGTGGGGTATATCTACATGGAAGGTCAACTACTCCTTCGAGAAACATTTCTGAGCTGGATGGAATACTCACATTCTCGGCAATCTGAATGCGAGCACATGCATTGGACTGTTCTTTGTATAATTGAATAATACCCTTACGTGTTCCAAGAGATCGTTTACTAAAATGCAGCTTGACATCGTGTTCCTCCTGGAAATCCACTCCTATTATGCCAGTGAGTCCTTCAATTTTAGCGATTACGAAGTTTTGCGCAAATAGCTTTCCATCCAACTCCATGTTAAGGATGAATTGTCCTTTCGTGGGAATATCACTACCATCTGCGGATTTGAGTGGGACTTGGCATAGTTTCAGAGATTTTGTGTCAATGTTAAGGTTTTCAAATACTTCATTTGATAATATTGAAATGGGTGATCCAGTGTCTACTAGAAATGTGTGTGTATGCTGTTGAATGTTGACCTTTACAAACAAGCATGAGCGTGATACTGTACCGATGTACACAGGGTCCTGTTTATGACAGAGGTGATTGTTACATGGGAACACATGTGTCTGAGTGTGTGGAGTGTATGTGACCGATGCATGTGGTGTCTGGCGGGCGTCAGTTGTTGGCTCACTAAGTTCGGATATGGTATTCTCGAGTGTCACTTCCTCGTAGGTACTCTGTGATGTCGGTTCATTTTCATGAGTAATAGTGATACGAGGAGTATGTACAGAAGATGTGCTAGAAGGAGGTGGTCGTGATGGTTGGTTGACACAGGCTGGATTCACGACCTCGAAGACAGCCCCTGCTAGTTTCCCTGTTGCTTGGATTTTCTCTCATCGGCCTGCAACTTCCAGCATTTGTCGACGTTGTGGTTGGTTCGCATACTACAGTACTCACAGAACAAGCGCGATCGAGTGTTGAATGTAGTAGCAGGTAGGGTTATTTCAGTATTTGGAGGTACAGTGGTTTGCACATTGCTTGTGTCAGGTCTATGTTCGGCATTTTCCCAGTAGCTGCTTCCGGTTCTATCTCTGCCAGAGGAGTTGTCATTTTTCACTCGTTGATTACTTTTGCCTTTCAGAAGTTGATCCAGTTTCTCATCCATCATATTGATTATCTGTTGTAACGTGATATTTGCAGGCGGTGTGGGGTCCTTAGAGGTGATGGGTGCAAGTACATCAGCTGAATGAGATTGTGGCTTTTTGACCCTATCCACTGAACCTTCGAGTGCCTCAAATTCCGTGGCCAGTGCTATGGCCTGGTCAAGAGTCTTTTGATGGCTGAACTGGACATTTTTCTGTAGTTCATAATTAGCAAGACCATTTGTGTACTGATCAATGACATAAGTTTCTAGCTGCTGATACGCCATGCTGGGGTAGGATTTAAGTGCTGACCTTCTGAGATTGTAGCCTAATCAGAGACTGATTTCCCTTTGTTTCGCTTTCTAGTCCGGAATTCACATCTGAATGCAATCTCCCGCTCCTGAGGATTAAACCTTTGACCCAATATCGATTTTAATGCATCGTAGTCATTTAATTGAGCCAGGGTCAAACTACCTAGCAATTTCTGTGCCTCGCCTCTAAGACTGATCGTTAATGCTTGGGCCCTTTGACCACCAGACCAGTTATTCCAATGTGCGCATTGCTCAAAATGAACAATATGATCTGCCCACTCAGTTTTTCCCAATCCATCAACTTTGTCAGGCTCCATTTGCTTCCTATTAACATGCTGGGGTGCCTTATCGTCTAGTTGAGGCAGAGAGTGGTATTGATACATTGGTACATGTGGTGAGTATCGTGCTGTGGGAGCCGGAGGTGGGAGTGCTGATATCATTGAGTGTTGATGCTGTATTGGTAGCACCGTACCGGTCTCTCCAACATATTGACATGGTGCCGCCGAATGTTCATGAAGTTTCTCCTCATATGGCCCGTCGCTCACAGATAATGTTCTATCAGGTGCACTATAAAGATAGCCATTGGGTATTGGTAACTGTCTGGTAGATGGCATCACCGGTGCATGTGTTGGATACACATGGTAGTCCTGGTTTACAGCTATGTATTGAGATGGCGCTTGAGTGCTGTATCTATGATGTGGCAGGAGAGTCGGTGGAGAGAGCATCTGTGGTTGAGCAACCATTGTGCAATTCCTCGGTATGGGAAGTGGGTAACATTCTTCGCTCTGTAGTCGCCTCTCTGTGGACTTTGGATATGTGTGACAATTGGTGGTGGCCATGTTGAAGCCGATATATGGATATTGCAATTGAGATGACTGTGTAATGGGTGTATATGCATTCACAGTGACAGCAGTAGGTAATGATTTGTTGACATCACTGCGGGTGTATATGTGACTGGTAGTGGTAGGTATATGTGACAGCTGTGATGAAGTAACAACATATGATACTCTTGGCTTGGGGTAGTCATCATACATGTGTGTACATTGTGATGCAGGCAGCCCATGTAAACGACATAATGGCAGAGATTGTGTGTTTTTGCAATGAATATGCTTCTGCTCAGGTGAACGATTGGCTGAAGTGGGCACTCTTGTGTAGGTACATTTCATACTGGATCGTGGCTCCAATTCATGGGAGCTAACGACGTGAATATTTCCAGTCATGGGTACATTATGTGGACTGCATGTGTCAGTGCGTGAGTGAATGTGTGTTGGCTCCAGCTCAGGTGAGATAACACTATGTCTGTCCATGTTCTGTCGGTAAGTAGACATTGGTGCGTGTGGTTGTTCGAGTGAGTTACCAACTTGCACATGTCCGGATGAGCGTATGTTAGACCGTTTGTGCAGTGTATTGTAAACTGAGTGATGGTTCAAGCTCATGTGAGCTAACACTATCTGTCTGATGCGGCCCATGTGAGCGGGTGGGTATTTTCTTTACTCTTGTATGTTGGTAAAGTTCATGGGGAGTTTCGGAAACGAATTGTGGCTCAAGTCCTTGTGAGCTAATGCTATCGGGTTGTGGTTGCTCAGGTGAGCTAACACTATATGTATGATGCGACACATGTGAGCGGTTGGGTATTTTCATTACTCTTGTATTTTGGCAAGTTTGTTTACGGGGAGTGTCAGGAATGTACTGTGGCTAGAGCCCAGGGGCCTGTGTTGACATGGATAAATATGACGAAATTGATAAATGTTTTAAACTACCATATGATAGATCTGGCGTGGGGGAATGGTTCGCAACTCTCTGTGTATTATTCTGCCATTAAATCTCGAACACAAAGGGTCACGGATTCTGGCGTCTCTTTTCGAATGTGGACATGCTTTGGAACTAGTGGCTGCCGCCCATTCCCAGTGGTGTGTACCCCACCTACAGGTGACGGTTTACCCATCAGCTCCATACAGGATCGTGTCAATTCACTATCATGTTGTGGCTGATTATAGCGGTGTAGCGTGGCCTCAAAACTGTCACTGTACTCTAAGAACGAACCTCTGTGTGTCCGTGTTTGCGTATCAACGGGAGTGGATGTGCATACATGGTTGATTAACAGTGCGTGTGTATCGCTGTATGTTGTCATGGGAGATAGTGTGTGACCGATTTGCTTTGTCCAAGTTCGTTCACAAATGACTCTATAGCCTGCTGGCTTGTGTATGTCTATTGTATATCAGTTTGCGTATACACAACTATAAGGAAGAGGTAATTGGTGATTTTTCATTCTAAAAAATATTAATTACCGAGAGGAAACTTTTTGTTATATGTATGTTTTTTCATATTAACTTTTTTTAGAGATTAATTTATTTTTTCTTAGGTAAGTTGTTTATGTGGTTGTTTACTAGACACTTGAATTTGATTGGTTATAATCAATTTGCGACTTAGACTGGTGCAAGGCGAGTTATTGTTTCTCACAGGTGATTTCACAGCGATATGCTACGGCCATGAATTTTTTTCAGTTGAAATATTCATTGTCTTTATTCGTGTGTATATAGACTGCTAATATTATACTCAACCTGTAGTATAATAATATATGTAATTTGGCAGTCATTAGTTATTTTTCCATTGTAAGAAGCAGTTAATTTGTATTAAACTGCGTGGAGGAGAGGGAGAGGCCTGTCGATTGCTGACGTGGTGTTCGGGATGGACCGGCCCACAAGGAGTGCAGCTAAAAAGATAGCAGATTATAAACTCTTTGGAGAATCTGGAGCGACCAAATTGGACAACACATTTGACGCTATAAAGGAGGCTTTTTCGCCAGATAAGAGTAGTTACGATACGGGGGAGAGGAGAGGAGACGAGGGAGACTTTGCGGCTGTCTCGTCCGTTGCGCAAAATAGGCAGCGGGCGGTAATAGAAAAACTGACAGTAAGCCAGTCTGAGCAGGTGCGTGAAATGGAGGCGCCATTGTGTCAGGAAGATGAGGATGATGAAATTCGGTTTTTGAGAACCCAAATAGCTAAGGCGGAGGGAGAGAAACGACATATTGGATTTGAACGGGAGAAGGACAGATTGAGGGCGCAGCTGCGTAGAACGACGAGGGATGTTCAGCACATGAAGAAAGAAGGTAAAGGCGACATTGCAGAAAATAAACATTCACAATTGGTGTCCAATGCAAAACCAGCAGTGGCATTGCAGGATAAACATGTGCATGAATTTGGAAATGTGACTTTGAATGAACTCCGAGAGGACAAAATATTGCGTGGTAAGGTGGCTTCTCATATGAGTTACCTAGGTCTCACAGATGCCATTGAAGTAGCTGAACATTCGGAGACTAGCTCTGAATATGATAGTGATAGTGTCGATTCTATCCTTTCTGTTCATTCGCACAAAACTAAAACTCACCACAACAAAGAGAAAAAATCCTCCGACAAGGTAAGGTTTCCTCAGAGGTGGCCCCATTCTAGCCTTCAATTTGAATATGTAAATAAGTCGGTACCTTTTGAAAATATGGATTTTAAACACTTTATGACAGGGGAACTTGAAATAATTTCAGATGAATCTTTGTCCGCGGAGGAAAGGAGGGGTAGGATCGAACTATTGAAACAGATGGGGTATTATGCAAATTATTACACCTTTGAAGGTTCGAAATGTTTTTATGCGGCTTGGGTTCGAAAAATTTAATTGGGTTGTAGATCATGGCGGGATGACTCGCAACAAATTGAGCAAGCCATTTTGTCAAACCACGTGCTACGGTTTGACAATTCGGGTAAGAAAACTGTTAGGATGGGGTCAGAATCTAGGGTGATGGGGTCTGAATCAAAGCGAGAATTCAATAATTTAGAATATGTCTGGTTCTGTGCACTGTATAATCGTAACAAGTGCGCAAAGTCTGGTGACCATCTGGATGTGGTGCGTGGCAGAATGCGAAACAGCTTGCATATTTACGCTGCTTGCTGGCAATTGGGCAAAAAGAAAATGGAACATCCGGAATGCTCCAAGGTGTGTTCGCATTCTGGCGCATGACAGGGGGATGGTCATCTAGACATAAAAATTAAGGAGAATGATCATCTGACTGATATGTTTTTGCCATCTTTTTTGAAGAATAAATTGGTCTTTGTTTCTAGCATAGTACCTGAAGGTGCGAGGACAGTGGAACAAAATATAATGGCTCACAGGGGGTGTGGTATATGCGACTTGGCAGACAAGTCCGAATTAGTCAGGAATTTATTTTTTATTTCTACGCATGATCAAGTAGTGAATTCCGGTAAACATAATTTTGAATACTGTAAAATACCGATAAACAAAAAGTTAAATTTGTCATTCATGAGATGCATGTTAAATGATTATTCAGACAAACAAGTTTGTGATCTGCTGGAGTATGGCTTCCGCTTAGGATGTATTAGAGAGCTTACGGAAGAAATTATTAATAAAAAGGTAACAAGGAATCATAAGGGTGCTAGAGATTTTCCAAATGAAATTAATGATTACTTCATTACAGAAATTACGAATAAAACAGTTCTGGGCGCGTTTAAGGATAATCCATTTAAGTCACCAATAATTGTATCGCCATTAAATACAGTGCCAAAAAAGGATTCAGTAGAGAGACGTATAATATTGGATTTAAGTTTTCCCAAGAATAATTCATTAAATGACATGATATTAAAAGATGAATATTTGGGGGGAAAGGTGACTCTAATATATCCTAGGGTCGATGACATGATTCAGTTGGTCAAAGCCAAGGGCAGGGGCTGCAAGTTATTTAAGACCGATTTGCGCCGCGCTTACAGACAAATTCCATTAGACCCCGGGGAATACAACAAAGTTGGTTATAAGTTTAAAGGTCATTTGATGTTTGATGTGGTATTGTCTATGGGTCTGAGGAGTGCGGCGCAGATCTGTCAGAGAGTGACGCACGCACTGGTATTTATGTTTGTTGATGAAAGGTATTAGTACTATGAACTATTTGGATGACATCTGCGGAGGTGAAAAGCATGAGCTTGCAGGTTTCGCCTTTAATACTTTGAGGGCTATCCTGGAAAAGTGTGGATTTGATGAATCTAGGTCTAAAGCCTGTGCGCCGGCAACAAGGATGGTTTTTGTGGGTATTCTTCTGGATACAGAAAAATTAACAATGAGTATTACATCTGATAGGTTGATCGAAATTAGAAATTTAATAGAAAATTGGTTAAGTAAATCTGAGGTCTCCAAAAAAGAATTGCAATCTTTGTTAGGAAAATTGAGTTTTGTTAGCGCTTGTGTACGACCAGGTCGAATTTTTGTACAAATTTTTGCTGTTATTAATAACGGTTCAACCCGTAATGACTTTTTGCAGCGTTGTTTGAGATTATTATTTTTATTTTTTTTACTTTGGTTTAGTTGCATTACCTGCTACTACTGAAGTAGTGTCACTGTTTGCACAATTTCTTAGTAGATCATTTGAGTCGGTGGATTCCATCAGGAATTACATAAGTGGGATCCGCACGATGCATATTTTATTAGGCATCGATTTAAACTTGAATTCTTATGTTATTAACTTGTCTTTAAGAGGTATTAACAGACTGAACCCCCGTACGGTGAAACAAGCATCACAAATGACTCCAAGTATTTTATTTAAAATTCATGCAAAATTAAATTTAGCCAAATCAGTAGATGCTTGTTTTTGGTGTTTATTTGTATTTGCTTTCTTTCTAATGGCTAGGAAATCTAATTTAGTTATGAATAATAATTCTGATGATTCTAATAGGTGTATTTTAAGGAATGATGTGGTTCAAAGGCAGGATTTATTAATAGTTACATTTCGCTGGACAAAAACACTTCAATTCGGAGAAAGATTATTACAAATTCCGCTGATAAGGTCAAATTCATTATTGTGTCCAGTTGAAGCCTTTGAAAATCTTATTGATTTAGTTCCTATAGCAGTCGATAGACTATTGTTTTCTTATTCAAAACGGAAATCTATTACTTATCCGATGTTTCAACGTAAGTTAAAGTCTTTAATTGCGGAAGTAGGCTTAAATCCTTCTGATTACTCAACTCATAGTTTTAGACGAGGTGGTACTAGCCTTGCCTTTCAGGCGGGAGTACCTGCAGAGTTAATACAATTACAGGGGGATGGGCGTAGCGATGCCTATACAAACTATCACAAGTTTACATTAGATGACAAATTGTTTGTTGCAAATAAGATGAATAAACATATTGCGAATGATATGTCTTAAAGGTTTATTATTTTAGGTCAGAAGCAGACGTTACTTCTTTCCGATTCTATCGCCAAGCATGTCACCGGGGTGGATGGACGTTAGTTAAGGCCTTTCCGGTGAGAACTGTGGGTGGACTCGCTTACGAAGTGTCGAATAATGCAGACTTACAGGGCAGCATTGTGGATTCGGACTATGTTATAGTCCATGTCGGCACTAATGACATTTATAAATTTATAAACAATTTCCTTCTGCGCTAAATAATTTGTTTGCGACAATTGGTCTACTTAAACCGGGAATCCGCATTTTATATTCTGCCATGCTACCCAGACCAGTTGATTTCAATATTTCACGGGAGTTAATAATCAGATAAGACGTTTTTGTAAATTTCGTAAGTATCCGTTTATTAAGACTTTTAAACCATTTGTGACTAGAAGTGGTGAACCTTTAAGGCATGTGTTCACTATCAAAGATGGCGGTTTACATTTGAACACGGAAGGCTCCAGAGTTTTGAGTAACTTTTATTTGCAAGCTGTTAAAGGACTTAGAAACAAATAGTGTTGTGTCATGTATATTTTCATGTTTCATAGAAATCTGCCTTTATAATTGACTTGTATCAGTATGCATTGGCTCAGTCGGTGCGTGCAGTGCGCATAGACTGAGAAGGTGCACTGGTTGCTAGAAGTATAGGCAATTTTGCACAGTGTATTAGCTGTTTACTAGGTATGTGTTTAACATACTGTTTGTAAGAAATAACATGTTGTTTTGGCAGATTATGTGGTTTCACGGAGTGCATCCTGTTGTTCCTTATCATTTTTCATTTCAGGATGGAGGCGATTTGCAGAGCCGCTAACGCGGTTGGTGCTCTGTGAGAATCTCCCATCATTATAGGGGGCATGAATGTTGTAGCGACTGATACAACTCATCCCTTTCTGAATTGCGAATGGTAAAGGGGAACAGGATATAACTCGGTGAGTACATTGTTTTGTGATTTTGATCATTGTTTTGGTTCTCCAGTCAGTAGCTAGAGGTTTGGTGGCTTATGCTGGTTGCACTTGATACAGTTTACTCGGGCAGTTATGAGGCATCAACTAGTGTGCTCAAGTGGTGCTATCATTATATTGGGAAATTTATACTATGATCAATGTGAATCTGGATTGAATTGCAGCAGCATGCAGTTTCCTCAGGGTTACCATTGGTTACTCACATGAAATGTTTTATAAGAACCAATATTGTGATCAAACCGCGAGTCGATAATAATGTGCAATTCATATTTGACTTAATTTGCCCGTCCACTTAAGTGATAAGTTGGATGTAACAGTCACATGCCGGTCGGACATGTCGATCATTATTTACTTATTGGCAATTATCATATTAAGGGTGTTATTGTATCCCCCGGACTCCGTCGGGTGATACATACTATGAATTTGACAGCGGGCCGCGTCCGCGTCCGCGTCCGCGTCCGCGTCCGTGTACGCGTCCGCATCCGCGTCCGGGTCCGCGTCCGCCGCAGACACTTCTTGTCCGGAGCATAACTCAAACACCCTTTGGAATATTTTCATGAAACTTCACACATGCATAGACCACGACCCGAAGGTGTGTCGCGCACAAGAATGACAACTCTTGCATAGCTAATTTTTTAGTTATCTCCCTTTTTTTGTTTCGCGCACTGATTTCGTGTCCGGAGCATAACTCGACCACCCTTTGGAATATTTTCATGAAACTTCACACATCCATAAACCACGTCCCGAAGGTGTGTCGCTGATAAGAAGGACAACTCTTGCATAGCTAATTTTTTAGTTATCTCTCTTTTTTGTTTCGCGCACTGATTGACCATAACTCGACCACTCTTTGGAATATTTTTATGAAACTTCACACATTCAATTAGACCACGAACCGAAGGTGTGTCGTGCACAAGAATGACAACTCTTGCATAGCTAATTTTTTAGTTATCTCCCTTTTTTGTTTTCGCACACTAATTTCCTGTCCGGAGCCTAACTCGACCACCCTTTGGAATATGTTCATGAAACTTCACACATATATAGACCACAACCCGGAGGTGTGTCGCGCACAAGAATGACAACTCTTGCGTGGCTAATTTTTGAGTTATCTCCCTTTTTTTTTGCGCACTCTACAAACTGGACAATAATGCATGAAGACCCGTTTTCTCGTGTGCTTTGTACACCTTACCTGTAGAGAGAACAATAGAGACTGGGAGAACCATTCGCCTGTGCATGTGCTAGCATGTGCTAGCATGTGCAAATGTCCAGTCTTGACCACTCTGACCACAGGTAATTTATACAGGTAAATTACTACATTGGATATTACATTTCCGTAAACTGTGTTGAAAATATTGTGGCATTATGTGGACCTGTGCAGATATATGTAGATAAATATATGACTATTGAAAAAAAATTCTGGGCTCCAGTAGCAAGCATTATTATTTTTAATTTTTAAACTTTTTTTTTCCATTTTTTTTTTTCATTTTATTTTTCAAATTCTTTTTCAATTTTTGTCTAGTAGCATAAGGTCGTTAGTGCTATATACAGACTATTCACCTGTGCATGTGCTAGCATGTGCCACTGACCACTGACCATTTACAGGTAATTTATACAGGTAAATGATTATATTACATTTCCGTAAACTGTGTTGAAAATATTGTGGCAATATGTGGACCTGTGCATATATGATATGTAGAAAAATATAGGACTATTAAAAAACATTCTGGGCTCCAGTAGAGATCATTATTTTATTTTTTTATTTTTAATTTAATTTTTTGTTTCCATTTCTTTTTTTACATTCTTTTTCAATTTTTTAACTGACCACTAACATATTACAGGTAATTTATACAGGTATATTGATTACATTTCCGTAAACTGTGTTGACAAAATTGTTGGCAAGTATTGGACCTTTTCAGAAATATGTAGAAAATAAATAAAGGAATTATTTAAACAAACAAAAATTCTGGGCTCCAGTAGCGAGCATTATTAATTTTTTTTTTATTTTTTGGTATATTACATTTTCCGTAGACTGGTGTTGGATATGGCATTATGTGGACCTGTGCAGATATATGTAGATAAAAATAGGACTATTAAAAAAACAATTCTGGGCTCAATTCTGGGCTCCAGTAGCAAGCATTATTATTTTTAATTTTTAAACTTTTTTTTTCATTTTTTTTTTCATTTTTTCTTCATATTCTTTTTCAATTTTTGTCTAGTAGCATAAGGTCGTAAGTGCTATATACAGACTATTATCATATAATAAAACAATTATTGACTAGTGAGCCGTAGAATATAATCTGATATTCTATGGCTCACTAGTCAATAATTGTATAATATGTTCGGGCCATTGAAAATTGCTTTCGGGCCCATGCTCGAGGTCAAGGCGGGACAAGGCGAGGCATTTGATTCCGCGGAATTCTTGTTTGCTTATCTCCCTTTGTTGTTTCGTGCTCTGATTTTGTATCCAGAGCATAACTCGAACACCCTTTGGAATATTTGTATGTCCCACCACGATAGTGGAGGGGGCATTTAGTGTTTCCCTTGTCCGTCCGTCCGTCCGCACACACGAATGGGTACTTGTTGGGATCTTATTGGGTAGGGTTAGGATACTGTTGGGTACTCTGTAATTGGTGATTTTTTATTCTAAAAAATATTAATTACCGAGAGGAAACTTTTTGTTAAATGTATGTCACCTTGTTGATTGCAACTTATTTATTTTAATCTTGAGTTATTAAACTTTGTTTAGAGATTAAATTATTTTTTCATATTAACTTTGTTTAGAGATTAATTTATTTTTTCTTAGGTAAGTTGTTTATGCGGTTGTTTACTAGACACTTGAATTTGATTGGTTATAATCAATTTGCGATTTAGACTGGTGCAAGGTGAGTTATTGTTTCTCACAGGTGATTTCACAGCGATGTGCTACGGCCATGAAATATTTTCACCCGCCCACCCGTAGCCCCATGATTTGAGTATTATGTTAAATATAGAATAGTCTATATTTTTGATTGATGGTAATTGTTTATTCCATCTTGTTATTGTACTCTTTATAGGTACGTCTGTGATGCATGATCAAGATTGTAATGTAGGAGAAGTTCCTTATTTATTTATTCAAAGACTTGATCGTAGGCGGATGGAGAAATGTTATTTCTCATTATTTTGTTATGCCTATGGTAATTGTTCAGTACTTGTGTTTGTAATTCCAGTTGTTATATTTACATCGCTTGTCTGAAATCTATTACTCAGGTAATTTACCGTTATATAATGTTAGCGAGCGAGTGTTGGATACTTGAATCTGTTTTCCTAATAATTT
The DNA here is from genome assembly GCA_029237695.1 of Conchocele bisecta. Classification (NCBI taxonomy): domain Eukaryota; kingdom Metazoa; phylum Mollusca; class Bivalvia; order Lucinida; family Thyasiridae; genus Conchocele; species Conchocele bisecta. The sequence continues at coordinate 35,658,863 of CM055278.1, forward strand.
TCAGAAATCTTTATGAAAAATCCTGTGGTTACGGCACTATTTCTGTAGTAGGACTTTTTTGTGTACTTCGCGTTGTGTGATTTTGGGGACCTACTCCGGACCTTGATCGTATATCCAGGTTCCGAGGATATTAAATAACGTTATCTCAAAGGGTATTACGAATGACAACAGGAGATGGAATAAGTGAAATATATATAACTTTATATAAATATAAGGATGATAAATAGCACTGTATATAGAAGTTATAGACAGGGCATTAGACAGTTGTACAATAACAGGATGATACAAAAATTAGACAGTTACGTTTACAAATGATACAGACAATCACAAAAGTAGACACTAATGTTACGATTTAGACAGATAGTCAAAACATTAGACAGTAACCGTTTCAAATCAAACAGGAACTTCAATAGGCAGTGATGTAAGCATACAATAATCAGACAGTAACGTAATCCCTGTGCAGTTCTTGCTAGTGGACAGTGTAGCTGACACAATTTCACATGTTAAGAATGGCACAGTAGAAAATAAACAAGAGTTGTGTAGTTGTGTCAATGAGTGACATGAAAAGTGAGTCTAAGCCCCTAGCCTTCGCAATGGTATAGGGATATACTGTTCTGATGGTGTTTGGTACACCAAGAGAGGAGAGTACATACTGGTAGAGGTGCTTGGTACACCAAGAGTAGAGAGTACATACTCGTAGAGGTGCTTGGTACACCAAGATAAGAGAGTACTACTGGTAGAGGTGTTTGGTACACCAAGAGAAGAGAGTACTACTGGTAGAGGTGTTTGGTACACCAAGAGAAGAGAGTACTACTGGTAGAGGTGTTTGGTACACCAAGAGAGAGTACTACTGGTAGAGGTGTTTGGTACACCAAGAGAGAGTACCTACTGGTAGAGGTGTTTGGTACACCAAGAGTAGAGGGAAGGTTAGAAGCGCTGAGAGCACCAAGACACTTTCCGTCTGACTGGCATGTTGCGAGTGTTTATATATAGGGGGAGATATTACTCAAAACATAACTCACCCAAGCGAACATGCCAGACAGACAAGTGATCTGATTGGTCGAAAAATCAAGAAGCAGCCAATCATAAGACAGATTACAGATGAAACCAGAAAAGGTAAAAAGATGGATGCTGCTCAACTTCCGGTTTCAGAATAAATTTGTTAGGACAGAAAAGTATGTTTTGCATCATAAATAAGTACATTTAGAATAAATTATTACTGCCAAAATGAAGTTAATGTGCCAGTATACAATATGCAATAAAAATTACCGGAGGTCGAACTAGCGAAAGTGTGAAATGAGATAGTGAATGTACTTGCAAAATATAAACATTGCAAATGGCGGGAATTACGAGAAACGATTTTACCACACAACGTATAGTTGCATCCCGTATAGCCGCGGGTTCCATTTGTTCGCGGTAAACACACATATCGATTTTTTACATATGCAAATGTGTTACTAGGACAACGATTGTGCACTGAATCAAGAAATAATTCAAAATGTAACATTTTCTGGTCAGTTCTGAATGATACTATGCTACAAAGAAAATAACATAAATACAACTTACCAATGTACCCCACCCACATAAAGTGGTGATCTCTTTGAAACTATTGATATTTTTTCATAGTTTGAAATTTTCAGATCAGTGTCTGCGTTGCAAGATATCGTCCGACATCGTTTTTATCGCGTGACCAATATTATAAAATAAAACATAAAATCATTGCAAGTTTAAAATGATATATTTTTAGTAACATTTTATCTATTTTCACTTCAAGCAATGTGTCATGTTGTTGTATGACTTTTATGTTTTTTTACTGAATTCTTTGAAAATCAGTGTGGTTTCCTAGAATATCTAAAAATAGTAACATAGGTTCAGAAACATATGGTGGGCTGTTGCTTGTCATAAAATAAATGTTCTGATGTGGGATTATAAAGCACACATTTTGTTTACGATTTCAAACAATTGAACTGATATGTTTCAGTTGTCAAAAATAATTAAAGTGTACATCACTTGATTTTTTTCCAGTTTTCAAGATATTTACTACTGTTGACATGTTTATTTTTCAAGCTGTGTTACCCTGAACACATTTAGCACATGTGTAGCCCACTACAGTACATCAAAAACTCTTTTATGAGATTGCCTCGACTATTTGAGAACATATGCAAGAGGATGATGGCAGGCATGTCACTTCCTCTATGCATGTTTCAGCCAGTTTTTTTGCTGTGTATTCAACTTTTTACATAATTGATGTTCGAAGCACTAGTGCCGTGGGTATAGGGACCTGCTGTCTACGGGTTCAAGCGGACTCCTTTATGTGTAGGTTTTACTATCAAAATCGGGATATTAATGGAGGGGGTTAATGGGATTAGTGGAAAACACAACATTTAGGTGTGTTGTGTTGTTTGGTAATGTATTAGTCCTGTTTAAATAACATTCTTCTAACGTGGCAGTTGTGACCTTTCATCTGGCTTCGGTTGAACGCACAAGTGTAATGGAAATGACGTAACCCGTAAATCTCGCAATAGAACAAGAAAATAAAAATGGCCTCGAATCTGTGCGGCTATCGAAGTTAGAGGATCGTATGATAGATCAGTGTGGTAGTTGCGGGAAATAACTCTGCAGAATGCATACCGAGAGTTACGGTGCTCTCCATATGTTTCCCCTGAATAGTAGGATAAACTGTCGTGCAAGTAGATATCAGAGGTCTCCGTAAAATTGAGAGTAGTCAGTTTTTTTGAAAAAGTAGCCAGCTATATCGACTTCCACGTGGCTTAGTCGCCATAGGCGACGAAGGGGAAGGTACGGGAGGGGTACCCCCTTCCTTCCTGTTTGGGGGGGGGGGAGTTTGGGGGAGGGGCCTCACCCAAGAAACTTTGAAATTTATATTAAATTTGATGGCATCTGGTGAGTTTTATGGTGCATATATTTGTAGTTGTTTAAGACAATTTCTGCATATATTGTTGCAAAAATATTAAAATGTGTTGATAGCAGGACTAATCTGAAGTTGCTATGCTCCCCGAATTTTTTTTTCGAGGGAGCATATTGTTGCCGCTTTGTCCGTCCGTCTGGCGTCCGCGTCGTCGTCACACTTCGGTTAAGGTTTTTAGTCAAGTCCATATCTTCAATACTATTGGGCCTAGAGCCACCAAACTTGCACACATCGATCGCCTTGTAGTGTACATCAATAACCACTGTCAAATATGTGACCCTCATGTGACCTTGACCCACTTTTCGTCTTAAATTACTTAGTTATTTCCCTTCCAGCAACATGGGGTCGTGGTGGGTGTGGGGGTACAAATGAAAAAACAACTAAGTCGACACGCAAGAAAATTTTGACCAGAGAAGGTGGGATAAAATGTGTTTTTGTTATTTTTTCCAGCAACATGGGCTCTGGGTGAGGTGGGGGGAGGAGGGTACGAGTGAAAATAAATCAACAGAGCAAGAGCATAGCAATAACCAAATTCAACTCCCAAGTAACGAAAGAGCCAAAGATAAAAACGTACCTGAGGGCCAAACCAGGCAAATCGTGTGATTCCTATAAGGAGGAACCCATACCGTTAATTTACGCCGTCTCATTCGCCCGACCACCACCCACCCGTATTGTGTAATAAAAAAAAATGTTTGATTTTTTTTTTTTACGACATTATGAATTGTAGCCGACGCCAACTGAGCGAGTAGTCCGCCAAATCGCCGGCAGCCAGCGCTTACGGAGAGCTCTGAGATATATTTTTATTCTTACATAAAATGGGCACTCGCAGTGTAATAACAATCATAATACACTAGTGGAATAAATATGCAAATTTGCTTGTTACAGAAATCCGATTTGGTGAACAGTACAGCTTCAATGTATGATAATGCGCTTATGCGATAAATATAACTTTTGTACGGCTTTAATATGGTATTTATGCCACCGCACGATAGTTTTCGGTGGAATATAGTGTTTACCCTGTCGGTAGACAATTTTCCTTGTCTGGTGAACTAATTCTACAGTGGCAAAATGGATGGGGTATTGAATATTATTGATATGAAATGTCATTTGGAAAATTTATACCGCGGCTTACCTATGCCATGATGTCGTCCACTATCGCACATCTACCACATTGTAAAGAGGCTCCAGGGTATTGTGGAACATGTTTTATTTTATGCATTATATATGAAATATATTGACCATTGAAATTGTATTTTGTGAATGAGGTACTAGTATCGCAATATATATCGTATTGCGATACGTATTGTGAGGTAGGTGTATCGTTACAACGAGCTGTTACATTGTACCACGCGATGTTATGGTTCAAATGAGTTAGACAATATATACTTTGAGAAATGAAGCAAATTGAAATAGAAACAAAAATGTTGGTAAATTTTGATACCTGCTTATTTTGTCTCGCTCGCTTGCAGACAGTTTGATATAGTTGGCACATTCCCAATGTCAAGGTCTTACTTTGCCTTAAATGTTTTTTTGATTTAGGTTCAATTTTTTATCATTATCCATATTGTCATTCCATGCCCAAACAGTGCAGCCCCTGTGCCCAATGTCCAGGTCACATTGCTTTGAAATTTACCTTAAATGTTTTATGAAAATTCATGTATACTATATCTCTGCAGCCGCTTCACCGATTAACTTCAAACTTCACATGTGTGTTTATCATCATCCATATTTTCATTCCACATGCCACCCGTGCCGCCCTTGTGCCCAATGTCAAGGTCAAATTACTTTGATTTAGGTTAAACAAATGTAAGTACACTATATCTCTGCAACCGCTTTGCCAATCGAGTGACTCGAAACTTCACATGTGTGTTTATTATCACCCATATTTTCATTCTATGCCCCACTCATGCGACCCGTCTACCCAATGTCAATTACTTTGATATTTGTTTTGCCCCACCACGATAGTGGAGGGGGCATTTATTCTTACCATGGTGCGTCTGTCACCAACATTGTAACTCGTAATTTTTTTAAACCATACTAGTTGCAGACCTGAAACTTGGTATGTAGGTGATGAATTATCTCCCCTTTTCGACTTAAAATTTTGCCTTTTAACTCTTTAAAACTTTTAAATTGTAGTCGCTACATACCCGAAACTTCCTTTTGATGAGTAGATGTGCAACGTTTATTGTGATTTGTTATTATCTCCTCCTTTTTTATTTAGAATTTCACATGTTGTTAAGAACACAGGCACAAACCTGTAAAGAAAACTTGACATATTTTACTATTTGGTGTAGTATAATTGATAGGAGTCCGTTCTCCTGGCTTTTCTACATGTGATTAGCAGTAGCTACATTATATCATATGTTCTACTTGACATTTTGAGTTCTTCGTCAAATGGCAGAACAGGTGAAATCATCGGATGCCCATCACATACCACTATCCAACATGTGACCTATTTTTTACCGTGACCTAATTTGTTCAGTTTAATCGACTTGTCATTTTCAATGTTAAGTTTTTCGTGTTTTGATCTATTTCTCTATTACTGTAGCACGTGGGTGGCAGGTGGGAGAACGCGATGGGTAATTTAACGATCGGGGTTCATCCTTACCGGAATTCCGACTGGAGACCTGGTTTGGCCCTCACATGCGTCTTTGGCATTTTGTATGTGACAGTTGAATCTGGTTATACCCCTTATGTGAGTATTACGATATTCGAAATACTATTTTAGGGGAAGGGGCCAAGTGACTTGGTGTGGTATGGACCTGGCACCAGGTCAGATTATCCTAATTTCAGGGCTGAATATATTTGTTCTCGATGTAAATATTCAGTTCTGATTTTGGGATTCTCCCCCAATGCAGCAGGTTAAAACGGGATCGAACCCGTTTGCCCGGCCTTACATGACCTTAGCTGTTGATAGGCCGTTAAACACTAATAAGCAAACAAACATTGCTGTGGCACCTAGAACCACCATACCTTCACATTTGTGTTACTGTACCACCTAGGACCACCATACTTTCACAACTACATAACCAACGGGTGCCCACCACATACCGCTATCCAACATTTGACCATTGTTGACCTATTTTTTCTGCGTAATCAACTTAACGTTAAGATTTTGTTTACGTTTTAATCTGTTTCTCACTTACTATACCACCTAGAACCACCATACTTGCACAATTAAATGTTATCCAATTGTGTATGTCTTCAAGAAAACCTGGCCTTCGTGGCATTGCCTCATCTCTTTTTTATTAGAAAATAAATTCTAAAAATTATGCTAGCCAAAAACATCCATTTCTGAAATATTAGTAGTCAAAGAAATATTTTGTAGGAAACTGCTGCTACTAGTAGCGCCAACCAAGACATTTTTATGACGTGTGCAACAGAGTAAATATGTCCAAAGCCCGTGCATAATCAGCCAAATGCAGATTTGTTTCTGGTTCAAAAGAACAGTATATTTTGCTTGTAATAATAATCAAATAAATGGGCATTTGGGCAAAGTAATATTTTGTGTGTGTCAATGGTACCTGGTACCAGATCACTATCTTGTGGAATCAGTATTTGACACTGGTTCTACCCAGTGCCCGTCTGTATATCACCTTGTTGAACACCATTCAATCAATCATTGTTAGCGCGCCTTCCGAAGGAAGCCGTGCTTATGGCATACCCTCGGCGTCGTAGGCGTCCGTCCGTCTGTCCGTCGGTCCGTCTGTCTTCAAAAATTATAATGGCCTATAATTTCTGTTTCCTTGCTTTTCCTTGCTTGGATTTGCTTCATATTTCACACACGCATTGCTCCAAGGGTCCTCCACTGCGCTGTGGTAAAGCCACGTCCGTGCCGCCCCTTCTAAGCCCAGGGTCAAGGTCACATACTTTGTGCATCTCGAAACCTTAACGCTCGGACGCTCGGGTAAATAATGGCCTATATTTTCTGTTTCCTTGCTTGCATTTGCTTCATATTTCATACACGCATTGCTCCAAGGGTCCTCTACTGCGCTGTGGCAAATCCACGTTCAAATGTGCCCTCGGTTCATTTTCTGCCACCGGGCGCGCTTCGTTGTCCTCTGACAACTCTTATTATGAGCCATGCACTACCAGGTGAGTAGCTGCTACTGAATCGCATCAAATTAAATTTGTACAGAATTTTCGGTGTTCATACACCCAAACTCATTTTAAATGATCTCCATTTTTAGCTCGCCTGCACGAAATGCAGAAGAGCTTATGGCATACCCCCGGTGTCGGCGGCGTCTCGTCGGCGTCATCCACAAACTTAACGTTTGGGTAAATGTCTTATAACTTCTGTTTCCTTTCATGGAACACCTTGTTATTTCATACATGCATTTCTCAGATGACTCTCTATCATGCTGTAGCAAATACGTGACTCACCACCCAACCCTTACCCCAAGGTCAAGGTCACAAAGTTAGCACATTCATAAACTTAACATTAACGTAAATTTCTTATAACATCTGTTTCCTTTCATGGAACGCCTCGATATTTCATACATGTATGCATTCCTCAGATGACCCTATATCATGCTGTAGCAAATCCATGACCCACCACCCAACCCTTACCCCAAGGTTAAGGTCACAAACTTAGCACATTCATAAACATAACATTGGGGTAAATGTTGTGTAACTTCTGTTTCTTTACAAGGAACGCTTTAATATTTCATACATGCATTCATCTGATGATCCTCTATTGTGCTACAGCAAATCCATGACCCACCCCACCCCTTTCCCCAAGGTCAAGGTCACAAACTTAGCATATTTTACGTTGGGGTAAATGTCTTATAACATCTGTTTCCTTTCATGGAACACCTTGATATTTATGCCCCCGCCACCGAATGGTGAGGGGGGCACATAGTGGTACATGCGTCCGTACGTACGTACGTACGTCCCGAAACCTTAATGCTCGGGTAAATGGCTTAAAATGGCTTACAATTTATGTTTCCTTGCTCAGATCTGCTGCACATTTCACACACGCATTGCTCCAATGGTGCTCTGCCACCCTGTGACAAATCCACATTCGTCCCGCCCCCGCTAAGCCCAGGGTCAAGGTCACAGACTTGGTGCGTTCGAAACCTTAACGCTCGGGTAAATGGCTTATAATTTTTGTTTCCTTGCTCGGATCTGCTTCACATTTCACACACGCATTGCTCCAATGGTCCTCTGCCACCCTGTGATAAATCTACAATTGTCCCGCCACCGCTAAGCCCAGGGTCAAGCTCACAGACTTGGTGCGTTCGAAACCTTAACGTTCGGGTAAATGGCTTATATTCAAATATGCCTCGTTTTTCTTTGGCTGCCAGCGGGGGCATTCGTGTGCCGACAGGCATTCATGCATTTCTCAGATGACCCTCTATCACACTGTATCAAACCCACGACCCACCACCCAACCCTTACGCCAAGGCCAAGGTCACAAACTTAGCATGTTCATAAACTTAACGTTGTGGTAAATGTTGTGTAACTTCTATTCATTTACAGGGAATGCCTTCATATTTTATACATGCATTCCTCAGATGACCCTCTATCATGCTGTAGCAAATCCACGACCAACCACCCAACTCTTACCCCAAGGTCAAGTTCACAAACCTAGCACATTCATAAACTTAGCGTTGGGGTAAATGTTGTGTAACTTCGGTTTATTTACAGGGAATACCTTCATATTTCATACATGCATTCATCTGATGATACTCTATTGTAGTATAGAAAATCCATGACCCGCCTCGCACCCCTTTTCCCAAGTAAATGTCTTATAACATCTGTTTCCTTTCATGGAACGCCTTGATATTTCATACATGCATTCCTCAGATGACCCTCTATCATGCTTTAGCAAATCCAAAACCCACCACCCAATCCTTATCCCAAGGTCAAGGTCACAAACTTAGCATGTTCATAAACTTAACGTTGGGATAAATGTTGTGTAACTTCTGTTTCGTTACAGGGAACGTTTTGATATTTCATACATGCATTCATCTGATGATCCTCTATTGCAGGACATAACCCCCCCCCCCCACACACACACACACACACACACACACACACACACACACCCCACCCATTTCCCCAAGATCAACATCATAAACTTATCGTTGGAGTAAATGTCTTTTTATAACTTCCGTTTCTTTACAGGGAACACCTTGATATTTTATGCATGCATTCATCTGATGATACTCTATCATGTTATAGCAAGTCCATGATCACCCCACCCCTTTCCCCAAGGTCAAGGTCACAAACTTAGCACATTCATAATCTTAACGTTGGGGTAAATGTCTTGTAACATCTGTTTCCTTTCATGGAACGCCTTGATATTTCATACATGCATTCATCTGATGATACTCTATCATGCTATAGCAAATCCATGACCCACCGCCCACCCATTACCCCAGGGTCAAGGTCACAATCTTAGCACATTCATAAACTTAACGTTGGGGTAAATGTCTTATAAATGTAACATCTGTTTCCTTTCATGGAACGCCTTGATATTTCATACATGCATTCCTCAGATGACCCTCTATCATACTGTAGGAAATCCAAAACCCACCTCCCAACCCTTACCCCATGGTGAAGGTCACAAACTTAGCATGTTCATAAACTTAACGTTGGGGTAAATGTTGTGTAACTTCTGTTTCTTTACAGGGAACGCTTTAATATGTCATACATGCATTCATCTGATGATCCGCTATTGTGCTACAGCAAATCCATGACCCACCCCACCCCTTTCCCCAAGGTCAAGGTCACAAACTTAGCACATTCATACTTGCATTCCTCATGTGAATAGCTATCATGCTGTAGAAAATAACCAACTTAGTGCGTTCATAAACTTAACGTTGGGTTAAATTTTGTTTTACTTTTTGTATTTCATACATGCATTAATCTTAATATGCTATATTATGCTATAGCAAACCCACGACCCACCTTGCACCACTGACCCCAATGTCAAGGTCCACCGCACGCCCCTTAACCCAAGGTCAAGTTATATAATATTCATGTTTTTTTATGCAACTGTGCCAAGTTCGAGTGAAGGCTGCCAACATGCGAGCTTCGTTGTCTTCTGACAACTCTTGTTTATTACTTTTCCGACAAAGGCCGTTTTAAACTGTCAAAGCAGTAACTGGGGAATCCGTGTTCTACCAACACCTTTTCTAGTTTATATTGCATACCTGCATTCCTCTCATGGTCCTCTATTATGCTGTGGAAAATCAATGGCCCTCCTACCCCCGCTATTGCCAAGGTCAATACATTACTCCGATGGTCCTCTACTGTTCTGTGACAACTACATGACCGTCTCACCACCACCACCCCTAAATAGTCCCACGGTCAAGGTCATATTTTTTCCATATTTTTCACATGCCTCCATCAGTCTGTGGCAAATCTGTGAGCTGTTTGTCCAAATCCAGTATACTTTTGGTGGTGAAAGTAGGTGAGTACCATCAGTAGTGATTTAAACACTATTTATTGGATACAATACATGGTACATCATTACATGTCAAAATGTACATTGATTTGAAAACAAGGTAATAGCTTATATGAATTCACCCACATAAACCTACATGATATAAGAACTGAAATTTAGTCTTACAATGAACATTTTAGGTGGCTAAAAAGAATGAATATGCAATTCTTGGGAAGTGGTCCAAATACATCATCAACCACTTCTGGTTTGCATGCAAGACAGCGAGCACATACGCACAATTTCTGGTGAGTCTTCTTTAGTAATAGTTATAATGTGTTATGCTCTAGTTCATGTCACCTATTGCAATTTTTAACTTTAATCAATGCATACTATGCGTGTAAATGTTCCGAGAATCGAGTATTATTCTTTTGCATGTTGGTATTCAGGTATTCTGGTAACCATCAAGAATGGTAGTTTATAAATGGCACACACTTTGATTACTCATCCCGGCCTTAAATTACCTTAGCAGTTGATAGGCCGTTAAACACCAATAAAAACAAAAACATTTTGATTATTCGTCAGTCGGGATACAAATTGTCATTTCAATAAGAAGATTTGATCCTTGCTCAGTCATGTGTCATTGTTGTGACCTTGACATATTCAAACAATCTCACAGTACCAATGCTCTATATTAAAATTTCAAACCTGTCTTACACGATACATATTTTCCAGAGTATATGGAGAGGGATGCTGCACCACATCACAAACCAGTATGAGTGGACGTTGTCCCACGGTGACGGTGTCAACTCGTGTCTCCATGAGCCACTCGATGACACAGAGAGAGACAAACTCTGGCTGTGCCCAAGGAAGGATGCCATCGCGATGAAGGCGCTTTCCGACATTATTCTCGGAACCAGATTTCTGAACAAAGTGGAATACTACTTGAACTTCAGGTTCTTTTGTTACTCCCGTTTTGAGGAGACAAACGGGACATATTATGTTTTTCCGTTCCGTGGGTGGGCGTCGGGCAGATAGTTTGGAGCATAAGTCATATACCACTTGGAATATCTTCGTGAAATGTCATTGGTGTGTTGATATCAATTGGCCGAACCCACCTCTTGAAGATGGGCTTCGTCCGCCCTAGGTCAAGGGTACCAGTGCTAACAATAGATGATTAATTTCACATTGTATTGCATATTTTGTGTAATCAACTCCTCCAACAGCTTTCACTCAATGCATTTGAATTGTTGCACACACCTCCTGCACATATTGAACATGTGCATCATGGTGTGTTGGTGATGAAAAATATTATATATATTTCTCACAAAAATACAGCATTTTCAACTTAGCCACTTTTGCATACAATTCTGTAATCAGTTTCTGTAATCAACTCCTCCAATAACTTTCTGTCAATCGATACCTCTGCGGCGTATTTTGTGACTGGCGGTTCTGATCTGTTACTTGATAAATGGCGCTTACAGGTTTTGTGTTGATCCTGATCGGGATCTGCACTGTTGACCATTGCATCAATGTAACACCAGTCATGCAGGTCACAAATCTCGCAAGCACCACTTCTCCTGTTTCAACCGCATATTTGTTTCATGATGTATTAAAGCAGTTCATTTCTGATTTTCTAGTCTGTAGTAGCGCCACAATTGATGATTGTGAAATGGTAACTTGATTTTTCTCATGTGGTATGTGTAGGTGACACAATTTGCGATGCAAGTTTACAGTACTATATGCCAACATTGCAGATATTGTGATTGTATCACTAATTGTACATTTCCTGCCAAGTCTGCCATAAAAAAATAACAGTACTGGAGTTAAAATGTGCTATTTTATAAAATTGATGACTTCATCATGGCCGCTTGAGGTGATTGTGATGTACATGTACATGTAGTTAGGCACTAGTGACATCCGTGTGCGCATTTATACGGCATTTGCGATAGTCTTTAGCTCGACTATTCGAAGATTATGTAGTCACCCCGGCGCGGTGAAGAGGCAAAATGTCCACCGAGGGACAATTTTCAAGACCGAATCTCCCGCAGCGAAGAGAGCATTTATGGCCGAATTACTGGAGATTTGTCCCGCCCCCCCCCCACCCCCGTGACCCACCGTGTTAACACACGGCGCGTCACCGTGTCAGCATACATGTAGTACGGTTAGCGAAGAGTGCAATGTTGTACTTTGAACAATTAAAATGTAGAACCGAAGGAATGCAACTTAACATTACGATTTAATTTTGTCCGTCCCGTCGACAGGCGAAGGTACTTTACAAAGAAACGAATATTTTGAGGAATAATGTACGTTCCTTCACGACGAGAAAACAAAATGTAAGGTTCTTAAGAATTGTTTCTACTCGGAAATCGAGCGACCATACATATTTAAAATAACAGCTGACGTAACGGCGGAAAAAGGTAAACGGCCTACGTGACAATTAACATTTACTTCCAAGATGTTCGTGTTGTAATCGATCGCATTTCCTATCGACCATATGGAACCCGATACCAACAACACAAATATTCGTGTTTAGAATTTCTGTTTGAAATCGTAACACTGATTTGTTGAATCACATCCAATCCAACCAATACTAAAACCACACAAACACACATTTCGCAGAAATAGAGACGATTCTCATCTGCTACCAAATGTGTTTTTATTAAGGAATAAAACGAATATAAAAGCATAAATATTTCTTCTATCAACATATATTTTGACCACACATAAGAATTAATCGTCTTAGGAGATGATAACAATCGTTTTAGTAGACGATTCTTGTGTGCTGCCAAAATAGTTTTATTATGAAATTAAAAATATGAAAATAACTATTTATATTTCTTACAAAAACAGGTTTTGACAAAACTTGATAATCATCTTAGGAGACGAAGGGAGACGATTTTCATGTGCAAATTGCAGTCAAAACCTGTTTTGTTAAGAATAAGTCGCGTTTTCGTTTTGCGCTCTCGTGATCTCAACCAATGCCGAAAACGCGAGATTCTAACATGTAGGCCTTGGGCGTACCGGCATAAAATAGGTTTTTAGTGCCATCTCTGCGCACCAAAGATTTTTGTTACCAAAGTGACTATACACATCTACTCTATATATTCCCGCATGATAGACCTCCAGAAGTAGCAGCTTAAGCCTAGTAATTTACATAAACAAGATGGCCGCCAATAAAAAAGTACGTTACTACATGTAGGGGCATATTGTGTTGTGGAAGCAGTTTTAAAAGCACAAATACCCATAAACTTCAGGCATTGAATGCTTCATAGACGTCTAAATGTTTATCAATCCATTTTATTAGGAATATGATGTACAGAAACCAACATGGCCGCCATTATACACGAATTCTATGAATTATTTAAAGAAACAGACACGCACGAGCAATTACATGTTGACACCACACACATATATAAACATACATAGCGGCAATGTGTTTAGCATATTGGCATTAATAATAATACGCTACAAAAACATAACATTTGTGGTATAAAGGTGTAATATTGCATATACAACATGGCCGACCTTTTGAAATGTATATCCAGTTTCTGGTACATTTATATGCAACGTCGTTGTTTCAGCAGCCACATAATGGTTAATGCAAACGCAATTCTGATATGTGATACATGACATGTTATACAATGCTTATAAACCAATTTCACGATAAAAAGAGAAGTGTGTAAATCCAAAATGGCCGCCGTTTTATACGAATTTCGTAAATTATACTTATAACTTTGATGTCAATGTCGGTACCACATACCCGTTCAAAACTGCAAATATACACATTTTATACACATTCGTTGATCTACAGCTTACTAAAAGCAAGAAAAGGAACATACACATATTAATTCGCATATTTAAGATATCCATTACTGTAAAACTGGAACAGCAATTTCCGGAATTTAGTTCACGTATTACACATAACATATCAGACAAGAGCAAACCGATCAGCTTCGATTAAACCATTGGCATGCCTAAAGAAGTTTCTCTATACCCGTTTGAGGCAAATATAATTTGCATACTTTCAAAATGGCCGCCATTTCGTACAATATGTGTAGCAATGAAACTAAACCCCCAATTTGATCGGTAGCAGCTGAATAAAAATGATAATTATGTATTAAATATCTGCTTTATTATGACTAGAAGCTGTACTACATACCTGTTTTTACATTTACAATATAGTGTACTGTGTGCTTATCATTGTACAGGTGTTTTTTATTAAAAGTGTAATATCCACTACCAACGCAGCATCGCTCATTAGTAATAATATATCTGTCTTAAGATTGGAACATATTGTATCATGTGTTATTCCATTTTGTATTTTGTCTCATGCATTACCATGCACTGCATACTATGCAAGAAGAAACGTTTTTATTAGTAACAAATTGTACACAATTCATATGACAAAAATCAAAATTAAGCGAAATTATGTAATGTAGCCAATTAATATAATATAACATACATCCTGCATGCACTTTCAGCGGCAATTTAATCTATGCGCAAAATTACCGCCAACTAAGACTAAACAAAAGTTAGAAGTGTCGAAATTACACTACTGTTGTAGACTGTTCAGTTATTAATACTTTGTGTACGTAAACATGTAATATAGATGACAATCCATTCAACCAGCATGTGATATGAATATCATGAGTATATGAGGCTGAAATACCTGTTTGAACACGTAGCGAACATTATATATCACTTCATTCATTTAATAGGTTGTCCTTACTCATTGCTTACTTTATGTTGATTACTCACTTCAGGGAAACATGACGGCAAAGCAAGCAAGACGGGTAGCATGTGTGCTTTGATCAGTAACATTACAAACAATATGAAGATACCCACCACTATCGCCGAACACGTCTATCGAAACAACGTATACTAAGCGATTCACGTTATATTTACAGCTGATTGCCTAAGTGTTTATTTGTGGGACCGTGTACCGCTAATCATGGAATCCATGTTAGTGCCAATTCAATACTCGACCTACATGCACG
Organism: Conchocele bisecta; assembly: GCA_029237695.1. Taxonomy (NCBI): domain Eukaryota; kingdom Metazoa; phylum Mollusca; class Bivalvia; order Lucinida; family Thyasiridae; genus Conchocele; species Conchocele bisecta. Next base: position 35,674,182 of record CM055278.1, read on the forward strand.
TATTTGGCACATTATACTTATTGTCCAGGCCAGGAAGTGGTGTTCGGTCTATCGGATGTATTATTTTCTAGTTTCCATGCACATGCATGCTTAACCGAACTGAAGTGGATAAATATATGTCTTAGTTTTAGTGCAGATGGGCTAATATTAAGTTCAACCAAATATAGAATGGATATACCATTCGCTCATGTTGCACATTCATTGACATAAACTATTTGTATACACAGACGAGTTGCTGACTAATCAACAATATGTATGTTAATTGTTCGACTTGCATGCCGCGTACAATTATACAAATTCCAAGCAATGCACTATAAGAAGTCCCTCTAGTTGTAACTACACAAACACATTCTGGAATGGTATATGTTTTTCATATGCATGAATTCCATAGCCAGCAGAGTATGATTCAGAACAGTAAGTACATTTAATAATATAACAATGTTAAATATTGCATGTAAACCAATATAAAATAAATCAATACTCCAACTGCTGGTCGTGGAATGCATGTTTGTGCCACGTTGAAAGTTCCACCGCTATGTGCGTGTTATGTGTTTAACCTGATGTATTTCGTTTCTAGTATACATAGGTTCATGTGTCTCCTTTGGGTATCGTGTTATATAGTGTCCATAGTATAGCATGCACAAAGATAATGAGCTATGACAACAACGAAACATTTATGAAACGGCCACAGAAATAATTCATCCAAATGGGTTGTTTATCATATCTGGAAAGATAACAAACAGCACTAGGAATACATGTATGAACTTGTATCATGCAACATGAAGACTTATAGGCAAAATGAATATGATGCTGGATAAACCACTATGTTGACGTATATGTTTAGACTAATTTCTCGTGACACATTATGGTGGATGCTGACATGTGGTAGATAGAATGTATCACCATGCTTTTTTTTTTTCAAACACAGCTTGTCATACAGTGCACCTCTTTTCTGTTATTACCAATGTACAGTGGTATATTATATGTGGTCTCATTTCGGTATTTTGTCAATATTCTGAATAAAACAAGCAGTACAGCAGCTAACTTTGGACAGGTACAAAGTAGAAGTATTATATTTTCAGTTCTATGTTTGATGCCCCAACCAGGATGCAGCAAGTACTGACAGTGCGCATTAATACTACTAAAACCAAAACAAAACTATTTTATTACAATATAATATCCGCCCAGTATGTGCAGCATGCCAAGGGGTAAAACAATCTCCTTTTCGTTTCTTTGTTTCTTTTCATAATTCCGCCGATAACATAAACATGATAAATTGCAATATTTCGTAAATGTGTTGTATTTTCTGTTAACCATTACATACTGTTTGCATATTTGCGATACATGATGTTATTCTATAGGTGCCCCAAGGCCAATAGTCAAAGTCAAATGACGTTTGCGCTAAAGCTTCTGGCAAAATGTGTGTTAATATAATATCCGTCTATCGAATTGGCGGCCGGGGCTATCCATTGATGTCAGAATATTAGTTTTATATTGCTTATTTGTACCTTTCCATCAATATACAACGCATACACCAAGTTGATGTCTACTGTATTCCTGTCTTCCTGTATTCCTATTACGACAGCATACTAGTAACATTGGCTGAACGAGCAATTGCCGTTAGAGGATGGCTGGTAGACTTTTGATAGGAAAATTCAAATTAGTACTTAATTTAATTACTGATAATAAATATAGAGTATTGACACTATTACATAAACACTTTAAATAACCGGACCGTTGTGCATGCATATATAGCAGATACTGATTCCATGAAATTTGCATTAAATATTATTTTCGGCAAAATATTAATATCAAAATGTGTGGGTCGGGCTCCATATAAGCACCATTAGGCTACACATGTTTACGTACATAGCGTATGCGTAACAACACAACGGCTGTACATATATTTTAAATATTAAACAATGCAATACGTAGGTAGCAACCGTATTTTGTGCTGACATATATTACCAATATAAACAGTAGATGTGTCCAACAGATAAACTCGATTAACACATGTTGTATTAAAAATCTGACATTTCTGGGTGTATAATTATTGACTAATATTTTTACAATTATTTTAAAGACGGGCGGACAGTAATGTAATATATATACAACTAATACTTCCAACGTATATGATTAGGACATATCAGTCTAAACAGCATTGCAACGTTTAATTTTGGACTGGAACATGATGTACTCATTGATATAGTCAGGGCCTATCAATTAACAGTTAATAGCCGACCCAGATATAGTGAGTATGCCAATGTATGTACATGTACATACATGACAAAATGCCTGTAAAATAGCGACCATATTTTATTTATACAAATTATAATTATATTCCTTTAAAATGTGAGAAGTAAATCTTTTGAAATGTGTCACCTCATATGTGTAAGAAATTGTGATCAGTTCCCTTCTGGTATTACTGGTACAAAATGATGTAATTTCTGTTAGCAGATTAACACTGGCCGCGACCCTTTTTCTTATATATTTAATCGTTAATTATCTTCTGACATATGCCATTGTTACCACGATTGTGTATAATCATCTTGTGAGGCCGTCTATTTTGCCTTGTATCAAAGCTGTTCATGACAGGCAGTGTGTGCCAATTGATCAGCATAAGCAACATAATTTGTATAAAATTGCGGCCATCTTGGATTTATTAAACATGTAGATATCACAAAATAGCCCGGTAAATCGGTGGATGCATTATATTTATTAATTATCCGAAGTTGGTTGGCAAATTCCCTTCGTTTATGCATGTACGATACATCTAGAGAGAGAAATTCTATAAAATAATGTAATTTTCAACAATTACTGCCATCTTGTTTGTGGAACTTGACAAGTGTGCACGACAGCCATGATACTTCTAACACATGTAATGTTCAGGATACATATAGCTGAACGATTGATGGCCGTATTACTTCATAACTAGTGTTTGGTATCCACATTGATAGCACGTCTTTGTCAATTTATTTACATATTTTAGGAAATTCCTGTAAAATGGCGGCCATCTTGGATTTTCACAAGCTCGGTTCAAGCTTATATAGATTGTTATATATTCGATAATGTATTAGCTATTAAATAAATGAAGATGGGCCAATATGACCCTTCTAATATTGATTCCACAATGTAATATATATCCTACGGTAGCCGATGCTTTTTTCACTGGCGGCCATCTTGTTTATGCAAATTAGTGGGCATAAGCTACTACTTTGAAAAGTCTATCATGCGGCAATATATACAGTATGTGTGTCTAAACACATTGGCACCAGAAATCCTTGGTGCGCTCGGATGGTACTGACAACCCTAACGCGCCCAGGGCCTAATGTCCCTATTAACAGCACACGTACAAATCGTCTAAGACGATTCTCATGTGCTGCTAAAACACGTTTTCTGTTTGAAACCGTGACACTGATTGGTTGAATCACATCCAAATCCAACCAATACTAAAAACATACAAACACATATTTCGCTGAAATAGAGACGATTCTCATCAGCTACCAAACCTGTTTTAATAAGGGAATAAAATGAATATAAAAGCATCAATATTTCTTCTATCAACATATATTTTGACAACACACAATAATCGTCTTAGGAGACGATTCTCATATGCACAGTACTGTCAAAACATGTTTTGTTGATAATATGTTACATTTTCGTTTCAGCTCTCGCGATCACGCTTCGCGTTTTCGCGATCGATCACGCTTCGCGTTTTCGCGATCTCGACCTGTGCACAAGATTGCGAAAGGAGACGATTCTCATATGCACAGTACTGTCAAAACATGTTGTGTTGTGAATATGTTAAATTTTCGTTTCGCGTTTTCGCGATCCATCACGCATCGCGTTTTTGCGATCTCGGCCTATGCGCAAGATCGCGAAAACGCGAAACATGTTTTGTTGAGAATATGTTTCATTTTCGTTTCGCGAAATTGTAACATGTCCCAATCGTCTTAGGAGACGATTCTCATGTGCTGCCAAAACATGTTTTTATTAAGAAATGGAACAAATGTGGACAAACATTAATATTTCTGACAATAAAAACATGGTTTGACAAAACGATTCTGATGTGCTGCCAGTACATGTTTATTGAGTAAATAAAGATTACGTTACCTTTTTCTTTTAGATAAAATGGAAGAAATATTTATATCAAACGCGGTGAAAACCGCTATGCTGTAAGAGAGATAAGTTCCATTCCATTAATAAATATGTGTAGAGTAATTACTCGTAAATTTGCTGCTCTTGTGCCGGCGTGTTTCCGATCGACACAACTTAACCTTTAGATGTCATTTTGTAACCTGTGATGTCTCACTTTCCAACACCGACACACGTCTCAGTAGGTCACCGCACGTGCTTATGATGACGTATGACGTGATCGGACAAAACCGGGCTTATTGCATATGTGACTAGCGAAGACCAACACGTGTTCACCATCAGTAGATCGTAACATGTCCCTAACAGGACAAGTAAATCGTTTTAGGAGACGATTCTCATATGCTGCCAAAATATGTTCATTAGAAAAATAATATTATTTTTTTGACAAAACATGAGAATTGCTTCCTAAAACACGAGAATTACAATGGTGTTCTGTTAGTGTCGTGTAACTCGTATTTACTCGATCTCGACCTCTACACGTGATCGCGAAAACGCTAGGCCAAATGATGGTTGGACAATCACATCACGTATATCCTACCATTCTGTGAGAAATAATAGCTACGATACACACAGAGCCGAACTAGAGCTTCGTAGTATCGTCATCATAATATCGTACTATCGCCATCGTGTTACCGACAGACCAGTGGGGTGGAAATATGGAAGTATGTTTTATGCCTAATGCGAGGTAAAATATTGTTATTTATATTGCAGTTGTTGCACAAGCTGGAGACATCACAGGTTGAATTGATCGTGTCCTGATCTTCTGCGTCTTCATGTGGCTGCAACATACATAAAACATGTTTCATATGTATCTGACATATTCCCCAATATCCACATTTCTTCTATTTCTTAATTAAAATAATGTTTTACAGCACATGATAATCGTTTCCTAAGGCGATACTACAGTGTCCTGTTAGGGCCAGTTACATTCTCGCGTTTTCGCGATGTCGATCCATGCGCCAGATCGCGAAAACGCAAAGTGAGATCGCGAGGTGAAAATGGGACATTATATTATATTCAGAAGTGCGTTTTCGCGATCTCGCCTAGCGTTGGAATTGCGTTTTACTTGCATGCATGCGCAAAGCGAAATTTCAAAACGTATCCGTTTTACACACCATGTGCAAACCCTGTATTTACAAAAGCGGAAGGCGATTTCGCGATGCCAAAGCGCGAGATGATTCTCCTGTTTTTAGGAGACGATTCTCATGTTTTGTTCTTGTTAAGAAATATGTTTTTTCTAATAAACATGTTTTGGCAGCACATCAGAATCGTCTCTTAAGACAATGTTTTTTGTGAAAATATTGGTGTGTTTGTGAACATGAGAATCGTCTCGACCGATGATTCTCGTGTTTTTAGGAGACGATTATCATGATTTGTCAAAATACGTTTAACAATAAACAAATATGAACCAAAATCCAATGAATGCAAATATATAAGAAAGGAAAAATGTATATATTTACAAAATAAAATGAATAAAAAAACACAAACGCAAGTCAGAATAAGTGTAAATGTTTGGGTACTACGCTATTACTGTACAGGTAAGCCAGCCTGGCGTCCCGGTGGAACGCGGGGTCGTATCACGGGGGAACACCGTGGCCGTTTTATGGCTATTGGAAGTTCGTCCAGCTTGGTCTCCGTCCGCGGTGGTAATACAGGTAAAACATATGGTCACCGTGGGGAAGCACATAACTCCCACCGTGATTTTCCCACTCTGAGAAAATTCCTCCCAGCGTGTGAGAGTGGAAAAGGCAAAAAGCACTCTTACCGTACTGTACACCATACTTGGACAACCTTTTCTCATAGGGATGTACATCAATAACCCCTGATCTATATTTGACCTTGACCTACATTTCCTCTTGAATTACTTAGTTAATTCCCCTTGGTTAAGGTTTTTAGTCAACCTTGGTTAATGTTTTTAGTCAAGCTTGTAGATTGAATACTCCTGGCCCTACACCAACCATACTTGGACAATTTCATCTCCTAGTGATGTACATCAACAACCCCTGACCTATATTTGACCTTGACCTACATTTAACCTTGAATTACTTAGTTAATTCCCCTTGGTTAAGGTTTTTAGTCGACCTTGGTTAAGGTTTTTAGTTAAGCTTCTACATGGAATACTATTGTGCATACAGACACCATACTTGGACAACCTTTTCTCATAGGGATGTACATCAATAACCCCTGATCTATTTATGACCTTGACCTACATTTCCTCTTCAATTACTTAGTTAATTCCCCTTGGTTAAGGTTTTTAGTCAACCTTGGTTAAGGTGTTTAGTAAAGCTTGTAGATGGAATACTATTATGCATACAGACACCATACTTGGATAACTTTTTCTCATAGGGATTTACATCAATAACCCCTGACCTATATTTTACCTTGACCTACATTTAACCTTGAATCACTTAGTTATTTCCCCTTGGTTAAGGTTTGTACTCAAACTTCGTTAAGGTTTATAGTCAAGCTTGTATATGGAATACTCCTGGGCCTACAGCAACCATACTTGGACAACTTCATCTCCTAGTGATGTACATCAATAATCCCTGACCTATATTTGACCTTGACCTATTTTTACCTTTGGATTACTTAGTTATTTCCCCTTGGTTAAGGTTTTTAGTCAAGCTTGTATATAGAATACTCCTGTGCCTACAGCAACCATACCTGGAAAATTTCATCTCCTAGTGATGTACATCAATAACCCCTGACCTATATCTGACATTGACCTACATTTAACCTTGAATTACTTTCTTAGTTTCCCTTGGTTAAGGTTTTTAGTCAACCTTGGTTAAGGTTTGTATGCAGGCCGCGGCCACCTTGTTTGTCAAGCTATGACATCGACAACCCTCGTAGTCGAGCTATGCTGTTCTCCTATAGCTCTTGTTAATTACCAAATATCTCCATAACCCTATGTCCGATGACCAGTGTTAAAGTCACATTACTCCGAAATTTGCCTTGCACTTTTTGTTTCACCCACGATAGTGGAACGTGAGACATAGCGGTCACAATTCCGTCGTCGTGGTCTGTGTCTTAAACAATTTGAGAACTAAACTTTGGACGTAGCGAAATTTCCCATATCTGTTGATCTGTTAGTCGGATCATTACCAAATTTCATGAATAGCCGTCTTACATTGATATCTACCCACCCACTGCCATTGGGGTGACCTTGGCCATGACCTTGATGATCTTAGCCTTTGTGTCCAAATGTTTAATTACCTCCGAATCAGTTAGTCGGTTCCTTTACAAAACTTCATCAATAGCTTATTCACATTGAGGACTATCCACTCAGTGTCTCATTCGGGTGACTGTGACCATGTGACCCTGACCTTCATGTCAATAATTTTTGACAAATATCCAAACGTTGAATATCTTTTGATCCGTTAGTCAGATCATCTCCAAACTTTATCAATAGCTTCTTCACATTGATGGATATCTAGCAATGTAATTTAGCTGACCTTAACCTTGGAGTCAACAATATGTCCAAATATTGAATATCTCGTGATCCGTTCGTCATATCATTACAAAACTTCAGAAATAGCTTCCTCACACTGATATCTATTCGTCCAGTGTCATTCCGATGACATTGACCATCACCTGGCGACCTTGACTTATTTGTCAATAAGTTTTGATATACGTCCAAATGTTGAATATCTCTTGATCCGTCAGATCATTACCAAACTTCACCAATAACTTCCTTCCTGATGTTGATGGCTATCCACCCAGAGTCAATTGTGTGACTTTGACCTCGGTGACCGAGACCTTTGTATTAATAATTTTGGACTTCCTCATATTCTGACCTTGACCTTGGTGACCTTGACCTTTGTAGCAATCTCCTCACGTAGTGTGTGAGACACACCCCGGCGTTCACCTTGTTAGGTAATACATGTTGTGTTGATACTGTTTAAGACATCATTTCTCTCTTCATCTAATATCATGCTAATATCGCAGGAGAACTGGAGGTGTTCCACCAGCTGATACTGATGTATTGTGCCAAGAGATTTGCGTACACCCCACCAGTATATCGGATGCGAAACAAGCTTGCTGCCCTAGATCACAATGCACATGCAGACCGTGCATTAATGAGAAATAAAGAAGGGAACGTTGTGTAAGCATTAATGATAAGTTTGCACCTCCTTTAATACGTTGCACCACTGCATATGCGTATTAAAGTGTTAGTATTGAGCTGTGTGTCCACTTACATTCTGATATTTTCACTGGATGAACTTGAGATGGTAAACAATATAAATGATGAGCATATATATCCCAGATGTGCAGCTTTGTTCCGAGTCTACACTGGTTGCAAATGCAGTATTATTAATTTGTATGCCACCTGAGCGACATCCAGTGGGAAGTATAATTTGCACATATTTACCTGCCCATCTGTAGCAAAATGTACACATTTCAGCCGCTAAACTTCATACTCCATATGCGAGGGGTATTCAAAATGCTCTTATAAAAGTGGTACAAGTAGCAATTTATAGGTTTATTATCATAAAATTTATTTTATGTAGATTGGCTAAGTTGGCTGAATCTTGAATTAGTAGGTGGCAGGTGGGAGCATGTGATGGGAAATTTAACGATCAGTGTTCATCCTTAACATAATTCCGACTGGAGACCTCGTTTGGCCCTCACATACGTCTTTGGCATTTTGTATGCGACAGTTGAATCTGGTTATACCCCTTATGTGAGTACCAGTATGTCAGATATTTTACGCATGTCAATTAGTATGACTATGAAGACTATATTTTGTAATGTTTTTCCCACTATGTGTACGAGGATCAATAACAAGATTGTAACAATTCATTATATGGTTCATAAAATTTTACACTTTTCCACAATTATCTGAACGCTCCTCGTACATGGTCACTATTTTTATTTCTAAACTAGTACACATATTTTACATTTCTGAAGCTACCATATGTACTACAACAAGAAGAGTGGGAGGTGGTCCGTCTACCCATACAAGATAAAGAAGACATATCCACATATCAAGCCACTGATACGACAGGCTTTAACGCAACGACTTGTGGGGAAGACGTCTATGCAGAAAAAGAAGGTGCTGAAAAAAGGTGATCCCAGGCGCATATCACATCATTTGGCACCACAGGAACCCTCACACACTGCCACTATTGTTGCGGAGAAGGTGTCCAGATTTTAATTTTTATATGACCGTTTAAAAAAAACGGCACGTATTATGTTTTACCGCGGGGGAGGGGGGGGGCATAGTTTGTGTAACTATACACACGTCTTCTACACATATTGAAGATGTGCACCTTGCTGTTTTTATACCCAAAAAAAATATCACCTTTTTAACTTTGCCATTTTTTCTACATTTGTGTATACAATTCTACATAGGGTACATAGTTTGTGTTCACAACTCCTCTTAAACCGTTCAGTCAATCGATCTGAGACTAATGCTATAGATTTTCAAATTCTCATTAATGTTTCTTGTCTTGGTGACAGCTTCAAATTTCTGCATATTCGCTGTCTGGCCCATCTTCGACGGGCGTATTACGTGGCTTACGGCACTTTTGTTCATAATATTCTGACCTATTTCTCCAATAGTTTGTGTATTAGGCAGTATATTATATTACCAGCAATATCACATTTTGACTGGCAATCAATCACAAAAGTATGTTTTATATTGATTGACATTCAATTTCAATCATAGCATTTTTAAATCATCAGTGATGTTTATAGATGTTGTCGGTGACCGAGCTGTGAATGTTCTTATATTTTGACATATATGGTAATTGGGCCAACCAATGGGGAATAGAAAATATACCACATATTATGAAGTAATTTTTAATAAGTATATTTTTTGTGAGGTATTGAAATATCCTCTGCGATAATGATACCATGCTTTATTATAAATTACTAAATAAGTTATAGGATTCTTGTATGTGAAGGTTTAATCTGGTTATACCCCTTGTAGGAGTAATAAGATTATTCCTAATCCTATTACCGTTAGGGGAAGGGGCCATGTGACTTTGGTGTGGTATGGACCTGTCACTAGGTCAGGTTATTCTAATTTCAGTGCGGAATATATTTATTTTGATGTAAATATTCTGTTCTGATTTTGGGATTTTCTCCCCAATGCAGCAGGTTACATGCGGGATCGCACCCGTTGACCCGGCTTTAAATGACCGTAGCTGTTGATAGGCCGTAGACACCAATACATCAATCGATCAATTTATTCCTACTGTCTGTTCCACGTTTTGCTGCCGACAAACTTTTGGCTATTAAACACATTAAATCTAAGAAATATTTAATAGTAAGTACTCTTTCACCAATAACAAAAAAAGTCGCCCTCCCCAAATGTTTTTGTTTGATGAAATTCCATTTAATTGCAGAAAAACGATTTTCCTATGGGAATTTAACACGAGGGGAAAAGAGGCAGAAGAGGAGGGGGACGAGTAAAAAAAACCCTCCGAATTGACTCCGAAACCTGTCTAGATAGCTTGGAAATGATGTAACTAAGAAAACAAAAGTTAGGTTTTGAAAATCGGTCCACAAATAAAAAAAATGTACAAAAAAAAATATTTTTAGCCCCCACGCGATAAAATCAATATTTTACGGAATTTCATCAAATAATTTTTTTTGGGGAGGTTGACTTTTTGTTATTGATGAAGAAGTACTTACATTGAAATATTTTTTGGATTTAATGTGTTTAATGTCCAAAACTTCGTCGCCAGCAAAACGTGGAACAGACAGTAGTCCACGATCTGATATCGCGTTATCGGTTTTCTACACATGTACAATCAAAATACAAAATTAACACATTTTGCCTTCAGTGTGAATATATTCAGTTTGTTGTGGTAGATGAATTCAAACGAAATTTTCATCTTCACTGTCTTGATGAAGGAAATTCTAAACATTTAACATTTGCTCAACAAAATTCTAACTACAAAGTTTTTGTACTTTGAGTTCACTATGTATGATAATACTTAGTGCTTGATGTTTAGTATTCCTTATGAAGCCCATGAAGCTGAAACGTTGGGAACATTAGGTAGCTTGAGAACTGTGTTATGAACACAATTGTGTAAAGAGCATACACAGAATGTGACTATACTACGGTTTTATTGTTTTTGAGTTTTGTGTACAAAACGTACCAAATGCAGAAATGGAGGATACCATGCTAGCGTCTTTTTATATAAAGTTTATCAGACAAGGTTAGGAAACGCGTAGTAATTCAGTAATTCTTACCGTTTCTGAGCCGAGCCTGATAAACTTGATATCAAAAGACACTAGACATTTTGTCGTAAAAGCCGACTGAAAGAGGATTGGGCAAAGTGATCTTTTGAACACAAGATACATTGCACATTCAGAAAAGTGAATTAGTAACTTGGGTTACCTGTCTGAATCATTATAAAAGTAGTAAGATTATTACTGATCCTACTGCTTTTGGGAGGGGGCTAAGTGATTCTTGTGTGGCGAGGACCTGGCATCAGATCAGGATTATTCTGATTTCAGGGCTGAATATATAGAGCTTTTATTGTAAATATTCAGTTCTGATTTTTGGATATCCCGCCCCCCCCCCCCTCCCATTTGTACATGTAATATATGGGATTTAGTACTAACCCATTGATCCTACCTTAAATGACCTTATCTGTTGATAGGCCGTTAAACCCTAACAAACAAACAAATCGTTCAATGCATAGCTAGTTACGTGATACAAATCGAAGTAGACAGGTGATGGATGTACATAGCAGTGGAACCTCTCTAAACCGGACACCCTGTAATATTCAGTTCTGATTTTGGGACCCCCCCCCCCCCACCCCCCCCCTCCCCCCTATTGTCTCGCCCGCGAAGCGGAAAGCGAGACATATGTTTTGCTTTTCGGGAGTCGTCGTCGTCGGCGGCGTCGTCGTCGTCATCATTCAATGTTAAGTTTTCGTGTTACGGTCATTACTTCAACACCTTATCAGCTACAGTCATCAAACTTTATACATACCTTTACTATGATATGTAGATGAACATAGGACTATTAAAAAAAAATCCGGGCTCCAGGGTCAAGGTCAAACTCTATTTTTTTCTATGCTACAAAACTGAACATTAATGCATGAAGACCCGTTTTCTCGTGCGCTCTGTACTTACCTACCTAGAGACAACAATAGCCTTCTCCAGTTGAACACTTCTGCATGTGCAAGCATGTGCAAATTTCCAGCTTGACCACTAAATGTCCAGCTAAATTATTACAGGTAATTTATACAGGTAAATTATTATACCTGGGTATTACATTTCCGTAAACTGTGTTGACAATATTGTGGCAATATGTGCACCTGTGCAGATATGATATGTAGATACATATAGGACTATTATAAAAATTATGGGCTCCAGTACCGAGCATTATTTTTTTTTATTTTTTTTTTTATTTTTTTTTTTTTAAACTTTTTTTCCATTTTTAGCCAGGTTTTTTTTGGAAAAAAATCATTTTAAACTTCTTTTTTTTAAACTTTTTTTCCATTTTTAGCCAGGTTTTTTTTGGAAAAAAAATCCACGCTATTGGATTGGCGAAAGCCAGGCGGGCGGGCGGCGTCCACAATCAATGTTAAGTTTTCGTGTTTCAGTTTCAGTCCATTTCTTTGTTACTGTAACAGATAGGACCAACAAACTTTCACAGCTTCATAACCAAGGGGTGCCCACCACATATCACTATCCAACATGTTACCTTTTTGAACTTGACCCATTTTTTCCGCGCAGTCAATGTTAACTTTTCGCGTTTACAATGTTAAGTTTTCGTGTTTAAGTCCATTTCTTTGGTACTGTACCACCTAGGACCACCAAACTTTCACAGCTTCATAACCAGGGGGTGCCCACCACATACAACTATCCAACATGTGACCATTTTTTTTACCTTCACCTATTATTTCTACGTAATTGACTTAGCCATTTTCAACGTTAACTTTTTAACGTACGTCTGGTTAAAGTTTTTTGGTTAAAGTTTTTCGTTATACTATATCTATGCAACTGCTTCGCCCATTACCTTGAAACTTTACATGGGTGTTTATCATCATCCATATTTTCATTCTACCCCCCAACCGTGCGGCCCCTGTGCCCAATGTCAAGGTCAAATGACTTTGATTTTTTTGTGTACTATATTTTTTAGTGTCCATGCCTCGCCCCAAGGCGCGACATGCAGGCCACGGCCATCTAGTCTACAAAAAGTGGCCTCGTTTCTTGTTTTTTTTTAAAATTCTTTTTCCATTTTTGTCTAGTAGCATAAAGTCGTAAGTGCTATATACCGACTATTATCATATACTAAAACAATTATTGACTATTGAGCCATAGAATATAACCTGATATTCTGTGGCTCACTAGTCAATAATTGTATATAGTCTATAATTTAGAAATAAAAGATGTGCATTTTTGTGATGAAAGCAACAAACTTTGTATATAACCATTTTGAAGTATGCTGAATCCAAAAAAAAAAGGAGATTTTGCCTAGAACATGCTGAAAATGAGGCCCCAAAAGGGTCCCTAAAATTGTTATTGAAATATTCACATTACCAGGTAATGCGTTATATAATTGAACAAATACATGCGATTCTAATGTGCATCATGTTTTGTTTGTAGTTTGCAAGGCATAGCTTTTATTAGTTTTCATTATTGGTGAAAGAAGAGGCATCAAGAGGCCCCAAAAGGGGTTTTATTACTGAAAATTGTATTATTTAGCTTAAATCCTAGAAAAAATAGCTTTTGTTTGTAGGATGTGAAACGTCATGTCATTCTTGTATTAATACAATAGTATTTGCATTTTCTGATTCACTGCATTTGTGTTAATTGCATTTTATGACAAAAAAGAAGCCCCCAAATGGGGTTTTATAACAAAAAAGAGCATTTTTAAGCCAAAATATAAAATATAAAAAAGTGATCGCACTGAGTATTTTCTATTAATTTTATACATACATGTACATGGACACACATATTTTTGTTGCCGTGACTGGAGAAATGGGGCTTATGGGAGTTTTTAAATGGTGCTTATGGGATTACTCGTGGTCCGCTAGCACACTTGCAGTTTGATTGGGATGGTGGATGTTTCACTGACTGAATGTCAAACAGTGTTTTCCCTGATCAGACTGCGCGGATACGCATGCTGATCTGGGAGTATGCTGGTCGCATAGGCCCCATTTCTCCAGTCACTGCCACATACAACAAAGTATCAAAATGTATACAAAGCCAAACATGTCTCAGGATAATTGATGACGTGTGATATGAAGTTAAGTTCATAATACACTCACTGAATTATTGGCACCATGTTATTAAAGCACATACTTATCCACATCATAAAATACGTGTCCCATAATGTTGAGTTCATATACAAGTATGTGTATGCTATACACACACTTATCCACCTCAAGTAATACTCGGATCATGGTGTTGGGTTCATATACATACTAGTATATGTTCGATAGCCGCGGAACTATCTACATTATACATGTATATTGTTCAGCATATGTTCTCAAGTTCATATACACATGTACTACTCTCATAAAAACGGAATTAATCACATCAAGTGTTTCGCCACATCTGATGTTGAGTTGACTCGTAAACACATAATTATTCACATAATCCGCTTCTCCGCATGTGATGTGGAGTTCATATTACTAGTACCGTATGTACAAACTTATTTACATCAGATACTACTCTAGTTCATATGTCATAAACACACAATTAGTCACCTCCTGTTCTGCTCTATGATAATGTCATAGCAATTACACATTCTACGCCAACTGCCAACACATTCTTGCATATCATTCTCTATCACACAGACCTCGGCAATGACATAGCTGAGTACAAGATAGATTTGCATTTATGCACTTACAACCGTCCCGTACAAGTAGCCCTGCAGCTGCATTTGACCAGCTCTGAACAAGATTTTGAAGCCTCTGGCAATTTACTCCAAACTGGCTTCCACACTCCATCATACATGGCCCATCCCCAGTCAGAAGGGTCGGGAAGTTTGTGATCCGAGAGCAAAGCCTGCCCCCATACATGGATAAGCAGCTCTTTTAATGTGTTGGTCCAGGGCAGATCTGGTTGGAGGGATGTTGGAAATTTGTCTATTTCCATGCGCAAATAATTGCTTCCTGGCAAGATTGACCGTTTCGCATGACAATGTTCTACTGTAGAGTAGCACAACACACCTCTCAAGCAAATCAATGACATCATCAGAGACGGATTCCGGAGCACTGGCTACAGATTTGAACAAGGGTATAAGATGGGGCTGTGACATCCATACTGTAAATGCGGTCTTCTTACCCACACCATAAAAGGCAGAGACTGTATCGCACCCGGACACCGCATGCAGGAACAAAAGACCACAAGATGCATCAGGACCAAGCCGCGTTGCAATGGAATGTCCTGGAATATACCTGAAAGATTTTGAATGTCCGAATGCCACCCACAATTTACAACCATGAACAACGCTAACAGCAGCAACAGCCAGAACTACAACATCGGTGTCGGTTGCTTGTATCATTACATCCGTGAATCCGTGTCTAAATGCATCGCTTGCATGCAATATCATGCGAGAGTCGGCCTCTTCATGCGAACATGGCTGGAGCCCTGAGTAGTCAACATTTTCAACAGATGAGTTCGAAAGAATACCGTCGCGAAAAGTTGTAAGCATTTGTTTTCCGGAGGAAATTTGCACATGTTCTATTGCCAAAGCCAAGAACTCGAACAATGCCGTTTTGTTCCCATCGACGCGAAGAAACGTTTTCCAGTTTCTAGGAAGATTGGTGGTTCTAGTTACTCTCAACAGGTCTCCCGTACCACGGCATTGTCTTGTGAAGGCTTTCAGACAATCAGGGCGATATACATCCCAAACAACATCCAGACGATCGACCGATTCCAGCTGTTTAAGCAGAAATGGCAAAAACAACTTGCCTGCATAGTCTTCAAAGGTTTTGAGATTCTTGTCAGTTTTCTTTGGATCAATATATTGCACTATGGCGGCTCCGTCTAATATCTTCAATGTCACATTTGGCTGATCAACTGGCTCTTCATTTGTTTGCTCTAGACATTTCAACAGTTCTGATTTGTTGCAAGCTCTCATCACGTTGTTTTCAGATAATGACTGTGGCCAAGCATGATTCTCGTGTTCAAAAAATCCATCTAAATCTCCATCACGATTTTGACCCGAGATGTACAGTCTTGAGTACAATTGTATGTCACTTTTCATAGAGTTTATCTTGCTACTCTTCCCTGACAACTTCCTTAGGTCAGAACTGAACAAAGGAAAATTGGATCATTGATTGGTCTAGAATTACCACGAATACGTTCATCTACAATGTACTAGTGTTTCATAGTGTGATTATCCAATGCGCTCAATAGTTTATATTGACGAAACGACTTCTTTCGACATAAAATTCTTCGTATCCAAAGACAGTAGGTCGGAAGAGCACTCTGAAAATGGGTTACCCAGTTTGTCGATAACATCTACCAACTGGCGCACCTGTGAATGAAATCTTGTTTGCGTGCCGTCGTTTTCTTCATGGTGTTTACTGTGCGATTTGTCAGTATCAGAATCCGCCTCCTTGATAATTCGTATTACTTCTGGGGCGGAAGCTATCCATCTCCGAAGAGTATCTGGATGTTATGTGATGCCCACAAATTCGCCGTCCGCCTTGATGACTGCGTTCTGTTGTTCGTGCACCTGGTCGTGTGCCATTGCTGAAAATCTAATATGTGTCTTATGCGTAACAAAATGACCACGAACAAACTCTTCAAACACATCAGGACATGTTTCCTGTAGACAGAGTAGATCATATGTGTGGACAGAAAGCCAACGTGCATGATTAATATGATCTAGACCAAAGAACCAGGGAATAATGCGGACATGCGGACAAGGCACTCAACATACATACCGAAGTTGGCTTCCCGTTGTGACTTCAGAAACTGGAGCAACAACAATTCTAACATCAGTGTCCTGTGCCAGTAGAAGAACTGTGGATGGAGGTTGGCATTGTCCATGGAATTACAACTGTCATCGAACGTGAGCAAATTCACATCTCCGGTGCAGCTCTCTGTGTATTCAGTGTATGACTTCTTCATTAGGATGAACAGTGCTGCAGCCATGACTTGATGAGCCCACTGGCATCTTGAAGTGTGTGCGCCTTTCTGAATGCTGTCCGCCCTTCCTTGTGTTGTGACACCGGCAGTTGTTAAAGCTGATAACCAACCACACTTTTCCAACCATTCACCAATAACCTTTAGAAAAGCCATTTCAATGTGCAAGCCTCCCATCATAACAAAATACTTGTTATCTCCATAGACATCCGGCCATGACCATTGAATCCGTTTTGCTATAGCGTACAAGGGCTGATTCACAGTGAGGACTGGTGTTTGTGATGGATGCTTATACTGTGTTGCTTGTTTGATAATGTTCATGCCATGCTTGACCATTGCTGCAGAGTGTGCATTTTCACGAAAAAGTGGCAACACAGAAGTGATAGCTGGTGTAATGGTTTCTGTAACTTGTTGGCCCGCAAAATATGCTGACCACGATACTGTTTGGTTAGGCTCTAGCTGCTCAGTGTCACATAATGTGGATACATGATTCAGCCACTCGGTTTGTGATGTATCTGACTCCACAACCAAAAATAGTTGAAAGGGGAAATAACCCTGAACATGCTAATCACATGGAACCTGTTCATGTATATGTGCATGCCATTGGCTGCACTCAAGCAGTAGCTCTTCATCATAATTCGGCACCGGTATGTTTATTTTGCATTACGTAGCCGGATAATGTTAGAATTAATATTCTAATTCATTCAGATACTATATAAGGCCTATTAGGTTTCTCCACATATGTAATTCACATCGTTACCTTAAGGGGCCTCACATTGTATGTATGGCAAAATTTAAAATATAGAAAATGTGATGAACTAGGATGAACCTAATAAATTAATGATTTTAGTGATATAATGTTGAATATATAATTATGTCCAATACATATACTGTATATCCGAGTATACTTTACTATTTGTTTCTAAATAATAACCCTTTATGGGCCTCTTTTCACCAAACATTTTGATAAAAATGAAAGAAATATATTTTTTAAAAAATAGACCCAATTTCAATACTAAACCATAAACATTATCACTTCTGAAATATTGTAAATGTACACATTAAGTCTTATTTTACAATTTTCTAAATTCGTCTCCTCCTTTTGGGGCCTCGTTTTTTGGCATGTTATATGCGAGATAGTGAGTGCGTCCTTTTTTTTGGATTAAGCATACATCAAAATGGTTCTACGCAATGAGTGGATATCACAAAACTCACTTATCGTCTCATTTCATGCCGTATCTTACTAACCTAAACAACTATTGTTTTTAAAAAATAGTAATATTTTGGTAATAAAACCCCTCTTTTGTTTAGCAAACCATTAAAAATAATATTAAATATGCACTGAGCAAACAAACTGTACATGAATCATACTAGAATCACATGTTTTTATTATATTATATAACACATTACCTGGTAATGTGATTATTTCAATAAAAAAACTAGGGCCCCTTTTGGGGCCTCATTTTCAGCATGTTCTTTTTTTTTTGGATTCAGAATACTTCAAAATGATTGTATGCAAAGTTTCTTGCTTTCATCACGAAAACGCACATCTCCCCCCTTTTCATGCCTTTAAATTATAGACTAATATGTTCGGGCCACTGAAAATTGCTTTCTGGCCCAGGTTCGAGTTCAAGGCGGCGGGACAAGGTGAGACATTTGATTCCGCGGAATTCTTGTTTGTATATGTACTTGAACATGTACAGGTAATATATGGGATTTAGTACTTAACCAATTGACCCGGCCTTAAATGACCGTAGCTGTTGATAGGCCGTTAAACCGCAACAAACAAACAAACAAACAAAACGCCTGTCTGAATATGGTCTTGTTGTTCACTACTATGGTCCCATGTGTGTTACCATTCATTCTTGTAGTGTATGGAAACTAAGATCTGTAAAACCATATTCATTCAATCTGGCCACATGTGTCGACATGGGACGGGTATTCTGTGCTTTCAGTATTCAGTAACTTGTCACTGTGACCTGAATATTCATGAGATTATGCTTGCATCAGGAAATGTAATTGTTTTCATTATATAAATGTTCCTCATTTCTATTGTTCATCATATTTTTATTGTTACCCTAATCGTCTCATTTCCTACCACATCTAACGTACTATTTTGCTATTATTTTTATTCTTCATCTACATTGCTTGGCCCTAAATGATACTCTCTTGTGTTGGTGGGCCGTTAAGCACCCATTCACTTCATGAGAGTATGGTCTACTGAAGAAATATGGGTGTATGGTTCTGGTGTTTGCTGAATGGAATATGTATTTAATGTATTATTCCAGATAAGCAGCAGTGATTGTTTCTCCTTTGTGGATGAAAATATATTGAACATAGAGAACAGTAGGTTAGTGCCATGAATGGGAAATTCATCAGACTGTTCAGTCAACTGAAGAATTATACTGGCAAAAGTAGTCACCAACACGAAATGACGCGTGTGAATTGTGATGAGGTCGTATTGACTGGATATCAAATATGTTTCACGGCACATAGGCACTGTGTTGACGGGATAAAATCCAATAGCATACCTCTGGCTCATCAACATTGAAGTAGTGCATACAGTATATACCATTGTTTACCGATTCACAATAAAAAAACCTGTACTGAATGAGATAAAATAATGTTGCTACATGGATCTATACAACTATCTAACCTGAACGATAATATACAACCCAAAAAATAATTATGCAAATTAAAGATTTTGAACGTTCACACTGACAGTTTAATTATTAATCACAATATTTGTCACACAAGAAATGTACAAAAACATTTACGCCAATCGTGATGGAATAAATCCCTTGTATTGGCCAAATGGATCTGGGTATTTGTCCCTAATTTTCCATACACTACATGATGGGATGACAACCCTGTGTCCCGTCCCCAGTCGCCCATGAGACCATAGCACAAATTGTCTGTAGGCAGCGTGGTGATTAGCTTTATTTATGTCCGTACCATCGTCGTCCAAAACCAAGACGTCTCTTCGGTACAGTCTTGCCAGAAACAGCACTGACTGTTCGAGTATAAGTACTTGAAAGTCCTGAAAATTAATGTACATGAATATACGACCAGTCCGGCAGTAGATAATTGCGAAATAAATGCATGTACCGGTGTAACATGCCACTTTCCCTCCCAGTCAGAAATCCCCCCCCCACACACCCGCCGGGGGGAGTATTTGATTTGACCAGTCCAAAATCAAAACACCCCGGGATTCAACTAGTCAACTTCCCCCCCCCACACCAGTTAGAAATCCCCCCCCCCCCGCCAACCCGATTTTATTTTTCAAGAATGTAGTAAGAAAAAAAAACTAAGACATAGGGTAAAAGTGATGAATTCAGATGTAGGGGGTGGGGATATGGGCCGTTTGGGTTAATACTTAGTGTGCAGCTGATTAGAGGTGGGGGGAGTTTGGGCCGGCCAAAGTTCCCCACCCCGCCCCCCTCCCCACCACTAATAATTATTGTGCAGCTGATTTGTGTGAATGGTAATGAGTTGAGAGGGGAGAATATGGGCCGGCCCAAAGTCCCCCCCCCACCCCACCTAATACTTATTGTGCAGCTGATTTGTGTGCGTGGTAACCAGTTGAGAGGGGGGGATGTGCTTGGAATATATATCTTGCAGCTGATTTGTATTCAATGTGACAAGTGCGTGGAAACCAGTTGAGAGGGGGGGTGGGGGGATAGGGCCGGCCCAAAGTCCCCCCTGCCCCCCACACCTCATACTTATTGTGCAGCTGATTTGTGTGCGTGGTAACCAGTTGAGAGGGGGGGGGATATGGGCTTGGAATAATATATCTTGCAGCTGATTTGTATTCAATGTGACAAGTGCGTGGAAACCAGTTGAGAGGGGGTGGTATATGGGCCGGCCCAAAGTCCCCCCCCCCACCTAATACTTAGTGTGCAGCTGATTTGTGTGCGTGTTAACCAGTTGAGAGGGGGGAATATGGGCCGGCCCAAAGTCCCCCCCCCCACCAATTACTTATCTTGCAGCTGATTTGTATTCAATGTGACAAGTCGGCCGGCCCATAATCCCCCCCCCCCCTCAACTCGTCAACATGCACACAACTCAGCTGCAAGTATTAGGTGAGGGTGGGGGGGACTTTGGGATGGTCCATACCCACCCTCAAAACGTGTAACCATATACAAATCAGATACGTAGTACAGGGAGGGGGGGACTTTGGGCCGGCCCATAATCCCCCCCCCCCACCACTGTCAATTCGTCAACATGCACACACACATCAGCGGCAAGATAATTATTAGTTGGGGTGGGGTGGGGGGAGGACTTTGAATAATAATACAATCTCATCAATAATAACAATAAGTATTGTACAGGGGGGACTTTGGGCCAGCCCACACCCTCCCCCCCCCCCTCTGAACTCTAAAATAATAGTATATATATGTATATATTTATGACATATCGACCATAAATACTACACTGTTAACTTATGTTTCAAATTTTTCTTCCTATTTTGTTCGGAAAAACAATTAGGTGGGGGGGGATTTCAGACTGGTGGGGGGGGGAAGTTGACTAGTTGAAAGTCCCCCCGTGGGGAGTTCAGGCCGGTCCACAGTCCCCCGGGGGGATTTTAGGCTAGCCAAACTCCCCCCGGGGGGACTTTGGACGGGGGGGATTATTGACCATTACACCGGTAGCAAACATCTTGTGATAATACCTGACTAAATGCATATGGTAGCAGTGTTGTTACTGAACAGTCTGTACTTGTACACCATGTGAAAGAAGCAAATATCACTCCACTCCTCCTCTCGTCTTGACATGAATTTTCTGACTGTTGCCCCGTTTCGACCAAACGCTTGGTCAATAAAAGCCGTATGGCATGTATCCGCTGATATAGATTATCTCCCTTAATCAAATATTATTGATTCATTAATTCGTCGTGTTTACGTGTAAATGATAACGATTACAGGACTGGCATGTGGCATTCCGTGAGTATTGTAATGGCATATTATTCTCATGTGTTTTGTTGCATGTCACTCTGACTAATTGCATTAGCAATTTATTGTATTTGTAAAACGAACGGCGAACTTGATTGAAATGTTCACTAACATTAGCCATGCATTTTATGTTACGATTCAATCGAATATCAGTCTGCGCCCTGTACAATACATAAGAATATTGCCAATTTTAACATGTCACAATTGTAACGTGAATTTTCTGGACGACTTTCATTACTCTATTGGGAAACACATGTTGACTCCTAACCCAGTCGTCTGTACATTCATGTTATTAAGTCGTATTACGTTCGCAGTGTGTTGTAAATATTGTAAATGCTATTGCGACCAAGATGGGCCGATCAGACAGTTCTGCTCTAAGTACACTGATTTATACATCGGCAATCTGCAATAAGGACATGATGTGAAGTATAATGTGGTTCAATCACTGATGCTTTGGGTCAGCTTGTGGAATCCTACAGTCTGATTAGAGTATACAGTGTTTATTATTAGTAATGTAATGTAATGTAATACTGTGAATCTGCACAGGAGAATACTTGGCACAGTTGCTCTTTATTAAGTTAGCGCAGTTGGCCACGGGCAGTCTGGTCAAAGTAAGGCCTGTCACAATCAAATGTTTGTTTACTAATGGTAAATAACTGTGAATGACGTCTGCATTCACATGTACGGCTGTGAAGAGGTATATCGTTGGGTACACTAGATATAGTGGCTGTTCATTAATGTGTTATATCGCATTTTCCGACTTATGAATTCCATCAGCCCCCTTCTTCAATTAGTGAAAATATCTTTGTGTACATTGCATTTTATCATGTTTCATCATTGTAATATATGATGATGTTTAGTATTGCCATGCAATCAGGATATTGATTTCATGTGCACTACTGTGACTATTATTGAGACTATAATCATGTTACATTCTGGTAACAACACCGTTGGTGTTTTGTAGTCCCAGCCAGTACACTAGCCAGTACACCAGCCATGCAGCCAGCCAGGCAGCCAGCCAGTCAGCAACGAGCGACGGCACGTCCCTACTTTTTGTCTGCGTAATTCAGTACGCAACACAGATTTATTTACTTATTCTGGAGTCCACGACACGATACCGTGTGTTAGCGGGGACTCTGCTCCGCGTGGACCAAGGGCGTAATCGAGTGGGGCATATTCCGGTGACGTAATTCCGTCAAAGGAAGTGAAGAATCGATAGGGACGTTCACCGATGCGTTATGGACCCCATCCGCCCAAGTAGGCTCGGTATCTCCTAAGTACCAGTAACTTTACGACGTTATTATAACGACCCCCCTATCATGGCGGAAGCCGGAGTTGTTTAGATGATCTCTAACATTGGATATTTATCCAGATTATGATGACGTTTACTTTTGACTTTACCTACCTGTTCCAGAATCGAGGATGTGCCTTGGTTGTGCAAGGGCCTGTGGCGGTGGCTGCTAGGGCACGTTGTCCGTACTGACATATTATTCTATTGATTGTGTTTATCATTTATGTAAATATATCATACTTGTAAAAATATACCTTGTTGTCTCTGTCCACAACGTGCTTGGTGTTCCGTCCCTTCAGTAGACTAGCTCGGTGTCACCCTGGTGTGACAAATGGTGTCACAAGTGGGGTTATAGTCTACTGGGAACAACAAGAATGGTGTGGAGAGGACCACAGGATCATACTGCTGATGAAAATCAGTAATATGAGATAGGTTTACTCTTGTCCGAGACGTCCGTTAAAAGTAAAGTTTACATTTAAAAAGAAGGATTACATCAAGGATAAGTGTTACCCCTATCCATCTTACTGAGATATACACCCAATCCTTACACTGACTATCATGCAATATAACCCGTTATAATTTTTGTTCAACCCACCACAGGATTTGCGTCACCACCAAGACGAGCGGCAATCTGTACACCTCGACGCTAAGGTAAGTCTCGTTCACCCTGCCATTTGGCCGAATATTATAAAAACATGTAATCTGTCGGTGAAGAGGCACAACGCGTATCCCTAAAATAGGGGTCGTTCTAGTTGGTTGGGTTTGATCTGAGACATATCACTATTTTCCGGGTTATAACATTAGACCCAGGGTCCATTTTGTTGGTGTGTGGTGAATCGTTTTATGACTGTAGCACAATTGACTATCTAATGTATTATTCGTGTATGGGAAATTTCCCATAATTGTAAATACCAGTCTAGTGGAAGGTGACGTATTTTCCAAATTTCCTCACGCTATGGGACGCAATATGAGATAGGTGAGACGGTGACATATAACTTAAATTCCCCACCAGTGTAAATACGTGTTGGACTAGGATTAGTCGGGTGGGAAGGAACACAATACATACCGGATTTGACATTACCCAATAAGGCGTGAATCGGGTTGAGACTCGCACAGTCCTCGTGACAGTAGTGCTGAGACCCCGTATTCTAGAGTGCTGTACATAGTACACTCCGCCTCGTGACTAGGAGACTATTTTCTTGAGACAGTAGAAGGCAATCATGTCGACCATTAAAGAGTTAATGGACGTAGGCAGGGAATTAGGCTTAACTGGGATGGAGTTAAGGTCCTTTGTGAAAGAAGAGCAAGACAGAGAGAGAGAGAATAGACTAGTAGAAAGACAGGCTGAGAAAGATAGGCTTGAGACTGACAGATAGGCTGAGAAAGATAGGCTAGAGGCTGACAGACTAGCAAAAGAGGTAGATAGACAGGCTGAGAAAGATAGGCTAGAGGCTGAGAGACTAGCAAAAGAGGTAGAGAGACTGATGGAGAAAGATAAGCTTGAGGCAAAATGCGTGAGTTAGAGACCACGCAGAAAGTTGAGATAGCGAAGGCAGAAATGGGAATAGCGGATAATTATAGTCCAGTAGTCGAACATAAGATACCACATGGTCCGAAATTACCATATTTTGATCAGGATAAGGACAATATGGATAGTTACCTGACACGGTTTGAACGTTACTCGGAAGTGCAAGGTTGGCCGAAAGGTCAGTGGTCATTACACCTTAGCATATTATTAAGGGGCAAAGCTCTAGATGTTTACTCCCGTTTATCGTTGGAAGATGCTCTTGATTATGACACATTGAAGACATCCTTGCTCAAAAGGTTTGACTTACCGTAGAAGGGTTTAAGGGTTTAGGAAGCAATTCAAGAACGGTAAGCCAGAGCCGGGTGAGACATTTGTTCAATATATCAACAGGGCTAAGAGTTATCTTGATAGGTGTACTTACGAAGGCGTGATAGATTTTTGCTCATGGATCAGTTACTAAGCACTTGCAGTCGTGACTTGTACGTTTTTCTAAAGGAAAAAGTCGTTAGCAAAGTACATGAGATGGCAGTGCAAGCTGACTTCTTTGCGGAAGCCAGAGGCGGTAAAAAGTACGTAGTACAGGGAGAGAACCGAGACAATAGAGCGAAAAGTGAGAATCGTAACACAGGTTATGAGAGGAAGGTGAGAGGTCAAGGTGAGAGATATCGAGGCAATGACAGATCTCGTAACTATGGTAGAGAGAGAAGTGGCGAGAGAAGTAGAGAGAGTAGTAGGGAAAGGTACAGAGAGAATGACAGACGTACCATTACATGTTACCATTGTGGAGGTCAAGGTCACGTAGCTCCAGACTGCCCAAGAAGAGGTCACATGCATCGAGCTGCAGCCCTTGAGGAAAAGGATACTGGTGCATATGGGCAAAAGAAGGTAAGCTTTGCAAGCACCGGTGACGAACCAGAAATGGATGAGGCAATACATAGAGGCAGGAGTAGAGGCAGGAGCAGGTGCAGAGGGCGTTATCACCACCGCGGAAGAGGCAGAGGGCGCCCCTTTTCACTACCTGTAGATCAGGGTAATTTTTGTATTGTAGAGGACAACCAGACCAAAGATGACGGTGAAATCACTATGATATGCGCAGGTAAGGAAGTTGACCAGAGTCCGAAGGTTACAGAATGCAATTTTTCCAGTGCGAAGTTGCCAGTGACAGAAGGTTTGTTAAATGGGAAAGGGGTGACAGTGATGCGTGAGTGAAGTCCCTGTAGCGAGAATCACCATTGACACCCCATTTTTCAAAGGAGAGACCGAAGCGTTATGCATGGATGAAACTATGTACGATGTAACGATAGGGAACATTGATGGGTCACAACTTCCTGTACTGAATGATTTCAAAGGCGCGACCACGTTAGCAGTTGAAACGCGTTCACCGGTTTTGAAACGCGATGAATCGTAACGGAAACTGCGGGTACCGGAAGCCGTATCGCACGTTTCGCGTAGTGAATTCAAAGAACAACAAACAAGCGACGTTACGTTAACGTCATTACACACAAACGCAAAAAAAAACGGAAACGTGAAGTATTCTAAGAACGGTAACGTTACGTCATTTCTGTACCGAAAAGATTTACTGTATCGACAATTTGAGACGACAGGTAACAACAGAAAATACCATCAATTAGTCGTTCCGGAAAAACTTAGACTGTGTTAAAGGTGGCACATGAATCTATAATGTCAGGGCACTTAGGAGTAAAGAAAACAACAAATCGCGTTTTGGCAGAATTGTTCTGGCCTGGCGTGTCCGGTGACGTGACACGATACTGTAGGTCATGCGACATTTGTCAACGAACAATCTCGAAAGGTCATGTAATAAATGCACCGCTAGGCAACATGCCACTGATTGACACGCCATTCAAACGCGTAGCCGTAGACATCGTAGGACCGATTTATCAAGCAACGGATAATGAAAAAACCGGTATATTATAACGCTAGTAGATTACGCCACACGATATGCAGAGGCAGTACCACTACCGAGTATCGAAGCGGAACGAGTAGCTGAGGCACTCGTAGACATGTTCAGTCGTTTAGAAATTCCTGAGGAATTATTGACTGATTGTGGATCTCAATTTACGTCGAACGTAATGCGGGAGGTCAGTAGGCTATTATCACTGAGACAACTTACAACTACTCCCTACCATCCTATGTGCAACGGGTTGGTGGAGAGATTCAACGGTACATTGAAGCAGATACTTAAACGCATGGCAAGCGAGCGTCCTAAAGATTGGGATAAGTACATTAACGCGTTGTTGTTCGCGTATCGCGAGGTTCCACAGGAGAGCCTAGCATTCTCCCCATTCGAACTACTCTATGGGAGAACAGTCAGAGGTCCTGTGAGTGTTCTCAGGGATATGTGGTCTGAGAAGGAACTTGACGAAAGCGTGAAAACTACATACTAGTACGTACTGGGTCTCAGACAGAAACTCGAGCAAACATGTGAAATCGCGAGAGAAAATCTCAAGAAATCGAGTAAACGGTACGCGAAGTACTATGACAGGAAAGCGCGTGACGGGAAGTATAAGGAGAGTGACCGGGTGTTAGTACTACTCCCCACTGACAGAAACAAACTGTTACTCCAATGGAAAGGTCCATTCCCTATAGTGGGGGTACTAAATGACTGGGATTATAGGATCGACATGAAGGGGAAACTGAAAACATTCCATGTGAACATGTTGAAACGCTATGAAGAGCGTACGCCTCAAAGCCCAGGGAAGGGGATACTATCCGTCATAAACACGGCGGTAATTGACGACATAACTGACGGGAATTCGGTTACAGGGGAGTGTAGTGCCGATGAGCACATGACGTGTCCAATGGGAACACAGGAATCGATAGACAGGGTGGACTTAACCCCAGGGTTGTCCAAGGACCAGAAATTTGAAGTACAAAGGGTGCTTAAGGCGTATGAGCACGTACTGACTGATTGACCAGGGCGCACCATGTAGAGATTCATGACATTAAATTGTCTACCTAAACACACCCCATTAAGGGATAAAAAAAAGGTTATTCCCATCCCGTACAAAAGTTCGTGACGTAGTCAAAGAGGAGGTCGAAGAAATGTTGAAGTTAGGAGTTATCAAACCTTCTAGATCCCCATACTCATCACCAGTCATTCTAGTCAGGAAAAAAAGACGGAGGACTCCGTTTTTGTATAGATTTTCGTCAGGTTAACAAAGTCACTATTTTTGACGCTGAGCTAATGCCCGAAATTGAAGAAATGTTTTCGAAATTAGCGAAATAAAAGTATTTCTCGAAACTGGATTTAAGTAAGGGGTATTGGCAGGTCCCACTCTCAGAGAACGCAAAACCCTATTCTGCTTTTGAAGCACCCCAAGGCCTTTTCCAGTTCAAAGTAATGCCCTTCGGCATGGTGACGGCCCAAGCTACCTTATGTAGGCTTATGAGGAAAGTCCTGAACGGTGTCCCGAATGCAGACAGCTTCGTGGATGATATCCTCATATTTACCATCACATGGGATGATCATGTTATGGCCCTGAGGTAGGTTTTGTCCCGATTATCCAATGCTAATCTGACCGCGAAACCATCGAAGTGCCGCATTGGTTTCAGCGAGCTGGAGTGTCTAGGCCATACCATAAGCGGAAAGAAAGAGCTCAGAGCTCACCCAGAAAAGGTCACAGCTGTACAGAAAGCGCATGTCCCCGAAACTAAGAAAGGGGTGAGGGCATTTTTGGGGTTAGCGTGGTTCTACCGTAAGTTCATCCCCAATTTTGTGGAAATAGCTGTCCCACTAACAGATCTTACGAAAAAGGGTCAACCAAACAAAATTGAATGGGGGGACTCCCAAGAGAAGGCTTTCAACAGCCTGAAACGAGCGCTGACTAACGATCACATCCTCAAACTCCCAGAGCTAGACAGGCCGTTCATATTGAGAACAGACGCATCCGACGTAGGTTTGGGGGCCATTTTGTTGCAGGAACAAAACGGGGCACAACTACCAGTTGCGTACGCTAGCAAAAAACTACTTCCAAGGGAGCAAAACTACTCAGTTGTAGAAAGAGAGTGCTGAGCAGTAGTCTGGTGAGTGGGAAAATTCCACAAGTATTTGTTTGGTAAAGAGTTCATACTCGAGACAGATCACCAACCACTTACGTACCTGAATAAGGCAAAAGTTGCAAACTCCAGCTGATGAGATAGGCGCTGTTGTTGCAACCATATCGCATGATGATCAGAGCCATCAGGGGCTCAAACAATGTGGGTGCAGATTATTTGAGTCATAGACCGCACACCATAGCCGAGATCCTGGGCTCCAAAAAGTATAAGTTGTGTAGGATGTGTATATATGTATAGGTAAACAATGTCGGTACAACTCGTGATTACCGCTAAGTGTTTCACACTTTTATTTAGGGGGGAGTATTGTCACGAATCGTAGCCGACTATTTTCTTTATCATCCATTAATTGTAACACGGGTCACATAGTCTAGAGCAGTAATCGAATATTCTAGTACAAGACGGTCGAATAGGTATTGGTGTGTGAAATATCGCCCGTGGAGTACACCGCTGGAGAGAATAGCGCTTTACCCGAAAACCGCGCACGGACCACCAGTATTGGATTTTGTACTGGTCGTATCTGGGTGATCTACACTGTATATGCAGACTTAGATGCTAGCCTAATTACCTAGTAAGTCATACCTATGTATGACTGAAGTATTCAGACTAATTCACCAGATATCTCATGAGCTAGACTGACTGTCAGATCATTAGTCCACTTACGTAAAATTGTAAGCCAAATGTGGGCACATAAGTTTTACATTGACAAGCAGACTACATGGGATAGTCATGCACTAGGGTGGGTGTATATATTCGTTGTAGCACCATATATTATCAGTCGGACATTCAATTTCATTCTTGTGACATTGGAGCGCAAGTTTTTCACTGGGAATTGGTGAGTACATATGTTGTTGTTACTTTCTAATGCTGCCATTTAAGTGTGAATCTTGCCAAGACCGGCAATTCTACGCAGTGTTATCGTATCCTCGATACTACTGCACTATTTAATTTAACTGAGTTATTTGGCCCCGTTTCGACCAAACGCTTGGTCAATAAAAGCCGTATGGCATGTATCCGCTGATGTAGATTATCTCCCTTAATCAAATATTATTGATTCATTAATTCGTCGTGTTTACGTGTAAATGATAACGATTACAGGACTGGCATGTGGGAGCATTCCGTGAGTATTGTAATGGCATATTATTCTCATGTGTTTTGTTGCATGTCACTCTGACTAATTGCATTAGCAATTTATTGTATTTTGTAAAACGAACAACGGCGAACTTGATTGAAATGTTCACTAACATTAGCCATGCATTTTATGTTACGATTCAATCGAATATCAGTCTGCGCCCTGTACAATACATGAGAATATTGCCAATTTTAACATGTCACAATTTTAACGTGAATTTTCTGGACGACTTTCATTACTCTATGGGGAAACACATGTTGACTCCTAACCCAGTCGTCTGTACATTCATTTTATTAAGTCGTATTACGTTCGCAGTGTGTTGTAAATATTGTAAATGCTATTGCGACCAAGATGGGCCGATCAGACAGTTCTGCTCTAAGTGCACTGATTTATACATCGGCAATCTGCAATAAGGACATGATGTGAAGTATAATGTGGTTCAATCACTGATGCTTTGGGTCAGCCTGTGGAATCCTACAGTCTGATTAGAGTATACAGTGTTTATTATTAGTAATGTAATGTAATGTAATACTGTGAATCTGCACAGAAGAATACTTGGCACAGTTGCTCTTTATTAAGTTAGCGCAGTTGGCCACGGGCAGTCTGGTCAAAGTAAGGCCTGTCGCAATCAAATGTTTGTTTACTAATGGTAAATAACTGTGAATGACGTCTGTATTCACATGTACGTCTGTGAATAGGTATATCGTTGGGTAAACTAGATATAGTGGCTGTTCATTAATGTATTATATCGCATTTTCCGACTTATGAATTCCATCAGCCCCCTTCTTCCAATTAGTGAAAATATCTTGTACATTGCATTTTATCATGTTTCATCATTGTAATATATGATGATGTTTAGTATTGCCATGCAATCAGGATATTGATTTCATGTGCACTACTGTGACTATTATTGAGACTATAATCATGTTACATTCTGGTAACAACACCGTTGGTGTTTTGTAGTCCCAGCCAGTACACCAGCCAGGCAGTCAGCCTGTCAGCAACGAGCGACGGCGCGTCCCTACTTTGTGTCTGCGTAATTCAGTACGCAACACAGATGTATTTACTTATTCTGGAGTCCACGACACGACACCGTGTGTTAGCGGGGACTCTGCTCCGCGTGAACCAAGGGCGTAATCGAGTGGGGCATATTCCGGTGACGTCATTCCGTCAAAGGACGTGAATAATCGATAGGGACGTTCACCGATGCGTCATGGACCCCATCCGCCCAAGTAGGCTCGGTGTCTCCTAAGTACCAGTAACTTTACGACGTTATTATAACGTCCCTCCCATCATGGCGGAAGCCGGAGTTGTTTAGATGATCTCTAACATTGGATATTTATCAAGATTATGATGACGTTTACTTTTGACTTTACCTACCTGTTCCAGAATCGAGGATGTGCCTTGGTTGTGCAAGGGCCTGTGGCGGTGGCTGCTAGGGGACGTTGTCCGTACTGACATATTCTTCTATTGTTTGTGTTTATCATTTATGTAAATATATCATACTTGTAAAAATATACCTTGTTGTCTCTGTCCACAACGTGCTTGGTGTTCCGTCCCTTCAGTAGACTAGCTCGGTGTTACCCTGGTGTGACACACATGCATTCCTGTAAGGCTCTACTACCATGATGTGCCAAATCCACGACCGTCCAACCCCGCTGATCCCATGGTCAAGGTCAAATACTTAGTATATTTACAAAACTTAACATCAGAGAAATATTGTTATAACTTCTATTTCCTTCATCTAAAATTCTTAATATTTCACACATGCATTCCTGTAAGGCTCTACTACCATGCTGTGCCAAATCCACGACCGTCCAACCCCCGCTGATCCCATGGTCAAGGTCCAATACTTAGTCTCTTTACAAAACTTAACATCAGAGAAATATTGTTATAACTTCTATTTCCTTCATCTAGAATGCTTAATATTTCACACATGCATTCCTGTAAGGCTCTACTACCATGATGTGCCAAATCCACGACCGTCCAACCCCGCTGATCCCATGGTCAAGGTCAAATACTTAGTCTCTTTACAAAACTTAACATCAGATAAATATTGTTATAACTTCTATTTCCTTCATCTAAAATGCTTAATATTTCACACATGCATTCCTGTAAGGCTCTACTACCATGCTGTGCCAAATACTTAGTATTTTTACAAAACTTAACATCAGAGAAAGATGTCATAACTTCTATTTATTTCATCAACAATTCTTAATATTTCATGCATGCATTCCTCTAAGGCTCTACTATCATGCTGTGACAAATTCCCGCTGATCTCGAGGTCAAGGTCACATAGTTAGTCTCTTTACAAAACTTAACATCATAGAAATCGGTTATAACTTCTATTTCCTTGCTCGGATCTGCTTCACATTTCACACACGCATTGCTCCAATGGACCTCTACCACCCTGTGACAAAATCACGTTCATGCCTCTCCCACTAATCCCAGAGTCAAGGTCACAAGCCCACACAATTGGACATTTGTACATATTTTCGGGGTACCTGGGACCACGCGGGATATTCCGCAAGCCTCGCTTACTGACCAATCTAGTTTTTATTGTAAATATTCAGTTCTGATTTTGGGATTTTCCCCCCATTTGTACAGATATTAAATGGGATTTAGTACTAAACCCATTAACCCGGCCTAAAATGACCTTATCTGTTGATAGGTCGTTAAACCCCAACAAAGAAACAAACAAATAGATTCACCAAGATCAAATTTTAGTTGTTCTCCTGTTTATATTTTCTCAACTTTTGGAGAGAAAAAAACGTCTGAAAACCAACCACAAACAGGGAACCGCAAACATTTCTTTTGGCCTTACACATTCCAAGATGTAGTATATACATGTATATATATCGTAAACTTATAATTGGGAAGCCAGCTAAGAAAATGCTGTAAGATCACTTTTCTCGTCTGGCAGCCTAATTATATCATTACTATGCCAAGTAATTATTAGATCCTAATCAAACTGCATACAGTGCAACAAGATCCTAATGGCCCTGGTGTTGGCTTATATGTGTTTGGGTTTATCATCATAATTTACTTACAGTAATGTAATACACTGCCGTTTATGGCAGCATTGGTTCTCGGCCTCAGTTGGCATTGGCCGGCAATTGCTGCATACACACCAGTCTGGTGCTGCTGTGGCTGGTCCAGGATGGTATCCGCCCGACTGTGGCTCGGCTGGCTCCAGCAGGTCGAATACCATACTGGGCTGATGATCCATCAACTGTAGCATTAGTTCCTCCAGTCGGCCCCTCTCCATATTCGTAACGATGTTCTGAAAATAATATTACATGTATTATGACATGTGGTTGACTTCTTACTTGACTTTGAAGGTACATGCCTACTCAGTAGGCACAAACTGTTCTTTATAGGAATTAAATAAGTGTCTAATTGTGTCACTATCCCACCAGTTCTAAAACTTACAAGTGCCCGCTATACAGATATAATCATTTAGTAATATTTATTTTACTGATAGTGACGCGTGGTGGTATCGGGGTATTTTCATATGCATGATATTTTCTATTTGTTTATACTAATTAAATGTGTCACCGGAAAAAATAATATTGTCAACAGATTATAAAGTATGACCATTGCACATCAAAAAATAAATACAGAGAATAAATAGTAATGTCAGTTAACATTTTAAGGAAACACGGTTATCGCCCCCTGATATCAGTGTGGAAATTAACTTATATACAATGTATAATAATCCCAATCAATACGTGGGGTAATGGTGAATGAATATATTTATTTTTCCAGAAAATGTCTCAGATGATGTCTATGATAGAAAGAACATTTTGTGCCTACCGAGTGGGCATGTACCTTTAAGATGCTATGTCTCAGAAAATAATGGAAAGTGAGAAATAAAATAATATGAATACGAGTGCCAATGGTCACAATATACGCCCGTCGAGGCAAGACCAGTCAACAATGGGAGATAAGTCATTGCAACCAATAGGGTTCTTCATCTTGCCTTGATTAACATGTACATGTACATTTTGTATACAAAATATGGTTACGATCCGTCAAGTAGAACTCTAGTCATTGCGTGGACAAGATACAGAGTCCGAAAATAAATAATGGTTGATGTTGATCAATTGAATTTCATTGAACCACATGTTGGAAATCCAAGACGTGCTTCCTTGTTACTCGAGACTTGAATCAGGTTATACCCATTATAAAAGTATTAAGATTAGTACCAATCATATTACTTTCAGGGAGTGGGGCTAAGTGACTCTGATGTGGTAAGACCTGGAATCGGGTAAAGTTATTCCAATATCAGGGATGAGGATATACTTATTTGGTAAATATTTAATTTGTAAGTAAGACTTTTTCATTTCATTTAAAAAGAAACGGTACGTATTATGTTTTACCACAGGGCGGGCGGGCGGTCGGGCGGTCGGGCGATCGGGCGGGCGGCTGAAGAAAAAGTGCATAGTTCGTGTACACAACTCCTCCGAAACCATTCAGTCGATCGTTCTGAAACTATACACACGTCTTCTACACATATTGAAGATGTGCACCTCGGTGTTTTTATGCAGAAAAAATATTTTTTAACAAAAATATCATCTTTTTAACTTAGTCAATTTTTCTTTTTTCTATACAATTCTATATACGGTACAGAGTTTGTGTACACAACTCCTCCGAAACCGTTCAGTCGATCGTTCTGAAACTATACACACGTCTTCTACACATATTGAAGATGTGCACCTTTTGTTTTTATGCCGAAAAACCTTTTTAACGTAGCCATTTTTTCTACATTTTGCTATACAATTCTATATACTGTACAGAGTTTGTGTACACAACTCCTCCGGAACCGTTCAGGCGATCGTTCTGAAACTATACACACGTCTTCTACACATATTGAAGATGTGCACCTTCGTGTTTTTATGCCGAACAAATATTTTTTAACAAAAATATCACCTTTTTAACTTAGCCAATTTTTTTACATTTTTCTATACAATTCTATATACAGTACAGAGTTTGTGTACACAACTCCTCCGAAACCGTTCAGTCGATCGTTCTGAAACTATACACACGTCTTCTACACATATTGAAGATGTGCACCTTGGTGTCTTTATACCGAAGAAATATTTTTTAACAAAGATATCACCTTTTTAACATAGCCATTTTTTCTACATTATTGTATCCAATTCCCTATCATTTCTACTTTACACTCTACTTTTCTAAATTAGTATACATGTTTAGCACAACGAGATGAAGAAATAATGCTATAGACTTTCAAATTCTCATTAATGTTTCTTGCCTTGGTGACAGCTTCACATTTCTGCATCTTCGCTGTCTGGCCCATATTCGACGGTCGTATTTTGTGACTTGCGGCACTCTTGTTTTTATATTGTGACCAAGCACATTAATTTTGCTTACCAATGCAATCGTTTACTACCTACATGCAAGCGTCATTAAATATGAACAGATCCACCAAGGGTTTCACTGCAAATTGTGTTGTGAGTGTTTTGTTTGCACTTACAAACTTCTTAGTTGTGCAAAGTGAAATTGGCCCAAAATCAATAGGACATTGTTTTGTAACACATGTTAAACCCCATTCACTCGATCAATAAAGCTCAAGAAAACAGCATAGTTTCTATATTTCTATATTTTCTCTCCAAACATTCATCACATTTTCACAGGCGACTTAACAGCATTTGCATTACTGTCATCATGGCATTCGACCGTACCCTCATGTATTCCTTTTTTGGACTTGCCCTTGTCGTTGCTCTCTTTCCTCTCCCCCCCCCCCCCCCATCCCCCCCTTCACTACTCGGCCTCGCCGCACCCCTCCCCTGCCCACTCCCCGCCTCGTTCTGCCACGACCTCTCCCCACAGTAGGTGGCACGTCGTATGGCAATGTGTCTTCATCTGACTGGAAAAAGAATGAGACTGTGTCAACAACTGCAGCCAAAATATTTGTATCTGCCTGACCAACATACGTTCTTGTACTCAATAATTTGTGACTACTGTTTGTTGCATGTAAACACTATAGAACATAAGCGCTTGTCGATTAATGAGTAAAATTAGTAGAGTTAGTACTAAACCTATTGCTTTTAGGGAGTGGGGCTAAGTGACTCTGGTGTGGTGAATACCTGGCACCAGGTCAGGTTACTATATTATAATTTCATGGCTGAATATGTTGTTATGCCCCACCAGAATAGTGGATGGGGCATTTAGTGTTGCCCTTTCGTATCCGTCCATCACCAACCTTGCAAGTCGTAAAACTTTTAAACCATACTAGCTACAGACCTGAAACTTGGTATGTAGCTTCCTTCTGATGAGTATATGCGCAAAGTATATTTCGATATTATCTCCCCCTTTTCAACCTAGAATTTTTACAATTTTGGTTTGTGTGGTTGGTTGGTTGGTCGGTAGCACGCGAAGGGAAGGATTATACAACAACCAGGGTTCATCCTTACCGGAATGCCGGCTTACATGGTTTGGCCCTCATGTACAGTTTCAGCCTTCTGATACTTGAGAGCTAAATCATGTTATACCCCATTAAAAAAGTAATAAGATTAGTGCTGATCATATTACTATGGGGATTGGAGCTAAGTGACTCTGGTGTGGTGTGGACCTGGCACCAGGTCAGGCTATTCTAATTTCAGGGCTGAATATATATTTTTCTGTAAATATTCAGTTCTGATTTCGAGTATTTCCCTCATTATGGACAGGTTAAATACAGGATAGTCCAACCCATTGGCCCCGGCCTTAAATGACCTTAGCTGTTGATAGGCCGTTAAACACCAATAATCAATACATTTTGGCTTGTAAGTCATAACACTTTTAAACTGTACATACCTGAACTTGGTATGTAGCTTCCTTATGATGAGTAGATGAGCAATTTAATTTTGATTCGATACCGGGTAATGGATTATCTCCCCCTTTTCAACGTAGAAATTGGCAATTTTGTCTTGTAACTCGTAAAACTTATAAACCGTAATAGCTACATATCTGAAACTTGGTATGTAGCTTCCTTATGACGAGTAAATGCGCAAAGTTTATTTTGATTGTTGATTCGACCCCCAGGTCATGGATTGTCTCCCCTTTTTTACTTGGAATTTTACCTTGTTTATTATGAAAGCGATATGTGGGGCATCTGTGTTCTACAAACACATTTTCTAGTTATCTTTGGCTCTTTTGTTGCCTGGGAGTTGAATTGGGTTATTGCCCATTCATTATAAAATTAGTAATATTATTACTGATCCTACTGCTTTTGGGAGGGGGCCAAGTGATTCTGGTGTGGCGAGGACCTGGCACCAGATCAGCATTGTTCTGATTTCAGGGCTGAATAATATATAGTCTTTTTATTGTAAATATTCAGTTATAATTTTGGGATCCCCCCCAGACCCCATGTATACATGTACTTGAACATGTACATGTACTTGTAGTACATGTAATATATGTGATTTAGTACTAAACCCATTGACCCGGCCTTAAATGACCTTAGCTGTTGATAGGCCATTAAACCCCAACAAACAAGCCAGACATATTTTGATTTTTGATTCCGTGTAATGGATTTTCTCCCCCTTTTCGACTTGGACATTGGCAAATTTGCCTTGTAACTTGTAAAACTTATAAACCGTAATAGCTACAGACCTGAAACTTAGTATGTAGCTTCCTTATGATGAGTAGATGGACAATATTTATTTTGATTTTTGATTCGACCCCGGGTTCTGGCATAAGATCAGGATTATTCTGATTTCAGGGCTGAATATATAGTTTTGTTACTGTAAATATTCAGTTCTGATTTTGGCATTTTCCCCCCATTTGTATATGTACTTGAACATGTACTTGTACATGTAATATATGGGATTTAGTACTAAACCCATTGATCCGGCCTTAAATGACCTAAGCTGTTGATAGGCCGTTAAACCCCAACACACAAACAAACAAATCGGCCCCCGGATCATGGATTGTCTCCCCCTTCTCAAATTAGAATTTCACCAGTTGGCCTTGTAACTTGTAAAACTTCTAAACCGTAATAGCTGGAGAATTGATGCTTGGTATGTAGCTGCTTTATGGTGTGTAGATGCACAAAGTCAATTTCTATTATTGCTTTGACACTGAGCCATGGATCATCTGCCCCTTTTGTACTTGGACTATTGCCCCGTTTACTATCAAAGCGATATGTGGGGCATCTCTATTCACACATTTTCTTTGTTTTTCTGTAAATATTTAATTACGCATTTCTGATACCCTCCCCCACCCCACCACCACCACCACCACCATCGCAACAGGTTTGTTTATTTGTTTATTGGTGTTTAACGGCCTATCAAAAACTAAGGCATTGAATCGTCGCAACAGGTAAAATATGTGTTCCAACCCAGTTAACCCGGCCTAAAATAACATTAGCTGTTAAACAGACAGGCTGGCTGTTAAACGCCATTAAATAAATAAATCTACATCAGAAACAGACGTGTTATGTTTGACATCATATAACCCACAGGTGGAAGACTCGGACCTATGACACCAAAAAAATGCCTATTATAAAAATCCCATTACCCCACTCACCTGGTATCGTACTGTACATGACGTTAATAGAAGATAGTACTGTATGAGACCAAGTGGGTGGAATAATGGATTTGTTTCTAATGTTCATTTTCTTTGTGTCACTTGTCCGAGTATTCCACCTGTGATATAACCCTGACCATTTTCCCCTTAGATGACTGCCTTCCGAAGCATTATGTGCAATTAAGTCTGTTCATCGACCTCTATAACATCTACCAAACTTGCACACAATCATCGGTTACTGATGTACATTTGAAACTGACATAGCGTTTGACATTCATATGACCTTGACCTATTTTCCCAATTAAATTACTTAGCCATATGGACCCTTTCCGGCTAAAATGTGGCATTCCTTTTCACGAAGTTGAATCCGGTTATACACGTTGTAAAAATAGTAACATTAGTACTAATCCATTTACTTACAGGGAGTGGCGCTAAGTGATTCTGGTGTGATGAAGACCTGCTACCAGGTCAGGTAAATTTTAATTTCAGGACTGAATATATCGGGTGTAGCTCCAGATCAGCCTGTGCACCCGCTGTCTGATCAATATATGCACTGTTCGTCATTCCATCAACGAAACACCCGTTATGCTTCTAACAAGCAATACAGATCCAATAATGCACCATTTCCCAGTCACAGTCATATATACCCATCAAAGGCATGGTCAGTGAAGTGAAAAAAGTAGGTCAATGTCACATTCAGTTCAAACTGTAGATTACATGCTGATGTACACCATTAACTGGTTGTTATGTGAATGTAACACATGTATTAAATTTCAAAATGTCTCGCATTTTGTCCGATCTCAAGGGGGTAAACTTCAATACTGGACGTTGCGAGTTCAAGCCTCACCCTAGTCGAGAACATCACCGACCCAATCAAGTTGGGTCGTGATAGCTGCTATTGGTTTATTGGCATTTTACATTTTTCAATAAAATTTAATATATACTGCAGCTTACTGTATAAACACTTGGATTGAACCCTAGTTTACATTTACAAACATACACCAGCATTATATTGTTGATTTCAATACAAATTTTCACCCCAAAAAAATGTTTATTTGTCTCAGATATTCATGGATTTTGTCAATAATTTTGTTTTTTCTATAAACAATAAAAGCTCAAAATATTTCACAACTACTATGTACATGCATATTGAAATAACTCGCAAGTTATTTAATTAAAAAATATGCAAATTTGATACTTTATCACTGTTTTTTAAAATTCCACAGGAAAATGCCACTCTACAAGAGTAAGCCATCATGACTGTATATAAAGACAGTCATGAAGTCACGACTAGTCTCATCCTAGGCATGAAAAATACTAACATCGTATTTCCATCTCACTGGTCTGCCGGATGAAACTTTAAAACTATGTTCTCATCTATATATCACCTTAGCTCTTGCTGGGACGTTAAACTCATTCACTTTCACTTTGTTCTGATCTCCTCAAATGGGTAGGTTCCACAAAGACACCTATTTGAATAAACAAACAAAAAATCGTCCAGAAGTAGATCTGATAACCTGCAGATCAGCCTATTCATTTCTATCACATTATAGTTTTAACATAAACTGGCGAATGTACAGCCTAAGAGCGGTGAAATTAATTTTACATACCCACCCACTATTTTAATTATATGATGATAAACCATCCCGCAACTTTTATGGGAAATAAATGAATAAACTATCTTTTGTTTGAGATGATTTGAGATGAGGTAATGCAGGATTAATATTTTCCAATATCTATCGTACTTACTGTTGTGGTGGACATTGTGGCGGGAATGCTGCGGGGAATACGTCATCAGTTATTGTGTACACAAATTGTACGATCGGAATTCATCGAACGCGAATCGGGATTTTTTACGGAGTTGACCCGAGTGTCATTCGGAAAATCGATCGGGCTTTGAAACACGCACCTGCTGTTTGTTGGTAAACAAATATTGATATTTATATCGGCTGCAAAGTCTTTTTTTTAACCAAAATAAATGCACACAGTTTGGAAGTGTGTCTAAATGGAAACCAGTTTGATTTATGTATGGGAAAACCCAATAGAAGGCCAAATTCGGCGTCTTGAGCCGTATAGTGCCTTTAAAGCAAACTGCAAGCATACGTTTTCATTTCGACAGTGTAACGACATTATGCGGTCTGCGTGACAACTCGACAACTTCGGTTATTGATTTCACTGCAACAGCTTTATTGATTATACGAAATATAAAATGTATGATCAAGCAAAAGTATCTAACCATTAAATGATTAGATAATTTTTCTTGACGATACATTTTATATTTCGTCTTTATACATGTTTATACATAATGTTATGTTATATTATCTAGATTTGCAGGAGATTAATTAAAGGTTACATAACTTACCGTGTTGTGTTTTCCACTATCAGCTACACACTGTCAGCTACAGTTATGACAGAAGATAGTAACTGTTGGCGAATCAGTCTGACCTGGCCTCGGTGCAAAGTGTATTTTTTTCAGAAATAGTGGATGAGCCAGAAGGGGTAACCATTACCACTTTGCGCGAGGGGGGGGGGAGGGGGGGGGGGCAGATTTCACTATATTTTCTTAAAAGGTATATATCCCTAGATACTATTTCCGCATGACACCATATTGATATGGTAGTTTAACGATTGTATGGCATTGCTCGTGTATTCCCCCATCAGGTCCATTTATAAAAATTGCATTTTTTTTTAAAAACAAATTCAAGAACACCAGAAAAACGCGTAAAATATGCCATTTGTTGTTTAAGGTTTAAAAGAAATAAAATTTAAATGCAAAATGGCCGCTAAAATCCAAGACGGCCGCCAAAAAGTGGAATTTCCACCGACCTCAGTAATAAATTTCGCCAGAACTCAAACTATGTAATGGTTTTATTCAGTTCTATTAACATAAGATATTATTTGTATTGATGCATTTTCTGAGGATTAATTCAAAATGGCCGCCAACAATAATTTTAGCTCAAACTATGTGCTATTACAAGCAATTTCCAGGAGCTTACACATCTTAAAAGCAGTATCAATGTGTCAAGTAAAGGACATTTGCTAGATACTTTCTGAAAATGCCAATTGTTACTTGATTTACTATGTTTATGCAAAACTTTGAATTGCTTAATATGTTATTGTGACATTCTAAATTCTAAATAAGACGTAGTAGACATGTGCATCATAGTTCTTTTCTGATGTTTGCCACATATTGAGAACTAATTCGCTATGTAACGTGTGATGTTTATTATGTTTTAGTGTGTTATTTGTTCATTTCAGCCTAAAGCCGCATTGCAATGAATGCGAGGGTGTGAGGTTATGCGTAGCTACTGTTGAAGCCGTCCATAGGGATTCATATCTGAACAGTGAATCACGCTGTGTTTCGCACCTGATGCTAACGGATTGTTGTAATAATATGTATTGCACCAGATCAGAGAACTGTTGAAAGCTTTTACTGTAACTTTAGTACTGATTGTACAATTCTCCTATATGTACCATACGAGTACATTCCGATCAGAATATTATCTTTCAATTGAAATGATATAATGCCCTGATCAATCACTCCTTGTGATGAGTATGTGATGTAGTTTACCATTCCGTCTGTTAGTTTAGCAACCCTACCACTGAATGTAAACCGGTGAAATATGTTGAACAGCTGTTAAACACAGATGCGTACAGTATGCTGAAAAGGTAAGGGTGTGAATAAAAGTTGTGTTTAAATTTGAATGCATTAAAATAACACATAATCAAACATACTTGAATTATTACCCCTCGTCATGATAAGCATACTCATATAATTGTTGCCTAGTGGATAAATCATACGCCTCACAACTAGGAGGTTGAGGGCTCAAACTTTTGATCGGGCGTATATAGTCAGTTGGTAAGCCGCTAACTAGTTATATCAATGGCACCAATTGCTTTCCTGTCCGAACCATTGAATATAGGATATGTATTGAAAAGTACTGCTGTTCATGATTATGTGTCTCATCAGTTAAAACTGGATGGCATTTTCAATAAGGTTGACACTATAGTGACTGATTTATAAGCTATATAAATGTCTGGCAAAGTGTGATAGTACATGTATACAGGGAAAACCGACCCACCTGTGCGTTAGCTCTTATAAGCAATGATCATCTCTGATTCTTTAGCACACACATAGTCATCATTAACTTAAATAAACAGGAGTATCCTTTAATTTTCTACCCAAAGGACTAGGGCTAAGATGTCAATACCTTAACCATGGCTACTTACAAATGAGTGGTTCTATATTCTCATACTGCCTGGTCTGAAGTCAAATGTCTACGTGCTGGGTCACTGTTTCTCCTTCATAAGTTAGATGAACATGTATATCAATGATATGTGGCTGTGATTGGAGAAATAGGACTTATGGATTTTGCGATCAGTGCAGATCCAGATCATCCTGTGATTCCGCAGTCTGATCAGGATCTGCACTGTTCGCCATATTATCAATGAAGCACCCGTCATGCTTCTAAGAAGCAATACAGATTGTTATCAGGCTTCAGGAGTGTGATATTTGATTAGGAGCTAGACTGGTCACAAATTACATAAGCCCCCATTTCTCCAGTCACAGCCACATATAACAGCCGTCTGTTTGCCATTCTCGTGGAATTGGTCTGTTCAGAGAAATGGAATTTTGAGAATAGCGAAATGCGTCCTGAATTCAATCTATTCCATTTATACAGGAGATAAATAGAGTACATACGTTGTGCGTGTTTAATACTTAGTGGTTATTACCTGGCTAGTTTGATATCAACCTAGGTGTCATCCCGGGGTAGCTTGATAATAGCCTGATATGCTTTATATTGCTCGCTGTTGGCTATGTTGTATCTGTAACCCAGTTGCATGGCATGTGTAATATATTGATGTATAGGTGTTTTGCATA
This sequence comes from Conchocele bisecta, assembly GCA_029237695.1. Classification (NCBI taxonomy): domain Eukaryota; kingdom Metazoa; phylum Mollusca; class Bivalvia; order Lucinida; family Thyasiridae; genus Conchocele; species Conchocele bisecta. The sequence continues at coordinate 35,717,802 of CM055278.1, forward strand.
TAGCAACTGAATGTCAGCACATGATTTAATCTATAGAATTTTATAGAATTTTGTATATATGGATATGAGTCATACTATCACATTCTGTTTATAATGTCACCCAACTTATTTGTTTTCCCCATATTTTATAATTGTATGTGCATATTGAATGTAATCTAAGAAAATAATATAATGCACAGACGCCATATTAGTATTTGGTTGGACATGGTAGAACGTTATTGTTACATTTCCGTCGGAAATATCTTGTAATTTGAGCATATATGCAGTGCTTTCGGTACTTTGGTAATCTGCTCCATTCAACCACCTGACCATCTTGAATATATGGAAATGAGTAATACTGTCAGGAAATGATCCTTACAATTTGATCATATTTATTACCCTTTTTTTGACTGTTAATACTTTATTAATAAGCACATTCAGAGTGATGCATATTTTGAGTGATGAACTACATAGCTGCTAAATAAGGCATAATATTCACATTCTGCCGTGTGAATCACAGCAGAATGAAATGGAATGTCCCTTGTTGACTGTTGACATGGATAGTCACTTCTGTGCAGGTCACGTGACCACCTTTATTGGGCCAGTTTGTGCTGGATCTTCTTTATCATGGTGTTATACCTACATATGTTGGTAGCTCAACCCTCCTCCTAAGTATTTGCATAGGTGATCATATATCAGACGTCATAATATCTCAATTATTCTAATTATTTGTTCTGCAGTGCTCACAAAGTTTCTTGACCGCCATTATTTGAATGTCAACTCACGCAGCCTTTCTGTTTGACGGTCACTCATTAAATGCATGTTTATCTTCACTTACACTTACCTGATGTATTTTCACATGTAGAATCATCTGGACATCTGACCGTCACGATAGCTTAGCTATCTACGCTGTATTTCTAGTCTAAAGCCTAAAAACGTAACTTTCAAATCCAAGATGGCGGAAATTTGACAGCCCACGCTCTGAATTCAACCAATGAAATGGCTGACTGTCAGATCCAGCGTCTATATAAGGAATGACGCAACACAAATTCTCACTTCGGTCACTTCGGTCACAGAGAGCAGACCAACACTCAAAAGCAGAACTTTCACTGTCACTCAAACTTCGTTCAGCAATTAGTTGTTGTTGTTGTAGATGTTTTCAGCCGCTAGCATTTGGACTACTACTAGTACTACAGTGTAATGCCATCCTGACAAACAATCGTGATAGAAATAATAAAGAAACTTAAACTTGTATCTTGTTTGGTCTACTCTAAACTGCCAACCAGGGTTTAATGCTAGCCTAACAATACTATCACATTCTGTTGTCTAATGGCACCTAAATTATTTATTGTATCCATATTGTATAATGTTATGTGCATATTAAATGGAATTATCTAAGAGAATAATATAATGCACAAACGCTATATTAAAATTTGGCAGCCATATTCAATTATGTCCATTTACTACTAACCATGAAAGTGTAATAGCTAACACAGTTCTAGCATGTTTTCAATCACAATTTAATAGAAATAGACCATAGGCATACTACTGCTAATTAAACACATGTATGCAACTGTACTCAGTTTGGGTTGCCATCTTGGATTTTGGCAGCAATCTTGAATGTTTGTATATCAGTGAATTATTCAGTTTATACCCTCAACCATTGCTCCATGTATCATAATAAAGAGGCTGAATATATGATGCTTATATTTGTATATTAAGTAACCTAATTGAAGTAACATAATAAACGTAAATTGTCGTTTTTGTCTTTATCTTTCACCTTCGATCTTTAATCGCGGCCTGTAATTGGTCAGTAATATTTACAGTATATGCGAATTTAAAACGACAAAGACATGTCCATTATGATCTTAACGCTTATTATGACAAAAGTGGGGTCTAAAGCCAGCCAATATTGAAGCTCCTCGTAATTAAATCGGAGATTTAATCGGACACAATACGTAATCAACCTAGCTTGGACTTCGCCATTTTGCTTAGAATGACGTCGCTAGGTTTCATTTTGTGTCGCATGACTATGGAATGACGTTAAAACATGTACGTCCAGCAAAATAAGTTCAGCAAAGCGGTATAAACTAAATACATGGTTAGTGCCGTCGAATAGAAAATATATTCTGTTTCGCCCCGACAACTTCGCCCCAATAAAGCTGTATTTACTATTTGTGTTTACATTCACATTTTCAGAAATATAACCCACATAAGTGTTGCGACTGCTCATTAAACCAATTTATTAACCTATTTCCTGTACTATGTGAAAGTACGCAACACTGGCGGCAAATTTGGATTTGGCGGCCATCATAGATCAAAAATATTACATTTGGATTTGCTTTAACTTACATAGTACATTGTAGTATGAAGGTCATGTTGTTAAATTCATCAATTTCACCAATTCACCATTTCATCAATGAAACACCCTTCATGTTTCTAGCAAGAAATGTGTTTTATGTATTAATTCGTTCCCACGTTATTCACATATTGGATTGTTAAGGAATTAAATGCGAGGGAGTGCAGCTTATGGGATGTGTGACCAGTGTAGCTCCTGATCAAATATCACACACCGGTGGCCTGGTAATGATATATATTTCTTGCTAGAAGCATGAAGGGTGTTTCATTGATGAAATGGCGAACAGTGCAGATCCTGAGCACAGGCTGATCTGGATCTGCACTGGTCATAAAACTGATAAGCCCCATTTCTCCAGTCACAGCCACATTTAATTTGCAGAATACCATGAAACAAAAGCTTATATCTGCATTACAGCAATAGGTGAGTATCAAAAAAAAAATTACATGGATGGAATGGCTAAGAGTGCGGATGCACAGTCTGATCTGGATCTTTTCTGGTTGCAAAACCCATAAGCCCCATTTCCCCAGTTACAGCCACATATAAGTTGAACCTTGCACAAAGATAACATTGATATACCCTATTGTTCAAAGTGTTACCTGCACTTTGTCTTTCAAATTGTTTTTGTACTGATAGTGCCTGGTGATAATTTGTGACAAACCGTGTTATGTTGTCCCTCCCTATACATTTATGTGACCCGTCAAAGGAAAAGGGACCTGGGGCCCGTTTCACTAAACTTCGTGTGACTAAAATGTTCGTAAGTGCAAATTTAGGATCGTCTGAAGATTTCAATTGATAGATTTACATATATGGAGCATAGGCTGCATATGCAGCCTATGCTCAATAAATGTAAATCCAATAATTGTTTACAAGAAAGCAGTGTTAGTGTGAAATTTACAGGCCATAATAATTTTGCACTTACGAACATTTTAGTCTTAAGAAGTTTAGTAAAGCGGCCCCCAGTTGGGTTAAAATTATGGATATGGCGTTTTTCCATTTTCTAAATATCCATCCTTTTCTGATTTCAAAACTATATACGTTTAGACCTTGAGCCACCAATAACAGATACATACCAAGACTTGTCAATAAAAGCATCTGAGCGACTACGCAGGGGTACATCAAAGACATACATTATAAAAGGACCTCTCACAAAAGTTCCACGAGATTGGAAACTGTTCTTGTCAAACAATTCAAACAAAACACAACCAATTAGACTTCTCATGTCTGAATGGATGCAAGATAAGTACGCTCCAAAGCTGATCGGCAAGATCATTCAGTTTGTAAGCGGAGAGCAATGTATGCAGCTAACTAGCACTGATGGTAAGAATACACAAACTGTTGAGATGGAGGAGTTGCACTCATCGCAAGAGGAGGCGGATACACGACTAATCCTGCATTGTGCGTACCATGCACTGCATACACCAGAGAACAGCACCATTATTGTGAGATCCCCAGACACGGATGTGTTTGTTTTGATGTTGAAATTCGGACAGAAGCTGAAACAACAACTGCTCTTAGATACCGCAGTTGGGAACAAGAGGCGGCTGGTTGACATACATGGTGTCATTGGAGACATAGGAACTGAACTGTGTTTGGCATTGCCTGCACTCCATGCTTTTACAGGCTGTGATAGCACAAGTGCTTTCGTTCGGCGTGGTAAAGTTACTCCTTTGAAAACACTCCAGCGGCATCCAGAGTTTATTGAAGCCTTCCAGAAGTTGGGAATGTCTCAGTCAGTTGATGAAAAGCTACTTCAAACGCTTGAACACTTTGTATGCTTGCTGTACAACAAATCAGACATTACATATATCAACAAGCATGCATGTAGCAAGAGCCAACTATCAAACGCTCATTTGGAACAATGCTGCCCGCGTGATGCAGACATACTGCCACCAGATGAACATGGATGGGAAGTTAGCTTTTTAGAATGCAAGTGGACAGAAGGAGATCACCTGCCAAGTGAAATGGTTGATCTGTTAATAGAGGAACGGGATGACGTACCTGATACTGATGAGACAGAAGATCCTGAAGCAGAGAGCCTACTTGATGCCTTGTTTGACACTGATGACGTGTATGACTAGTCTGGATTTATCTTAACCTACTCTCACAATTAGAACTTCACATAACTTGCCTGATGTTGTGAGGATCGCAATTTGAATATTGTAAACCATGATTTATTTTGCCTCTTAAATTGTATTATATGTCGCTGGAACGTTTGTATATTGTGTTTCATCTTGCCTGATGCTGTGATGATTGCCTCGCCATAGATGCGATGTTTTGACATTAACAACATGTATACTTTTTTTTTTGCAAGTTGAATGCTGTAAACCATGATATATGTTACCTCTTGAATTGTATTATATGTGGACCAAGCTGTTGCCTATTGTGTTTCATCTTGCCTGATGCTGTGAGGATTGCCTCGCCACAGGTGCGATGTTTTGACTTGAACAACATGTAGAATATTTTGTATTGCAAGCTGAATACTGTAAACCATGATGTATGTTGCCTCTTGAATTGTATTATATGTGGATTCAGTTTTTTTTTGCCTATTGTGTTTCATCTTGCCTGATGCTGTGAGGATTGCCTCGCCACAGGTGCGATGTTTTGACTTGAACAACATGTAGAATATTTTGTATTTCAAGTTGAATACTGTAAACCATGATGTATGTTGCCTCTTGAATTGTATTATATGTGGATTCAGTTTTTGCCTATTGTGTTTCATCTTGCCTGATGCTGTGAGGATTGTCTCGCCACTATCACGAGATTATTAATGTTGTAGATCAACTACTGTTGCCGATAATGATCTAGTGCCCCGAAATGTTTGAATATTCGGATATATATTTCAAAATCGGTACCGTCAATTTTTATTTGAGAATGTCCGTACAGACGGACGAAAACACAGACTCATAGTATATTTTAGTAAGTATGGACAATAATGTTACATATTTGAGTTGTTTTCAATCCATAGTAAGCGGTTATAATGTTGTTAAATTGCATAATATTACATACCTGTTAAATTGCCATTGTAAAATGAGTGGGTGGGGAATGGTCCAAAATACGTTATTTTTCACTTTGTATATTTTGTGGTAGACACTAAATAGTCGACGTATATACATTGGATATGTTCAATTGGCCCTACTAGACTACATTGACATTGATAAAATGAAAAAACGCCAACTTTTCATAAAGTTATTAACATGTATATTTTACCATTGAAATTGGGTGGGTGGGGTAATAAAACCTGTAAAATATGACTTCTAGATTGTCAAATTTATTTAAATTGTATATTATTCTATTCCATGGTGTTCACAATCTCGGAAAACGTACGTAATACCATCTTATTCGAATAAAAGGATATAAGTTAGGCAATTTTTATTAAAGAATGCGATTTTTGAAGATACTAAAAATACCGAAGGTGACATACTTGCAAATGGCGCCATATGTTCATCCATCGGGTTACAGAGCGCAGACAACGGATTAACACTCATAATTGAATGTAGTTTCAGGAAATATATGTCTGCAAAATTTCCACAGGGGGGGAGGGTTTCGGTTATTGGCTCACGGGCTAGTTGCGTATATTATGACTTCCTAAGAATCGTTTAATTAAACGCCAACTGCATGCATATCGAAAAGCATTAACAGGTTTTTAATGACATGTTATGTCATGACGTCCAACTTATGTCATTGTATCCATATAGAAGACAACGACATAAATGTGACGTCATGACGCACACAGTCACGTTAGCAGGCAAGCTGCATCTGCTGATACGATGCTTTGTAGAGATGTAAACTTATTCATATTCGCATAGTGCATGAGGTAGCCATTGGCTGTAAGTGTTCCAAATCACATAGCCATATATCATGTGTATTCAGAGAATCGACGATTAAGGTATGCGACGTTGGTTTGAGAACATTACGTCTAAACTGACGTTAACAACATGTCATACCAACTTGCAAAACATGTATATATCCTCATAACTAAGAAAGATATTAACTTGACATTTTCTCATGATACACAACAAAAATGGGACTTAAAGTCAAAGGACACATCTAAAATATTGTATGTTTGCGACATGCCACGTTTTTACATCTTGCAGCAAACGACCACCACCCAACTGACCCCTTTTCCCTTGGCGGGTCACATAATTGAACAAACATTTACAGTGTAGTGAACATTTCTATAAATGATATCGAAAGTTTACAACTACATTTCCATAGCAGATGCGGAATATTTCGTCAATATCCGATGTCATTTACCAAAAAATATAAATTTTGTAATCGCACACCTTCTTACATGTAGGCAGATGTACAAAATCACATGGCGTGTCTAAATTGACTATATTTGCATGGGCGTAAACATTGGTGCAACTGTATGGGGCCTCGTTTTACTATTTATTCGGCATTTATGGATATCCAAAAATCGATTTTTGGATATCCATAATTCAGCTTGATATTTGGATATCCAAAAATCGAATTATTGATATCCAAAAATCGAATATTGTGGAATTACAATGGAATTTTGGATATCCAAAAATCGATTTTCTGATATCCGATATTCCATTCTATTTCTGGATATCAAAAAATCGATTTTTGGATATCCTTAATTCGATTTTTGGATATCCAAAAATCGAATTATGGATATCCATAAATACCGGATAAATAGTAAAACGACTGGTGCGACATAATTATTATTGGTGCGATAATCCTCTCCAATAATGACCTGGGGAAATAACATGTCGCACCAATATGTATGAATTTGTCGCACCAATATGTTGTCTTGTTAACTTTGATAATACAGTTTAGCAATATAAAAAAACAGTGCGTCTGATAGACAGTGTCGGAAAAAGATACACTGCCCGGTGTACTAAACACATCCACATCACATAAACATATGCACAACGGTATAAACACGTGCGTTAATACCACGTAGATCATCAAAACTGTTCGCACCATATTATCGTCGCCCCAATGTCATCGGCCTAATCCAGTCCGTTTATGATTTTCAAATAACTAACTATTTGAACAACAACTGCGTTCATATAGTTCATCGCTGAAGGTAGACTTTTGGTCCCATGCTCTAAAGTTCAAATGCAATATGGGTAAGCTGTGGAACGCAACACGATTGTATACACTCCCGCCTGCGATTCGCTTACCAAGAATTGCAATCCAGCGGTCCTTCAATTGCAATTCTTCCCCTCTGGAATTGCAGTCTAATTGCGGTCCAAACGCGGTCCCGTTTTTGCGGTCATTCTTTCGCGATACCGTTTGTGCGGTCATTCTTTCGCGATACCGTTTGTGCGGTCATTCTTTCGCTATTTGCGGTAAAGACTTACCGTTTGTTTACATTATCAGTGATTATACAAACGTACTATACGAATATTATACAAACATACGATATCCGTTCGTATATACATGATATACGATATATCCGTACGGATATGGTATGAATATAAAGTGGGTCATCCTGTGGTTAAAATATACCGATGCACCGGTTCATTTCGAATGTAAACATCCGGTTTTCATTTCGATAATCTGCCACAATTTTAAGTTTTTCAAAATGAATAAATTTTCAGTTTTACGATACAGAAACAATATTTAAAACTGAGGATTGTGAAGTACTGTATCACAGTACATATACATGTGTGTTCAATATACAGTAATTCATCACTGTACTCCGCACCACCGCCGGGGACACAAAACAATGATCCCCCACGCACACCAGCCATCTACATTTGGCGTCCTAAAAGTTCCGGTCTATATCCCACAGTGGGAACAATGTGTATCACCACCACCACCAGTTTCTGTCTAAGACTACACTACCACCCCCCACCCCCCCCCCCCCCGACCAGAACTTCTGTCTGTAACGCAGGATGACGTGGCCGACTGATCAAGTGCTAAACTAGTCCTGGTGCGATGACCGACTCATCAAGTGCTATACTAGTCTTGGTGCGATGGCTGACTGATCAAGTTCTAAACTAGTCATGGTGCGATGGCCGACTGATCGAGTGCTATACTAGTCCAGGTGCGATGGCCGACTGAGCAAGGGCTAAACTAGTCTTGGTGCGATGGCCGACTGATCAAGTTCTAAACTAGTCGGGGTGCGATGGCCGACTGATCAAGTTCTAAACTAGTCCTGGTGCGATGGCCGACTGATCGTGTGCTATACTAGTCCTGGTGCGATGGCCGACTGATCAAGGGCTAAACTATTCCTGGTGCGATGGTCGACTGATCAAGTTCTAAACTAGTCCTGGTGCGATAGCCGACTGATCAAGTTATATAAAATAGTCCTGGTGCGATGGCCGACTGATCGAGTGCTATACTAGTCCTGGTGCGATGGCCGACTGATCAAGTGCTAAAGAAGTACTGGTGTGATGGCCGACTGATCAAGTTCTAAACTAGTCCTGGTGTGATGGCCGACTGATTGAGTGATATACTAGTCCTGGTGCGATGGCCGACTGATCAAGTGCTAAAGTAGTCCTGGTGTGATTGCCGAATGATCTAGTGCTATACTCGGCATGGCCGACTTATCCCGTGCTATACTGGGCATGGTGAGATGGCCAATTGATCAAGTGCTATGCTGGGCATGGTGCAATGAACGACTGATCAAGCGCTATACTAGTTATGGTGCGATGGCAGACTGATCAAGTGCTCTACTAGTCCTGGTGCGATGGCCGACTGATCAAGTGCTATACTCGGCATGGCCGACTGATCACGTGCTATACTGGGCATGGTGAGATGGCCAACTGATCAAGTGCTATACTGGGCATGGTGCAATGGGCGACTGATCAAGCGCTATACTAGTTATGGTGCGATGGCAGACTGATCAAGTGCTCTACTAGTCCTGGTGCGATGGCCGAAAGATCAAGTGCTATACTCGGCATGGCCGACTGATCACGTGCTATACTGGGCATGGTGAGTTGGCCAACTAATCAAGTGCTATACGTACTGGGCATGGTGAAATACTACACTCCCGCCTGCGATTCACTTACCAAGAATTGCAATCCAGCGGTCTTTGTATTGCAATTCGTCCGCTCTGAAATTGCAGTCTAATTGCGGTCCAATCGCGGTCCCGTTGTTGCGGTCATTCTTTCGCGATACCGTTAGTGCGTTATTTCTATCGCGGTCCAGTTTTTGCGATCATTCTTTAGCTATTTCCGTTAAAAACTTACCGTATCATCGTATAGTACAGTTTGTTTACATTATACAAACATACTACACGAATATTATACAAAAACATACGATATCCGTTCGTATATACGATATATCCGTACGGATATGGTATGAATATACAGTGGGTCATCGTGCGGTTAAAATATACCGATGCACCGGTTCATTTCGCATGTAAACATCCGGTTTTCATTTCGATCATCTGCCACAATTTTAAGTTTTTCAAAATGAATAAATGTTCAGTTTTACGATACAGAAACAATTTAAAACTGATGATTGTGAAGTACGGTATCACAGTGCATATACATGTGTGTTCAATACACTAATTCATCAGTAATTCATCATTGTACTCCGCACCACCGCCGGGGACAAAAAAACAGTGATCCCCCACACACACCAGCCATCTACATTTGGCGTCCTAACAGTTCCGGTCTATATCCCACAGTGGGAACAATGTGTATCACCACCACCACCAGTTTTTGTCTATGACTACACTACACCCCCCCCCCCCCGACCACCACTTCTGTCTGTAACGCAGGATGACGTAGCCGACTAATCAAGAGCTAAACTAGTCCTGGTGCGATGGCCGACTGATCAAGTGCTATACTAGTCTTGGTGCGATGGCCGACTGATAAAGTTCTAAACTAGTATTGGTGCGATAGCCGACTGATCAAGTTCTAAACCAGTCGTGGTGCGATGGCCGACTGATCAAGTTCTAAACTAGTAATGGTGCGATGGCCGACTGATCGAGTGCTATACTAGTCCTGGTGCAATGGTCGACTGATCAAGTGCTAAACTAGTCTCGGTGCGATGGCTGACTGATCAAGGGCTAAACTATTCCTGGTGCGATGGTCGACTGATCAAGTTCTAAACTAGTCCTGGTGTGATGGCCGACTGATCAAGTGCTATACTCGGCATGGTCAACTGATCACGTGCTATACTGAGAATGGTGAGATGGCCAATTGATCAAGTGCTATGCTGGGCATGGTGCAATGGGCGACTGATCAAGCGCTATACCAGTTATGGTGCGATGGCAGACTGATCAAGTGCTCTACTAGTCCTGGTGCGATGGCCGACTGATCAAGTGCTATACTCGGCATGGCCGACTGATCATGTGCTATACTGGGCATGGTGAGATGGCCAACTGATCAAGTGCTATACTGGGCATGGTGCAATGGGCGACTAATCAAGCGCTGTACTACTTATGGTGCGATGGCAGACTGATCAAGTGCTCTACTAGTCCTGGTGCGATGACCGACTGATCAAGGGCTTGGTGCGATGGCCGACTGATCAAGGGCTACACTAGTCCTGGTGCGATGGCTGACTGACCAAGGGCTAAACTAGTCCTGGAGCGATGGCCGACTGATCTAGTTCTATACTAGTCAGTAGTCATGGTGAGATTGCCGACTGATCAAGTGCTAAACTAGTCCTGGAGCAATGGCCGACTGATCAAGTTCTAAACTAGTCCTGGAGCGATGGCCGACTGATCAAGTTCTAAACTAGTCCTGGTGCGATGGCCGACTGATCGAGTGCTATACTTATCCTGGTGCGATGGCCGACTGATCAAGGGCTAAACTAGTCCCGGTGCGATAGCCGACTGATCAAGTGCTATACTAGTCCTGGTGTGATGGCCGACTGAACAAGTTCTAAACTAGTCCTGGTGCGATGGCCGACTGATCAAGTGCTATACTAGTCCTGGTGAGATGGGAAACTGATCAAGTTTTAAACTAGTCCTGGTGCGATGGCCGACTGATCAAGTTCTAAACTAGTCCTGGAGCGATGGCCGACTGATCAAGTTCTAAACTAGTCCTGGTGCGATGGCCGACTGATCGAGTGCTATACTTATCCTGGTGCGATGGCCGACTGATCAAGGGCTAAACTAGTCCCGGTGCGATAGCCGACTGATCAAGTGCTATACTAGTCCTGGTGTGATGGCCGACTGAACAAGTTCTAAACTAGTCCTGGTGCGATGGCCGACTGATCAAGTGCTATACTAGTCCTGGTGAGATGGGAAACTGATCAAGTTTTAAACTAGTCCTGGTGCGATGGCCGACTGATCAAGTTCTAAACTAGTCCTGGAGCGATGTCCGACTGATCAAGTGCTAAACTAGTCCTGGTGTGATGGCCGAATGATCAAGTTCTAAACTAGTCCTGGTGTGATGGCCTACTGATCAAGTGCTAAACTAGTCCTGGTGCGATGGCCGACTGATCAAGTGCTAAACTAGTCATGGTGCGATGGCCGACTGATCAAATCAAAAAATATCATGCCCCATTTGCCTATGAAAATAGCCTGATATCACCGCGTGTCACTATCAGTGAAATAAACATTACTAATTGATTATATCCATATAACGGGCACTCGTAATGTTTAGAACTGGTGGAATAGTGACAAAAGTATACACTTATTTAATTCCTACAAATAACTGAGAATACACATAACTTTAATTTTTGTGCCTACTGAGTGGGTATGTACCTTTAATTAGCATAAATTATTAAAAACAAGAAATGCGTCTGTCGAACGCGGATGCCACCTGCAGCATATTTGAGAAACTGTGACAAAGTGGTTAACCGAAAAGTGTGACGGACGGACAGATGGACGGACGGAAGGACGGTCCAAACACTATATGCCACCCGTTTTATTTCTTCGAAACCCGGTGGCATAAAAATATCATGCCTCATTTGAATATGAAAATAGCTTGATACCACTGCTAGTCATTATCAGTAAAATAAATATTACTAAATGATTATATATGGATAGCGGGCACACATAATTTTTAGAACTGGTGGAATAGTGACACAATTATACACTTATTTAATTGCTATAAAGAAAATTTGTGCCTACTGAGTGGGCATGTACCTTTAAAAACTTTAACCTTAAATCAAAAAAATTTAATCGGACGCACGAAGTGACGTACATATGGATGTATGTACGTATGTAGGCCAATGTGACAACTGTATCGCACTGTCCACATGCAGGCATGTCAAAAACTTTGAGGTAAATTTCAAAGTAATTTTACCTTGATATTGGGCACAGGGGTTGCAGGGGTTGAGCATAGAAGGAAAATATGGATGATGATAAACACACATGTGAAGCTTCGAGTGAATTTGCGAAGCTCTTTCTAAGATATAGTGTTCTTAAAAACTTTAACCTACGGTAAATAAAAACCAGATGGCCATGGCCCGCATGTTGAGCCCACCGAGGCATTTGATGGTGTCAGAGTATATTTATTTGAAGTTTGAATTAACGTATGTAAAAGCTTTAACACAAATTTGAAAGTCATTTGACCTTGATCTTGGGCATGTGGGTCGCATGCGTGGGCTATAATATGAAAATATGGATGATAATAAAGAATTATCTGAAGTTTGAAGCAAATCTGGGTAAGTGTTGTGGAGATATAAGGTATGCAAAAACTTTAACAAAAATTTCAGAAGTCATTTGACCTTGGGGCACAGGGGCCGCATGAGTGGGACACAGAATGAATATATGGATGATGACTAATAAGCATTTGATGTTTCAAGTCAATGTGACTTAGGATATGGTATTTAAAAACATACACCGATTTCGGACGGACTGACGCACGGACGTCATTGTGCTCACTAAGTCTCGCTTTCCGCAAGCAGGCTCGGCAAAAAAATACAGATGGACGTCAATGTGCAGACTATATCGCACTGTCCGCAGGCGGTCGCGACAACAATTGTCCAACCCCTTTTTAAAGGTGAAAGCCAACTCAGTAGGCTAAAAATGCTCTTTATGGGAATTAAATAAGTGTATAAGTGTCACTATTCCACTAGTTATAAACATTACGAGTGCCCGCTATACAGATATAATCATTTGGTAATATTTATTTTACTGATAGTGACGCGCGGTGGTATACGTATTTTCATGTGCAAATGGGGCATGATATTTTATAATTATTTATACTATTAAATTAAATGCATCAACTGAAAAAAAAATTGACAGATTATAAAGTATGATCATTGCACATCAAAAAATAAATACAGAGAATAAATAGTAATGTCCGTTAACATTTTAAGGAAACACGGTTATCGTCCCTGATATCAATGTGGAAATTTTCTTCTGATATAAAATGTATAATAATGCCAAACAATACGTGGGTAATGGTAAATGATTGTTTATCTGGCCAGAAAATGTCTCCGATGATGTCTCTGACATAAAGAACATGTTGTGCCTACTGAGTGGGCATGTACCTTTAACGCTAGCTCCGCCCTGTCCAGTGAGACCTATGCATGTGTTAAGTTTCATAAAAAATATTGCAAAGGGTGTTCGCGTTATGCTCCGGACAAATCAGTGCGCGAAAAAACAAAAGGAGATAACTAAACTAGAAAATGTGTTCATAGAACACGGATACCCCACATATCGCTTTGATAGTAAACAAGGCAAAATTCCAGTGTCCAAAAGGGAGAGATAATCCATGACACGGGGTTCGAATCAAAAATCGAAATAAACTTTCCGCATCTACTCATCATAAGGAAGCTACATATCAAATTTCAGTGCTGTAGCTATTACAAAAGTTTTACGAGTTACAAGGCAAAATTTTCAAATTCTAATTAAAAAAGAGGGAGATAATCCATGACTCGGGGGTCGAATGAAAATAAACTTTGCAAATCTACTCATCATAAGGACATACCAAGTTTCAGGTGTGTATCTATTAGGGTTTAAAAGTTTTACGAGCTACAAGACAAAATTGGAAAATTCTAACTTGAAAAGGGGGAGATAATCCATGACCATGGGGTCGAATCAAAACATACATGTACCAAGTTTCAGGTATGTAGCTATTACGGTTTAAAAGTTTTTCGAGTTACTAGGTTGGTGACGGACGGAAGAACGGACAAGGTCAAGGTAACACTAAATGCCCCCTCCACTATGGTGGTGAGGCAAAAGTTGTCATATACAAGTAACTTACCTTAATTCATCAGTTACACATCAGACGATGAATGAACTTTAATTCTGGTGTAGAATATTAAAGTTATTCATTATATTCAATAGTGCTGCTTTGACATGACGTGAAATTAAAACATGCATGACATGATCTGGAAGAAAAACCACAGACCAAGCACGCATATTCAGAATTACGTATGTCGGTTCTTATCCAGCTCCGATTTCTGTCACCTGTCCACAAAATCCAGAATCCAACATTGTCGCAAATTTAATCCTCTATGTTGGTGTACGTTAGAACAAAATGTCACTTAGTATATTATCCAATTCATTGTAATCTCTTGTTTCTCTAAATAAATGCGTCCAACAATCCCTGTAGCTGCTATCGTGATAAAAAATGTTAAAGGTTCCGTCAGCGCCTCACATATTGATCTTAATATCCACCTTTATTTTGATTCCAAGTACCAGAATAATGATGTTTCCATGCGCCATCGTAGTGTTATCTGTCAGATTCCGTTGTTTATTTGATCAAATTGATGGACAAATTTGTGTCCGCTAATGTCGCCAAGAGCCTAATCTGTGACGTTGACTGTAATAATTTGGCATAACTTCTAGCTTGTGAATTTTTGGTTGAATGAAGTGGTCACTATGGTGAATAAGTGTGTATTTGTGCCCGGTTTGCTCAGCATGGTAGAAGCGATGGTGTGGTAAACCAGAGATCCCCGGTTCGATTCCGGGCTGGTGCACATCTTTCTCACCCTGTGACATTTAGCGCCCAACGTAGTTGCGGGAAGTAACTCTGCAGAATACTCCCGCATCGTCCGTACCGAGAGTTTATAATGGTGCTCTCCGTAGGTTTCCCCTGCAAAGTACCAAATCACATCTGATTTGCACTTCAACTGTTAATTGCGACATATTTTCTGTATTTTTCAATTGAAAGAAATGTCAGTATTATACTTATTCATTTCTGTGTAATAAGTACAGAAAAATATGTCACAATTAACAGCTAAAGCGCGAATGAGATCCGATTCGGTACTCTGCAGGAAAAACCTATGGAGCACCGGAACTCTGGGTACGGACGATAATTGTGTATTCTGTTGCCCAACAAAGGACCGCGACTGATAAATACTCCCAAATTGTACCCAAACATATGGAATTCGGAGACAAAAATTAAACATAGAATTCGAGGACGAATTTCAATTTGGCGGAGAAGAATGTCACAGTACGCAACTGACCATGGGGATGAAGTGTGTATGATCTGTGCCTTGTTAAGCTTGCTCGGTAGAGTCATGGGCATGGTACGGTAAACATGAGGTCCCTGGTTCGATTCCGGGCCGTTATTTATCTTTCTCATTCTGTGACACAAGTAAACCGTTTTATTTTAAAGAAATGGCTATCACCGGAATAAATATTATCTTAACAAAATTTGATTCGGGCCAATAGAAATCAACAGCCAGAACAGAACGTTTGCAGTAATATAAATCTAATTCCAAAATAAATTTTTAATATTTTTTTTATGATCAGGTTTCGCAAATTAAAATATGCTTTTCTTTTAAAATTATTATCAATATGTTCACCATGTTATTATGGTTAATATGCAATTCACAGTCTCCTTGCAGCTTGAAATTGAAAGACATTATGAAAAGTTGTGTTGATCTCAGAAATTGTCATGTCGACTATAGGATCGCGTCGAAATAATGTCAACATAATAGGAAAACGTAATTTGATATCGACGAAAATGTAAACAAAACGCAAAATTGATGCTTTGTTTTGCTATATTATACCGTAGACCACACATTATCATTTGATTTTATATGAAAATAAATATATTGTCAGCATGGTGGTGTCTATTAATTTGTTCTTGATATTCGGAACGGCAGTGAGTGAGTGACGACATTTTGTTTTGTCCAAGAAATTGTCAAGGTCAATGTTTCACTGTTTGTCTCGCAATAACCCGCCGATTTATATTTGCGCACCAAAGAAAAACAGATCACAAATACCGCTGACTTTCTAGGCTAGTCACTTTGAATTAGATAGATGGGATAAAATTTTGGATTGGAACACGGATACGTTTGTCAACTATTTCGATTTTATTGCCGCATTGGTTAAGCAGAGCGGTCCGCTGGTTTTACCGCAGAGCGCAGCGTAAAGCGGTCATTCTTTCGCAGTTTACAGAAACAAAGGAGCGTAAATTGCAATTAAAAGCGGAGCGCAGCGCTAACTGCACTATAAGTATTGCAATTCCGCAACAAACTCTTTGGACCGCAGTCACATGATTGCAGTCCGATTGCGGTCCAATTGCAATTAATGGGAACGCGAATTGCAATCCTGCGCTCCAGGAATTGCAATTCGCCTGGTAAGAGAACCGCAGGCCACTCTGTACCTCTGAAATACTCTAAATTTATAAGCCTGCATGTAAATAGACTGGTGATATAGACATATATACTTTGTATATATATATAGCAAGGTGCATGATCCCGTGGTTATAACAGCAACTACAATGGCTGAAAGTGTTGAAAGCTTGCCCACTCCAAAGTAAATAGTATTTGCTATTTTCCTTAATACCAACCGGATTTTGATGAAATATAGCGCAGCCAACGCGTCTTCATGAACTGCATTTGGTGGTCCCGGAAGTTTGGCACGTACTTGTGTCGTTTTTGCGAAGAATCGATTTCCGTGTCTGTTGAAACTGTAAAAACGACAGAAGTTTGTGCCAAAGTACGAGACCACCAAATGCAGATCAACAAGACGCGTTTGATGCGCCATATTTCATCAAAATCTGTTACATAATAAGGACAAAATATAAGAATGCGTACTTTGAATCGGAGGGCTTCTGGAAGTTTCAGTACTTGTTGTTGTTGTTGTTGTTGTTGTTGTAACCACTTGATCATACACCTTGTATATAATATATGTGTATTGCTAATATAATACCATTTTGGTTTCAAAATGCATTACTACAGATACGGGAAAATGCGCTGGTATTTGATATATATCTGTTCGCTGTTGTTAATTTAATCGGAAACGGAATCTGTGATTTTGTTGGTGATATGGACAGCAGTGACGTCATTGCCGTTAAAACGAGGCTGGAAGACGAGAAGTCTAAATGTCTGCGACTGGAAAATGACGTCGAGATGTTGATGAATGGAGGCACTACATGTAGGTGTGAGCTGCAGGTTAGGGAATGAAGCAACACATACAATGGAAGACACTCGCAGACTTAAATGTCTAACGTTCGCCGTCAATTTGGTGTCCCTTATACACCACCGCCTGCGCTAATCATGCCAATATTTGCAGGTTGCTTTATTTCCAAACACGTGAATATTGTGATTGAATACAAGCAGCTTGATTTGCTGAACGTGAGCTCTGGTACAGCTCAGACACAGCCAATCAAATTGCTTGAGTGCGTGTTGATATTGCCAATATATGTTAGGAAACGTTGGTATCTGGGCAAGATTAACGAAGGCGGTGGTGTATCAATCACCTGATGCTGAGGTACACTAAACGTTACCTGAATAAGAGACTACCACGTTAGTGTATTGTGATATCACGTTTATCACGAGCATTTTTATATCACGTTTATCACGTTTATTTTGATATCAGGTTAAGTTCATCACGTTTACTTTGATATCACGTTTATCACCTACATTTTGATATCACGTTTATCACGTGTATTTTGATATC
Organism: Conchocele bisecta; assembly: GCA_029237695.1. NCBI lineage: Eukaryota > Metazoa > Mollusca > Bivalvia > Lucinida > Thyasiridae > Conchocele > Conchocele bisecta. The sequence goes on from CM055278.1 coordinate 35,735,882, forward strand.
AGATTATGTTCATCACGTTTACTTTGATATCACGTTTATCACGTGTATTTTGATATCACATGTCTCACTAGGCGAGACGCCCAAATCACGTAGCCTGCTTAATAAAGATGTTGGTTCCGACATGGGTTTGACACTTTTAGCTGTTATAGTGATGGCTGACGAATACTGTTGGCCTGTATGTCATTTTGGGAAGTGGTGCCAGAGTTCTGAATTTCAAGATGGCGTCCAAGATGGCCGCCAATTTTTAGCATATGACCGATAACTAAAAATGGGGTTCTACAGAGCTTGTCATTTAATTAGTTTTAGTGTTTTTTTTATTTTTTTTTGCCTATATTGTATTTACCATAAAGACTACTACGTTATTTAGTAATGAAATGAAATCAGCTGATGCAATGCCAAGGTCATATGCAAGGTCAGATTGCAAAATAAAACGGGGAAAAGGTACTATACTTCCTCATAAACCGATATACTTGTTATTAATAATTCCCGTGTCAATTATTTGCGGATAGGGAGCACATTTGCTGGAATATATCAATATCAGTAGTTTTTTAAGAATTTATTTCTTGGTCACAAACTCACGTGTATGGTAGAGCCACTTCCCACTTTATAAGATATGGAAAATATACAAATACAACACAGGTTTTCTTTGAAAATCAGCTGGCGTTAAATGTTATTACATAGAAACAATAATAAACGTTGTATTGTTTTATTAAATGTCATCAGGATGTATTATCACTCAATATTGTGTAGATAATATAAAACAAGACACTGTAAGCAGTCTTCTTGATGGTAAACTGGTAATTTGCATAGGAACAATTAAAACCCCATTGAACGCCATTACCGAGCATAAGATCATCAAATAATATATGCGTTGTTTCCCATTCACGGCACTAACCTACTATTCTATTTATCCCGTCAACACCTAAAAATGGCATTAAAATGCAAAAATAGTATTGACTGGTTTCACGGCACTGTGTTTTACGGCACATACGCACTGTGTTGACGGGATAAAACTGCATTAAAGTCTGGACGACATGTATAAGAGAAATTAAAATGAATATCAGTTTTTATTTATTCATACGCTTTACCAATATCGGCCGCCATCTTGGACGCCATCTTGAATTTGAGACCTTTAGTACCAGTCGTCAAATTGACACCCAGGCTAAAAATGTTTGTCATATGTTACTGTTGTAAATAAAAACGTCAATCCTTTTCCGCATGAGGTCGGAACGAAAAGCTATATTTTTGGCCTGGGCGTCTCGTCTACACACTTTGATATCACGCGTATTTTGACATGGCTCGGAAACGAGTAGTAATTTCTCGAAGCCTCAGAAGTCTTACGACGTTTCCGAGATAAACTTGATATCAAAATAAACTTGCATGGTATTTTATAACTGCCTGCGTTAATCTTGCCCATATTATAAACGTTTCTGAACATCTATTGGCAATGCCAACTCGCAGTCAAGCAGCTGATTTGCTGAGCCTGAGCGCTGTAGCACAGCTGAGGCTCGAGCAAGCACGCTGCTTTATTGACTTAGAGCACAATATTCTAGTAGTTTGTTCTTCCGTGTCCCGATATCCGGAACGTACGTGTTCACAGTTACATTACTTTGCCAACATCGGAAGTTCGCACAGGTGTGCATAATGAGGGACAATGTTCGGATTGCCTCAGTCCTGGCCGGGACTACCGCGCATGGTTGGCATGACCAGAGGTCAGTAACGGTCACGCTGGACTTGAAGACGTCCATGTGGACAGTATGATGGTGTCGTTCATTCATTCGGATTACTATGCCGTCTTTTCCGGATTTCTGTTGGGTGGAAACTGACAACTTATAACGTATACAGTACAACCTTTCTAAGCTGAACACCGCGTGAGGCTCCGAGGATGGTGCGATAACTTTCGACGTCATGCGTTGTTACGTTTCACGGTCATACACTCATGCCGCTTAATCCCGATATCAAGGTTATTCAGTATTTAAAACAGTATATTTAAGGAAGATTTCGTGATAAATCTGCGATTGAATTATATTTTACTAATCAGTTTCATCACTTGCTATGTATGTCTGAGACACCGTCCCTTTTGTTCACATATTGAATCAGTTTCGTCACGTCCTTTTAATATCTGAGACCCAGACCTATTTACTTAATGTAATGTAATTTAAATTAGTTTGTTGATGCCGTCTACAATCAGATACTTGAATTAGATTCCGCATCTGGTAGATAACTTTCAATTTACGTGTCAGCAATATACAGGTATCCGCCATTTATATTTTTGTTTTTGACTCTGCAGTGTACGCAATACATACATGTAAACATACCCTGTTAATCATGTTAATTCATCAATACAGTTCAAGACTATGTGAATACCTCTCTGCACGTGCATGCAGTTTTATATGGATTGTACTAGTTCTTCATTTCTTTTATTGCTGTTTTGCATTCATATTCGTTTATATACCCATAACATGACTGCTGATAGATTGCAATAGTTACAATTAGTTTACTTGGACGCTTCCTTGGATATATGGATATGTTTTTCGTACACTTTTGTAGAAATACATCGTTTAAACAGTTATTGGTGAATTATGTTTGTGTTAATTACGCAGAACAATCACATAATGATAAAACACGTTTGCTTTATATATATATAGCAAGGAAGCGCATGCCCCGGCTATTGTTTAATCGTCCCCAAGAAAACAAGAAAATACATTAATTTAATCAAATAATGAGAAACACTACAAAAGGCAAATACAACAACTATAGTTTGACAGAAATAATGGATTGGAACCTATAATGAACGGTCGAGGAGTTTAATAAAATGGTTGCCGTTATTGTTGCCGTTATTGAAATCCCTGCGGCTAATTTCACAAAAAAAGTGAAATGCTACTCTACTGTCTGGTACACGTAAAATAATGAAATGCCATCAAATATTGGTTGTATTGATAAAACCATTTTTCTCTGACACTTTCACATGGGGGCTAAAATAGATCAATTTGTTTTAAATAATTTTAATATTTGCGGACCGATAGTTAAATGTGAATGTTTCGTTCAGACCATTTCCAAGCTATTTTCCTATGTTTCTATGTCAGTTTCAAAATGTTTGCTTCTTCAGAACTGGTCCCTCCTCAGCCTCCTTCATTTCTGCCCATGTTAAATTCCCATAGGAAAATCGGGTTTTCACAATAAAAAAAAACATTTTTCATGGACATTCTGTAAATAAAAAACATAGACAGGTAAATTTTCATTATTTTGAAGAAAAAAAACCACTTGAACGTTGCATATTTCCGGATCTGACATGCAACGATGTCGACAAATACGCTGGTCAGTCAGTCTATTATATTGTGTCCACTGTGGACTGAGCAAGGCGCTTTGTTTCCTTAATGAACCACTGGACCTTGGGAAACATAATTACGTTTTGTGTTGTGTCCAGGTCGTTAGATTTATTCAGTAGATTTTTAGTTAGCACGGCAAGGTATTTAGAAGGTCGCGTCTCTGTAACTTACATTTTGAACAATTAAGTAGAAAATTAGAGTTTGTTTCTGCAATTCTACATGTCCAGTTTGAAATGAAGTTGTACCGTCATTTTGGCGCACACTGTACTTGCATGTTGAACATCTACTTTTGCAAGTACGCATTTTCAAGTTTCGAAGATATTACTCCGATGGTCCGTTTGCCAACGAGTAGTCAGCATTGCTAATATATTATCATTTTGGTTTCAAAATTCATTAATACAGATACCGGAAAATGTAATCGGAAACGGAATCTGTGATTTTGTTGGTGATATGGATAGCAGTGACGTCATTGCCGTTAAAACGAGGCTGGAAGATGAGAAGTCTAAACGTCTGCTACTGGAGAATGACGTCGAGATGTTGATGTTGAAGGTGGCACGACTGGAAAGGTGGAATGGAGGCACTCCAGGTAGGTGGGAGCTGCATGTTACGGGAATGAAGTAGCACAAAAAGTGACATCTGACTCTCACAGATAAAAATGTCTAAGGTCAACTTAGTGTCCCTTATATGTGGCTGTGACTGGATATATGGGGCTTATGGGATTTGTGACCAGTGTAGCCCCTGATCGAATAGCACACTCCTGTAGCCTGATAACTCTATATTTGCTTGTTAGATGGATGGCTGGTGTTTCATTGATGGAATGGCGAACAGTGCAGGCTGATCCTGATCTACACAGGTCGCAAAACTCATAATCGTCATTTCTCCAGTAACAACCACAAAGCAGTCACCGGATACTGAAGTACACAAAACGATACCTGAATAAGAGAATAACACGATCGGGTATGTTGATATCAGGTTAATAAGAGAATAACACGATCGGGTATGTTGATATCAGGTTTATCACGTGTATAGCTTATCACGTGTATTTTGATATCAAGTGTATTAGGCTCGACTCGGAAACGAGTAGGAATTCCTTGACACGTTCAGCCTTAGAATACTTACGACGTTTCCCAGATAAATTTGATATCAAAATAAACTAGCACGGTGATATCAATATGTAAAATGAGTATAGATATAAGCGACATATGCATGTGTTTTGTCGGTGAATTTTTCGGTGTTGCATTGCATTTCTAGTTGAAAATGACTAAAATTAATGCTATTTTGCATAGTTTTTGTCCAGATTCTAACAAAGCTGTGCGCCGATATTTACGCCCATTGTATCAGTGACGTGACATCAAAAAACTAGGAAATGGAAAGCAGTTGTTCGCATTGAAATCTCGAATCGATACAACATGTCAACTGTTCTGGAAGTTTTCCATGCATAACCATTTGTCGTGTGCCTGTACTGGTGGCCAATGAAAATGCTCAGAATCTTGAAATCATTTGGAGTTGGAATTATTGTAGTCTGCACAACTGTCGATAATTACAGAATGTCGTCAAGATACAGCGCCCTCTAACGTCGCTTTCTCGGCAAGACTCGTCACATCCACGACCCTCTCCAAGGGCAGAACACTCGTGTTTGATCACGTGATCACGAACATCGGCTCGGCTTACGATTCAACGTCCGGCGTCTTCCGTGTCCCGATATCCGGAACGTATGTGTTCACAGTTACAATCCTTTGTCAAGCTCAGAAGTTCGCGCAGGTGTGCATACTAAGGGACAATGTTCGGATTGCCTCAGTCCTGGCCGAGACTACCGCGCATGATTGGCATGACCAGGGATCAGTAACGGTCACGCTGGATTTGAAGGTCAATGAAGACGTCCATGTCGAAACTTTGATTGAGTCGTTCATTCATGCGAATTACTTCACCGTGTTTTCCGGCTTTTTGTTGAGTGAAAACTGACAATTTATAATGTATACAGTACAACCTTTCTAAGCCGGATACCGTGGGAGGCTCCCAGAATTGTATGCCAACTTTCGACGTCAGGCGTTGTTATGTTTCACGGTACTACATCCGCCCCGCTTTACCCCAATATCACATTCACATATTGAATTTGTTTTTAAAAAGTACAGTCGAACCTGTACTAATGGTCAACTCCAAATAGCAGTTCCCTGTCTATAGCAGCCACGATTTGGCTTTCCCAATTACTCAATTACTACTATATATGGCAAAATACAAATATATATATATATGTATAAATGGTCAACTCCAAATAGCAGTTCCCTGTCTATAGCAGCCACGTTTTGGCTTTCCCAATTACTCAATTACTACATATATACTGCAAAATGTAAATATATATATATGTATAAATAGTAGAATGCTATAAAGTGTCGATCCTGATGACGCGCCGTCTCATCAGGATCTGCACTTTTTGCAAGAAATTTTCATATGTTTTGAGGACAAAAACCCCCCTTTTCCTAAATGGATTAGTCTGAAAATCATTTTGTGACGGTTGGATTGGTTACAAAATGAATAAAATCACATCCATTCCAGTTACTTAGGGGTGAAAGGGTTAAGAGCGACATTCAGACATTCGCTGTACAGGCAACGGTTGTATTGCCAGCAAGTTGCTTGTCATATTATTATTATTATCTTGGACGATGAATACATATACTTTGGCAGCGGTATTGGTGGATTTGGCGGTAAGTAATGTATGTGGTCATTGGACCCGTCTGAAACAGACACGCAGAAATAAAATCAATTTTTTTATGATTTCCATTGCAATTTGCGGTTGTGACTGGAGAAATGGGGTTTTGCGACCAGTGTAGATCAAGATCAGACTGTGCATCCGCACAGCCTGATCATGATCTGCACTGTTCGCCATGTCACCAATGAAACACCCGTCAGGCTTCAACAAGCATTGCAGATCGCTATCAGGCTACATGAGTATTATATTTGATAAGGAGCTACACAAATGCCATAAGCTCCATTACTCCAGTCAGTAACCGATTTCACCAAATTGCAAAGTATACTTATCTAGCAAAGTATACTTTGAGGGAGTAATCATTTTTATTTTTCCCAAAATTCATTATTTCGTATAGCACAAACCACTACATTATATTTGATGATTAAAAGTATGCAGAATTATTATACTGAATTTATTACATTACATGTATCACAGCCAAAATGGCTGTGATAATGTAATAAATTCAGTATAATAAAAATTAATAAATTTATCCTTAAATTGAAAATTTCTCCCTCAAAGTACACTTTGCTAGAAATGTATACATGTACTTTGCAATGTTGGTGAAATAGGCTACTGAGCCACAAGTATGTCGAATGATATATTAAATTATCTATTCTTGATCGTTGCGTATAAAAGACTACTTGGAGTGCATATGTAGCTGCATTGCAGTGGAAACTCTCTCAACTGGACACCCTGGTGTCGGGTTTACCGGAAGGCCTTCGTCCAGTATTCCCCGATAAATTCCACAAAAAGGCCATTCATTCCCCGCGACTTTTCCAAGTTTATACCCCGATAAATTCCACAAAAAGGCCATTCATTCCTTATAATTCCAGCATTTGAAATAAATTCATCAAGAAAATGTGTTTATTTTCCGTTTTCTTAAGAATTATTTTAACTGCGCCTCACGGTTACGGAAAGTAGTTCGGCGTGGGAGTTTACTGGGATATAAATTTTGGACAGAGACTTGCTACGGGCCCATCAAATGTTAGGGAATTGTGTAAATATTTTTGTGCTGGAATTATGAATATGTGAATACCTCTGTGCACGTGCATGCAGTTTTATATGTATTGTACTAGTTCTTCATTTCTTTTATTGCTATTCATGTAGTGCGAGTAAATCTGGGGCCAATTTCACTGGACTTCGTACGACTTCATACACATACTTATGTTCGTACGAATAATTTTATGATGTTTACATTAACGTAGTTAACTGATGTTATAGTACCATTGTCGTAGCATTGTCGTGAAAACACATCCACTAAATATTTGATAACAATTGCTGACAGTGCAAATGTTATTCAGAATTCCAATTTTGGTCTTACGAAGTTACAATGTATTAGTCGTACATCTCAGGGGCGGATCTGGAGGGGTGTTCCGGGGTTGCAACCCTCCCTCCCCCGTTCAGCCACGGAGTTTACATAGATCACAGTTTACCACAAGTTGCAGTCGGAATTTAAATGCCGTAAAACACAGGAAAGTGCATTTCGAAGAGCTCGAAAATAGGACAACCACTAGTTGCGAACGGTAACTCTTGCAATTAGCTACGGACGGTACGGAAGTAGATTGCAAGAGTTACCTTCGCAACTAGACAACCCCGCCCCGCTCCCCAAATACTGGATCCGCCGCTGTATGTACGAAGCTTAGTGAAACGGGCCGCAGGCTATTAAATCGCATGCACTGTCCGGCTGTATCGCTTAAAATCCGCGGATGAGTTTTGGATAATAAACGTATTGCATGCAATCTGTATATCTATAATTATGACACTCTAAGTACATCATTTCCTAGTTGCGAACGGTAACTCTTGCAATTACTCCCGTACCGTCAGTAGCTACGGACGGTACGGGAGTAATTGCAAGAGTTACATTCGCAACTAATCATTTCCATACATAATAAATATGCTACCATACTCAATTTGTTATTTTAAAAATAATCCGTCAACTATTTATTTTATTGCGAGAGAAAAAAACATAGGGGCTAATTCACTTTATTGCAATGTTATTATTCGTATGTTGATATTTAAAATCTAACTAATTATGTTTAAAAACCAGCAGAAAGTCAGAGAAATAAAAATGTCGATTTTTCGCGTTCATGGCAAATCTGATTTCTCTGACTTTCTACTGGTTTCTAAACATAATTAGGAAATGGTTAGCCATTCTATCATCCCTGTCACGCTTTATCCACCTGTATATTGTAGCTGGTATCCAGTGTGGTGTTCGGCCAACCGCAATTTCCCTTCATACCGCACCCATTGTATTTCGATCTGGTGAGACCGCCTTTCCCCTGGCCGCTGCCATTCCAGATTATAGTTATAGCAATTGGCATCGCTTTTAATGCTAGATAGATACAGTGCAACCTCTCTACCACAGCCACCCATGGGAAGACGCAAAACTGGCTGTTGTAGAGAGGTGGCTGTTGTAGGGGGGTTAATGTTGAATTAAATGTTATCGTCTGATGTTTATTTATTTTCTTCGATAATTCTCATCAAATACATGCTTTGACGGCATTTTAGAATCATTTGCAATGGAAATGATTCTAAAGTGCTGTCAAAACATGTTTTTATTGAGAAAGAATGCCAGACGACAGTTTTTAAGGTCATCAGTCTAAAAGTTAGATATAGAGGAAATTATCCAATTGGGATATAAAATATCGGTTGTTATAGAGAGGGTGTTGTTATAGAGAGGTGGCCGTTCGGAGAGGTTCGACTGTAGATTATTGTAATCCTCCATCAGCATGACGAGTTCAATACAATGGACATACTTACAACACTGATGGACAAAAACCGAGCCAAATTACCTCCCCTGTTTAAATTCAATCTGTGAAATATTGTATCAACATGTTATGTAACAGATAGTAATCTAAATTCCATGAGATATTGTATCAATACTCTATGTAACACATATGGTATATAAATTCCTTTAGATATTGTCTCATACTATGTAACACATATGGTTTATCCTGTCAACACAGTGCCCATCCCGTTTCCTAAGGCTTGCCAGATATTGTTTCCCATTCAAGGCACTAACCTGCCATTCTCTACATCTAAATTCCTTTAGATATTGTCTCATTATAATATGTATTAAATATGGTATATAAATTCAGGGACCATACATACAATTCCATCAGATATTGCATCCCGGCCATTTTTGCATCTAAATTCCATAATACACTATGTCCACATTCCATATAACAACCCTATTATACATTCTATGAGATATTGTACACACATAATTATTTAACTGTAGTTGATTATTAGGACTTTTAAAGGTACATGCCCACTCAGCAGGCACAAACTGCTCTTTATAGGAATTAAATAAGTGTATAAGTGTGTCACTATTCCACCATTTCTAAAGATTACGAATGGCCGCTATACAGATATAATCATTTAGTAATACGTATTTTACTGATAGTGACGCGCGTTGGTATCATGATATTTTCATATGCAAATGAGGCATGGTATTATTTTAATTGTTTATATTAATTAAATGCGTCACCTGAAAAAATAATATTTTCGACAGATTATAAAGTACGATAATTACACATAAAAAAATAAATACAGAGAACAAATAGTCATGTCCGATAACATTTTAAGGAAACTCGGTTATCGCCCCTGATATCAGTGTGGAAAGTTACGTCTGACATAGAATGTATAATAATGCCAATCAATACGTGGGGTAATGGTGAATGAATGTTTATCTTGTCAGAAAATGTGTCAGATGATGTCTCTGATATAAAGAACATTTTGTGCCTACTGAGTGAGCATGTACCTTTAACACAGTATGTTATTGCACTGCGAATGCTTATTATATGCTATAAATTAAATACTCAATAAATTAATTATTCAATAAATTAAATATGCAATACATTAAATATGCAATAAATTAAATTAACGCACTTCATTTTGTTTATTTCAGCTGGAATCGGAAATACCTAGCCGTAGGCTAGAATTATCTATGGTCCATGGAAACTGTGGAAACATAAAGATGAAGTGAACGCAGAGATGGATATTGCATGCAGTACCATGGAACTTCTCCAAACTGGATTCCCCTGGCAAAAAACTGTTCTTAACCTTTAGACCGCTACTCACAACAATTGTCGTCTGCTGTTGCTTTTATATCTAGCCTTATTTCTCAATAAAAATGTAATTGATTTGAAGTGCAGTCAAAGCATGTTTTTGACGCTGTCAAAGCATGTTTTTGATGATAAAAATGGAAAATAGAAAATAAACTGCAGACGACAAAAATATTAAGAGAGCGGTGTAAGGGTTAAAGGTACATGCCCACTCAGTAGGCACAAAATGTTCTTTATATCAGAGACATCATCTGAGACATTTTCTTGCAAAATAAATATTCATTCACCATTTCCCCACGTAATAATTGGCATTATTATACATTTTATATCAGACGTAAATTTGCTCACTGATATCAGGGGCGATAACCGTGTTTCAATAAAACACTAACGGACATTACTATTTATTCTCTGTATTTATTTTTTATATATACATGTATCTGTATAGCGGGCACCGGTAACTTTTAGAACTGGTGGAATAGTGACACAATTATACACTTATTTAATTCCCATAAAGAACATTTTGTGGCTACTGAGTGGACATGCACCTTTAACATTGACATAAATTTATACACTACCGCCTGCGCTAATATTGCCAATATTTGTTAATGTCTTTATTTCAAATACTTGAATATTGTGCTTGAACGCAAGCAGCTTGATTTTCTGTGCTACAGCTCAGGCTCAGGCAATCAAGCTGCTTGTTTGCTAGTTGGCATTGTCAATAGATGTTCGGAAACGTTGATAATCTGGGCAAGTTTACAGCGGAAATGCATTACCCAAATATCCCCATCACCTTGTATTTCACAGTATATCATAATATATAAAACAACGCAAATGACTTGTAATTTGATCAAATAAACTGGGGTATTTGTTTAATATACAGTAAATCGAATAACATAATCAGCCAATACAAAATCAGATATTACTACACCATCTTGAATGACAATGATGATATCTTTTGTTTGGCTGACTATGTCGTGGGAACGAGACAGCTAACTCGTGGGAAATAGGTCCTATATCATGGGAACGTGATAGCTAACTCATGTGAACGTTAACGAAATGATATATCGTGGGAACGAGATAGAAAACAATGCGCGTGTCTCATTTAAGTTACTAATTTACACATATGAGCATGATGAGACACGCCATGTTATTTTGTACATACAAACATGTGCGATACCTTTTAAAATATTTACAAAACATGCCCCATATTTCCGTAATTTTCATATTCTACTCCGCGTTTGATATGAAAATTTCATCACATTTTGAGTTAATTTACAGAAAATATATATTAATATACTTCATGAAAAATCGCACATGTTCTTAGGTACAAATTCACAAGACGTGTCTCATATACATGTATAGTCGTTTTACAAATGTGAGCCGTCATGGCGAAAATGCTCTGACTCAGTTTGCGAACAGTTTAGCTATTATCATGATTATTACTGCGCTTTTTATCCCGTCAACACAGTGCGTATGTGCCGTGAAACATTTTTGATATCCTGTCAATACGACCTAATCACTGCTTATGAATATGTGCAGTGGCTGGGGTTATTTTTGTCGAGCCCGCTTGCGGAAAGCGAGACATAGTGATCACAATGACGTCCGGGTGTCCGTGCGTCCGTCCGTCCGTTTTTAAATACCTTATAATTATCTCTGCAGTCATAAGTCACATTGACTTGAAACTTCATATGCTTATTAGTCATGATCCAGATATTCATGCTGTATCCCACTCATGCGGCCCCTGTGCCGAAGGTCAAGGTCAAATGACTTAGAAATTTGCGTTCCGAAATCTGCGTTAAAGTTTTTAAATACATTATATCTTTGCAGTCCTAGGTCACATTGACTTGAAACTTCATAAACTTATTAGTCGTCATTAATATATTCATGCTGTATCCCACTCATGCGGCCTCTGTGCCCAAGGTCAAGGTCAAATGACTTAGAAGTTTGCATTCCGAAATCTGCGTTAAAGTTTTTAAATACATGTACCTAATATCTCTGCAGTCCTAAGTCACATTGACTTGAAACTTCATATGCTTATTAGTCATCATCCATATATTTATTCTGTGTCCCACTCATGCGGCCCCTGTGTCAAATGACTTAGAAGTTTGCGTTAAAGTTTCTGTAAAAATTTGCGTTAAAGTTTTCACATACATACTATCTCTGTAACCGTAAGTCAGATTTGCTTGAAACTTTGTATGCTTATTGGACATCAAACTTAAAATAAATACACTCAAACCATCAAATGCCTCGGCGGGCTCGACATGCGGGCCGCGGCCATCCTCGTTATTGCATTTTGAAGCTATTTGTAGGTGAAGACGGGATAAATAGAATAGTAGGTTAGTGCCGTGAATGGGAAAAATATCTGGCGCGGCTCGGAAACGGGATGTGCTCGGCAGAGCCTCGCCCATCCCGTTTCCTAAGCCTTGCCAGATATTTTTTCCCATTCACGGCACTAACCTACTATTCTCTATATCGCAGTCTGGTCAGGATATATACTGTTTGGTACTTAGTTGTATGTATACATACAGTGAAACCCCTCTAAACAGGACACCCTCAGAGGTCCCCATGGTGTCTGGCTTAGAGAGGTTTCACTGTCAATCAGGCACTGTATCGTTTTGAGCCATAGTGGGGTGCTGTGCGATCACGACCGAGACATGTTCACATGAGATAAATGACCGAGAGACTCATCAAAAATAAAATCACAGAAGTTTCCTTCAAGTTGGTGTCCGGTTTAGAGTAATTAAAACTATTTTCCGATGTACATGAATATGTTAACTGATCAGGATTTACAATGGTACACTACTCAATATACTCATTATTGTGAAAAACCATGTGATTTTGTACCTAAGAATACGTGCGATTTTTCATGAAAAATATTTATAAAAATATTTTCTGTAAATGACGTTGAAAAGTGATCAAATTTTTATAGCAAATTTCGTATTTGGCTCTGAACATTCGGTCATTCGGTGTCATTTAGAAACGATATCATGAGATATCGAACATCTTCTTAGGAACAAATATGCAAGAGGGATATAGCGTTAGCCAATGTACGTGCGTACGTGCGTGCTTTCTTTTGAATACATGTACTACCAATGTCCTATCGCCTAATGTCACTGAGGATTTATGTTCACCTTGTTTGTACATGGCAAATGAGTTAAGGTTTTTTTATTATTATTATCCAGGCTGCCAGCGAGGGGATTAGCTTTGTGATAACGATGCCCTTGATACTCTATGTTACAAATAATATACACGTACATTCCTGGGGCCCGTTTCACTAAACTTCGTACGACTAAAATGTTCGCAAGTGCAAATTTAGGATCGTCTGGAAATTTCAATTGATGGATTTACAATTAATGATCATAGGCTGCATATGCAGCCTATGCTCAATAAATGTAAATCCAATAATTGTTTACAAGAAGACATTGTTAATGTGATATTTACAGATTATCATAATTTTGCACTTATGAACATTTTAGTCGTACGAAGTTTAGTGAAACGGGCCCCAGTAGCATTGTTAGCTTATCAAAAAAGTTAAAATCCAGTAAAACAAGCCATTAGATTACCGGTGTAGGCGTATACCATCACACGTATGATATAAAGGCGTGTATGTGTCTGTGTTACTAGTGACATTGGGCTTATGGAATTTGTGACCAGTGTAGCTCCTGATATAACAATTCGTTCCCACGAATTAACAATTCGTTCCCGTGGGAACGAATTGGTATTTCGTAGGAACGAATTGTTAAACAGAGGGAACGAATTGTTAATTCGTGGGAACGAATTGTTAAATTGAGGGAACGAATTGTTATTTCATTTGAACGAAATAATAAAAAAATAAAATTCTACATCCCCTGCGGTGCTCCGTAAGAACGACGACATTTCCCGTCTAGTTTTAACATCGTAACAAGTATTGTTCTCACCATAACGACCAAAAAACATAACTAAAATGTTTTATCATACTCAAACGGCAGTGTAATTTAATGGTTGACGTTATAAATAAATAACGTGGAAATATCGGTGAATTATTGTCGTTCATTTCTCATGATCCATCTTCGACGTTTGACAGTGCTAATAAAGAATGCGGGCACAATGGTGCTATAGGATGAATTACATTGCATATAGCACGTAACAGGTTACTTCAGTCGACATCGTTGATAGGTGTGACATTGCCACGAATACATACAAGGCGGGATTATGAAGACGAATATAGCTCTACTTGTAATTGCAGTAGTACTGGTACGTAATCCATTTTATTATATACGTACTTTAGTTTCCCATTGAAACATAATGCAACGCAAGACGTCAATATGTTTCCATATATTGACGTCTCGTGAGTTCATATTGGCCAGTGCCGGAACTACGCTTCACCTCGAATAACAGTTCCTTCTAAATCGCCACTAATTAATTTATTTTAAAACATTTTGTATATTTCTTGCGCATATATAAATTGCGAATGATGTACGTATATAATAAAAAGCTTATTTGACTTGTATGTGGATACATGTCACTCGTTCCGCCGCGCAACGATATTGCGCTCCTAAAGTAGCTCCTAAAGTCGCGCAATATCGCAAGCTGTGGAACTCGTGCATATATCCACATACAAATCACGATTTTCGATGAAAAAATTAATTCTGTAGTCGACAGGTGGGGAGGTTTGTGGGTGGGATGATGACTTTACCGTCCGCGTGGTTGTGGATATCGCCATGTCAGTAAAGGCTAAAGGTGTATTTGCAAGATAAGTCTTTACATGAAATCGTACATTTCATATACTAGTGTATACTATAATATCAGGGGCGGATCCAACATTTTGGGAACGGGGGGTGTCTAGTTGCGAAGGAAACTCTTGCAATATACTCACCTACCGTCCGCAGCTAGCTACGGACGGTACGGGAGTAATTGCAAGAGTTACGTTCGCAACTAGGGCGTTGTCCTATTGTTGAGCTCTTCGAAATGCACTTTCCTGTGTAGTACGCATTTAAATTCAGACTCCAACTGCTAGTAAACTGTGATATATGTAAACTCCGTGGCTGAACGGGGGGGGGGGGGGGGGCGGCTGCAACCCCGGAATCCCCCCTCCCCCCCCCAACTACATCCGCCTCCCCTGAATATACCAATAAATGTCGGTTATCAATACAATACAATACACTACGTTTCATTAGGACATCGGCCCATAACACATAACATGTATAATACAATTTTTAACAAATGTAAGCAGCAATAATAAATTACAGGCTTCGAGCTCGCTCGGACAAAGGTCTGTCAAGAAGCATCTGTAATTAAAAAAATTAAAGACTGTTTCTTTCTCTCTGTGATAAGATGTTCTGCAACATACATATCAAAATTGAAAGTAGCAGAGAATGTGGTATATATGGCTATGCTATAGTAAAGCTATTTGCTGTTTTATTAGTTGCAAACTGTATCTCTTGCAATCTACTAGTATTGTATAACGTCTATTGTCACTGCTATTCCACCACTTCAGCTACTGGAGACCGTACAGGGAGGAGTGTTGCGACTGAAACTTCCCCGTGTGGATACCCCGCGTGCCGGATACGGACGGTCTACTAGCACGCGACATGACGGCATCCCGCTTCGGCCTTTCATCACGACACCACGGCTGCCCCGAATAATGACATGGCCGCGCCCTCGCCCCTGGCCCGGCCCAGTGTGTCTCACCTGCCCACCACCGGGAGTGTTAGACAGGGTACGGGATCGAGTATGGCCCATGGAGAACCTAGGGCGGATTGGGGGGCGGATTGGGGGGCGGATACGGTTGCATCTGGAAGGTCGCTGACAGGTAAAATAGCCCGAGTGGTCAACCGAGACTTTTATTTCTGATATGTGGCTGTGACTGGAGAAATGGGTCTTATGGGATTTTCAGCCTGTGTAGCTTCTGATCAAGTAACACACTCCTGTAGCCTGATAACGATATATATTGCTCGACAGGTGTTTCATTGATTGAATTGCGAACAGTGCAGATCCTGATCAAACTGTGGGGATGCACAGGCTGATCTGGAGCTACGCTGATAACAAAACCCAAAAGCCCGATTCTCCAGTCACAGCCACATATGAAACTGCATTGGGTATTACATGTACCTCCCTTACCGCATCGTCGTTTTTCGCCGATATTGATTTCGTAAAAAAGCATAACATCGAAAAGTTAGAGACAAAAATTGAGCTCTTGCGGACGTCGATTTAGACCATATATAGACTGTCCACAGATATCATAAGCCCAATTTCTCCTGGCACCATCCCATATAAGTCGTGCAGCCGGGTATGGAAGGTGTTCGTGCCAATTCTCACCATTAAATATAAGCCGAATGAATGAATGAATGTGTCACCCATACAGATATAAACCGTTACATTGTGTTGGCCCTCGTCAATGTAAGGATCAGTGGAAGAAGTGGGCCAACTCGTGAAGAAGTTAGCCCCCTTCTTCCACCGGCCTCTTCAATTGTACTTGTACACCATCGCTTGCGCGCTAATATTGTCAATTATTTTTTACTTTAAAATATGTGAATATGTGTTACAGCTCAGGCTCAGCCAATCAAGCTGCTTGATTGAGAGTTGTGATTGCCTGAAACATTGAGACATATACTGTAGCACAGCTCAGGCTCAGTCAGTCAAGCTGCTTGATTGAGAGTTTCGATTGTCTGAAACATTTAGACATGGACTGTAGCACAGGCTTAGTTTAGGCTGACATAGACTGGAACTGGTAGCACATCTTAGGCTCAAATCAAATTGATTGAGAGTTTCGATTGTCTGAAACATTGACACATACATTATAGCACAGCTCAGGCTCAGTCAATCAAGTTGAGGATTTCGATTGTCTGAAACATTTAGACATGGACTGTAGCACAGCTTAGGCTCTCCAATCAAACTGCTTATTGAGAGTTTGCAATTGTCTGAAAATTGAGAACTGGAAGTAGCACAGCTCAGGCTCGGCCAATCAAGCTGCTTGATTGAGAATTGCGATTGTCTGAAACATTGAGACATTGGACTGTAGCACAGCTCAGGCTCCAATCGAGCTGCTTGATTGCGAGCTCAGGGGGCCATTTCACTAAACTTCTTACGACTAAAATGTTTGTAAATGCAAACTTGTCTGTAAATTTCACTTTAACAATGCGTATGCAGCCTATGCTCAATAAATGTAAATCTATCAATTGAAATTTCCAGACGATCCTAAATTTGCTCTTACGAACATTTTGGTCGTACGAAGTTTAGTGAAACGGGCCCCAGATTGCCAATAGATGTTCAGAAACGTTGTCATTTGGGCAAGATTTACGCAAGCGGTTGTGTGTAGAGCATGTACGCTTTCGTTGTAGGTGACCTTGGAAAACAGCGGACAGCACGTTGAAGCCGTTATATTAACTAGCGCTCCTTGGCATTTATTTCCTTAACAAATCCAATATGAGAACAATAACTAACATGTTTGTTCGCGTCATGTTAGTTAATTGGCTTATAACAACGAAACCTAAATATCTATTCAGTGTTTGTGTTATTCTCCCATATACGTTTATATATATATATGAACTGAAACTATAACAAGAACAATGAAAATGGCGAACAGTGCAGATCAAGGTCAGACTGTGCGTATGCACAGTCTGATCTTGATCTGCACTGTTCGCAAATTATTCCGATATTTAGATTTTATGGTGGTATAGCCATTTTACATAAACTACAAAATAATTGTAGTGTATTAAACCTGCATTCCGCATCCCAGGTAGTAATATAGGGAGACATTTGTTTCCTCTATTCTTTAGATATTATTTTTTCGGTAAGATAAACCTTCATTTATCATTATCGGAAGCGTTTATTGGCATTGTTATGTTTTTATATCAAATATGAATTGCCGCTTTTGGGCGATAACCGTGTTTCCTTAAAAGGTTAACGAAAGCAAATATTTATTATCTCTATTTGTGTTTTTGATGTGCAATGATCAAGCGGATAGTTCGTGTTTTTTTTTTTGCTTATATTTAACGGCGGCACTGGCTCGAGGACCTTGCATGCCGTCTCCCAAGAATGGGAGAAAGAACGGAGGTAGAGATTTTTTGAGAGAAGCCGGTAATTCGTATTTACAGAGCAACTACGAATTATCGGTACCCATTCACAGCTGGGTGAACTGGAGCAGTGTGGAGCAGTAGTTCGTGTTACTTCATACCACATTATATACCGCGACTGCTGACGTGTCACTTCAAATTTTATGGCAGATTTGTAATTTGTAATTTATTGGTGTACGTTTAACACAAGCATGCTCACGTATGTGGCTGTGACTGGAGAGACAGGACTTATAGGTTGTGCGGCGATCGGTGTATATCCTTATCAGCACAATCTGATCAGGATCTGCCCTGTTCGCCATTTCATCAATGAAGCACCCTTCATGCTTCGAACACGCACTATAGATCGTGATCACTGTATTAAACATTGCTACATTGGAACCTCTCTAAACCGGACACTAATAAAACACATTTAATCGTATTTTTCATCAGTTTCTTGGTCTCAGGCCATAATGTCTGTTCCTGATCGCATAGTACTATGGCTCATAGTGATCAAACGCCTGATTTACAGTGAAACCTCTCGAAACCGGACACCATGGGGATCTCCCAGGGTGTCCGGTTTAGAGTGGTTTCACTGTACATGTACATCATCAATACGGGTCATGACCCTGGGGTCACACGCTACTGCTTATAAAGCAATTAAATTTACATTGTCCTTAAATTCGTTATTGGCCTAAATAGGTGTTATATTTTTTCAGGAATTACACTAGTCATAAATCACATAAGCCCAATGTTGCCAGCCGCAGTCGCATTTATAGAGGATATTTATATTTTTGCAACGAATATGACATATATGTTCATATTCGTTGCAAAAATATGAATATTCAATTTATTATATACCGAGTTGCTATTATTTGAGTTCAGGTGTGGCGTTTATATGTTGTTATTTGGTTAGATGACAATGTGTTTCACATAGTCATCTAACCAAATAACAACATATAAATACTTCAATATGTGAGTCACAACGGTGGTTGATCTGGTGATTACTGAGCAATTCTTATGAACATTTTCATAACGATTGAAGGCAAATGAGGTTGTAGAGAGATGAAATATATGAACACGTTCATGGTGACACCAATCATGATCGATCAGTCGTCGGCTACTAAAATGTGGTGACATATTATAATTTCCATAGTCAAGTCCAGTCTGAATTTTTCATAACCTCCTAATACATATGGGGGTCGTTATTTTGAGCAATTGGAATTGCTCAAACAAAACTGGAGCCTGTTTGTACCTGTTTAGCAATTTCAAATGCATGTGTGTGTATAGGTCATTTGCAGCGCGTGAGAACCAACATAATGAATACCTGACACCAGCCGAATTCACCAAAATTGCAAAGTGTACTTGTCCAGCAAAGTTTACTATGAGGGAGTAATCATTTATTTTTCCCGAAATGCAGTATGTCATATAGAACTAACGACTGCATATATTTGATAATTAAAAGTATGCAGAATTATCATACTGAATGTATTACATTATCACAGCCAAAATGGCTGTGATAATGTAATAAATTCAGTATAATAAACATTAATAAATGTATTTTTAAATTGAAAATTTCTCCCTGAATGTGTACTTAACAAGATAAGTATACTTTTCAATTTTGATGAAATAGGCTACAGGTACCTTAAATGATAACCAAATAATCAGTGAAAACAACTGTATTATCATGCATACCTCGTGTTCGACAACGATTGTTGCTTACATATTTACAATAAACGATACTATGAAGGTGGGATAAAAATAATAAACCAACACTGTCCGCTGAAGATGACATATTATCACACCGTACATGATCTATGGGCACTAATGCCTGCGTTAATCCTAACAATATTTGTAAATTTCTTTATTTAAAACATACTTGAATAATGTGCTTGAAATCAAGCATCTTGATTATCTGAGGCTGAGCTACAGAACAGAACAGAACAGAACAGAACAGGTCAGGCAAACTGAGACAATCAAATTGGTTGATTGCGAGTTGGCATTGGCAATACGAGTCATAATGTTTTAGGACTTTGCTTATATCTGAATAACCATTTGGTCAAATCGGTTGTGAAATATCTCATTAGAAAGCAGGGGGGCCGTTTCAGTAAACTTCGTAAGACTAAAATGTTCGTAAGTGCAAAATTATGATAGTCATTAAATTTCACATTAACAATATGTTCTTGTAAACAATGGATTGATTTACATTTATTGAGCATAGGCTGCATATGCAGCCTATGCTCAATACATGTACATCCATCAATTGAAATTTACAGACGATCATAAATTTGCACTTACGAACATATTAGTAGCACAAAGTTTAGTGAAACTGGCCCCTGGTTCATTTGTGCATGTAATAACATATCGGTTCCACGAAGTAAATCACAAGATTTCATAAAGTATTCATTTATTCGCAGGCATCTAAGTCAGCACGGAGCAGTTTGACGTCGTCTAACGTTACGTAAATATTGAAAAGCTTTGATTCATTGGCTTTCGAAGGGTGTCCTCAAGCCAAAAAATCATCGCACATGCGCCGTTTATTTAAAGTAGAGTTTTATTGTAATGTAACTTGTTTCATTGTATGTAACTATTGCTATCCAATGGTGTAATTAATTTCGATGGAGTGCCACGTACATAATTGCTGTACCGGTACTTAGCGCATGTTTGGTTACCTGTTGTTTTCGCATAGTATACTGTAATTCAACACTTGATGATAACCGGCATGCAACGAATCAGTTAAATAACCGCGGAACGTTGTTCCGGCCATTGACGCGAGGTCACAATTGTTTACTTAACATTTCCTGCACTACCTGCATCCGTGTTGCATAATACGTTTGTCTTCAAACGGACGATGTCGAAACTGGACCAGTGCATAGTTCAGACATTTCTTTGATGGAGAGAGCAATACAGTTAGAGTCCTGCACCATACAATCCGCAGAACTATGAACCTCGAAACACATGTATTCCGTGAAATGTTGGATTTTTAAACTGCTCCGTAGTGACCCGTAGTGACGCTATTTCGTTGCTACAGTTACGCAAGTATGTATAGTTCGCAAAGTATGTTCTTATTATTTTCAAATCAATTCAATTTAACCAGACGTAAATGTCATCTAAAAATGACCACTGTGGCAGGTATATTAAACTTTATTATCAAGAAAGTCCGAGATCTTTATGACTGTATCTTGTAGATGTTCAGAAACTTGTATAATCTGGGAAATATTGACGCGGGCCTGTATTGTTTCATTAGGAGTCTATGTGTTCTGAGCGCACCATTCCTTGACACCGTCGTGGCACATCTTCGCTTCTCCCGCGTCCGCAAAACACGTTTGCTGCAACCAATTGATGAATCTGCCTTCATCCTTCCCATCAAAGAGGTACTTCCCTACCACCTGATACGCCTAAAACAAGCATGGGATAATGATAAGCGAATGTGCATTCTGTATAAAGGGCATAGAAATATGTGCACATTCCACCCCGCGTACAAACTACTAGTGGGTGAGCCAGACCCATGAAAACAGGGTTATCATTACCACCTGGGGGTGGGCAAATTGTCACTATATTTTATTGTATGCATCTTTAGATATTATTTCCGTATGATAGCAATATGTAAGTCTTTGTTTAAATATTGTATGCCCCTATAAGTGGACCCCTCTAACAGCAACATTTCTGCTAAACAATGTGCAGGTTTGATACCATTCAAGTAAAAGCAATGCAAACTCGCATCCACACATCGGAAAAAACACTGAAAAGGTGACAGCCGGTAATTATAAATATCAATCGAAATTGACTATTTTCATCCAAAATGGCCGCCAAAATCGAAGATGGCTGCCAAAACCCAAGTACATTACCCCACTCAGGGCTGTACAAATTGGCACGCCCGACGCCCGGGACAAGTCGGTTTTAATCTCGGGCAAGTGCCTCTATGCTGGAATTTAGTCCCGGGCAAGTCACTATTTTCTGTTAGAACGTCCCGCCACAAGCCCGTTTTTTTGGAACCGGACTGTCATAAACTTAATCCCAAAACTGACCACTTTTATCGATCGATAACGCTGCGGGCGTCCTGGCGATTCGCAGCTACTGTGTTACACAGTACCTGTGTATCGCAATAAAGTGATATAGCAATCTACAGCGACCCTGATTATATTAATTTAATCGAATTTGAAAGTAATTAGCGAATTAGGGAAAACAAAATTTTCTGGCGGCCGATCGATGGTTATTGATTTATTTTATGTATGTTAACGTTTTCGTCTCACTGCGTCGACAGGCCAAGAGACCTAACTTTAGAGAAATAAATGTATGTTCCTTCACGGGGTGGAAATGGAGTTTAAGGTTCTTAATTTAAATTATCGTTTCTACACGGCATATAAACGTTGATTCCCAAGGCGATGTTTGAACCCCACAACCTCCAGATTGGAAGTCGGTGTTCTAAGCCATAGGTCACAACCCATACCTTATAAACGAAGGAAAGAAATGCTCCTAACGAGCGACCATACGTACTTAGAATAACAGCTGACGTAACGCGCGGTAAACAGTAAATGGCCTACGTGACAATTGACCTTTACGTTCCAAGATTTTCACGGTGTGTAATCGATCGTATTTCCTCGCCATCATATGAAACCCGACTCGAGAAACACAAATTAAGTTGTGGATTTCTGAAATTGTCAATTGTTTGTACGGTCTATGAAATCAAACAAATGTGACAATTCTTTTTACAAAATATTAGAATCGTCTAAGGAGACAATTCTCATGTGTTCCAAAACATGTTTGATTAAGACATCGGACAAATGTGAAAAGAAAACCCGAATACATTGATATTTCTTTACATTACATATTTTGATCGTCTTAGGAAACGATTCTCATGTGCTGCCAAATCTTGGTGATCAAAAATAAACAAATATGAAATTCCACAAGCTAATGCGTAATTATCAATTCATCGGCTATGCGATGACGTGAGCGACTACATAGCGTGGTTTTGGTATGTTTGTTTCCACAGAATTCTAAAGGTCAGTCACACTTTGCACGTGAAACTGGATTAGCAACTGATGATTGTAAACACCATCAGGTGTGCAGCTAGACCATATTTATTTTTTGATTACAATCTCGCGTTTTTGTTTTTGCGATCTCGATCTCGCCTTCCGCTTTTGGAAATACGATTTGCCCATGCATGTGTAGACAGCATGCGTGTTGGATTTGCGTTCTACGTACGTACATGCATATAAAGCATGCTAGTTCGAATTGTATTCTACGTACGTACGTACATGTAATGTACGCGCAAAACTCAATTTCAACACGCACACATATTACAGGCCCGTAGCCAGACCTGAGTGTTTGAAGTCGTCGTTTCGAAGGCCCAAGGGGCCTGAGGTATCTAGGGGGTCCGGCGGCATGCACCCCCCCCCCCCGGAAAATTTGAAATATAGGTGGGTAGTGTGAAATGCAATTTTCCTGCATTCTCCGCAACAGCCGAGCTTCTAACTGTGACCTTCCATACCCGATTTTTTTTCTCTCTGAAAAATTGGACCTCGAGGCGGGGGGGGGGGCGTCGTCCGACCGCTCCGACCCCCCCCCCCCCCCCCCAGGCTACGGGCCTGCATAATGACTTGAACAAATGTATTTCCAAAATCGGAAGGCGACATTGTGAAAAGGCCGAGGCGAAAACGCGACATCGCGGTCTCGAAAACGAACGCGAGATCGCCAGGCGAAAACGCGAGAATGAATACAATAGAATTCGTTTTCACGATCTTGTGTATAGGTCGACGATGCGATGCAGTAGCCTAACCAATAACACGTATCGAAATATGGTTTTTTTTTGCTCAATAAACGTGTATTGGCAGCACATTAGAATCGTCTCCTAAGAAGAGTATCATTTTTTTGTCAAATTATGTTTTTGTTATAGATATAAATATAGATGTTTGTCCACATGTGTTCTATTTCTTAATAAAAACGTAAAAATGTTTTTGCAGCACATGAGAATCGTCTCCTAAGACAATGTTTACGTGTCCCTATTAGGGACATGTGGCAACCTCGCGTTTTCGAGCTTTGGAGACGAAAACGCGAAATTCTATCATATTCAATCTCGCGTTTTACAAACACGCCGCACATGCACATGATGCATGAGCAAAACTAATCCGAATTTTTCAATTGCGAAAACGCGAGACGATTCTCAATATTTTAGGAAACGATTTTTATGTTTTATTATTGTCGATAAATGTGTTTTTGAGTATGCACTTGTCGCAACGTTATGTCCGCGGTGGCACAGTGACAAAAGACCACAAGAATAAATATGTACTATACAATGTTTATTATTATAGATATTTAATATAATATGTATATGTGCCAAGTGCTCAATTGTATTATATTACAACTATGATAATAGTTTTTGTTTTGGGACAGTTTCGTATAAGAAATATCACTTTTTCAAAATTACTTGCCCTGAAAATTATATTTTCCGGGACAAGTCCGGGCAAGTCACTTTTGTCAAGTCACTTGTCCGGGACAAGTGGCTAAAAATTCAATTTGTACAGCCCTGCCACTACAATAAATGTGTATGAACTGCATCAATTGTTGGCAAAACAGACGTATTTTTATGCCTGAACTATGTTCTAATAGTAAAATATATCATGATAAGATGTTCATAAATACGTAGCAATTGGGAATATATGTACAAAAAGCCAATGTGGCCTCCACATATCATAGTTGCCAATTTCCAAGTCTGTAGCATCAAAGCAAATTCGCATTTACACATTGTAAAACGATATGAAAACATGATAATCAATGGTTGCAATTTATAGAACATCGGAACTTGTAGTTTCGTCAAAAAATGCTACCAAAATATAAGATGGCCGCCAAAATTATAACAAGTTCACTCACCTACCCAACCCACGGCTAACACAATCTAACTACAGTATAACAATTATAATAAATGCAATTCACTATTTTTCCCAAAAAAATCCCAATTCTACATGTACATGTAACTCTACAATCAATTACTATCTATATAGTTTAGTAGTGAAGAAATAAAAAAAAAACACATTAATTAATGAAGAAATGAAAAATAAAAAAAATAATGAAAATTACATAAGAAAATTAAGAAATGAATGCTGATTATATCAATAGTTCACTATTTTCCTTCATAATTCACAATACAAAGTTGAAACAGAGCATTGTCCTAATTTTCCCCAAGGCTATGCTTATAACAACAATATTACCTGTACAAAAGTCCTGATTCTCCTACATTGAAATTAGCCCTAAATTAACAAAAGTATGAGAATCAGGAAGACACCGTGACACATATTGTAATAGCCTAAATTCCATATATAAATCGAAGATGGGTACCAAATAGCAAAACTTCTACACTTTACCATGCTTGTCCTAAGTCATTATATTTCAAGTAATTAACGGCAATCACAAATTGATCAAATAGGCAAAATAAATTATAGCGTTATCAAAACCAGCTTTTATATAAATATGTAATAAGGATACTTATATAAAATCAAGATGGCTGCCGAAATTAGTATTCCATCATGTATCACTGTTTTGTCTACCATTTTGAGATTGTGTGTTAAATTGGTCTCTTCTGAAAAAAATGGTGTGTTATCCTGTGGAAGAAAACGTATATGAATGTTGGTTCGTCAAAGCTAAATAAGTACATGTATGTGTATTTGACTGGTAAATAAAGAAATCACTGTATTATACTTCAATTTTGAATAAAGCCATGCATTTCCGAAACCATTTATATATACATGCTTACTGTTTACTATGTTCTCGGTGATGTTGTTATGCACGTGTGTTCTGCGATGGTATTAATATGAGTGTAATTCATCATCTGTTAGCATCCAAATGTATAATGTATTATTGTAATTTCAAGGACATGGTGTACTCGTCATATTGCTATTCTAGTAGTTTAATGAATCTCGGCCATGCTACTAGTTTCAGAACGACAGCTATGTTTAATATTCAACATACTCCTCGTTGCAATGTCCATACATTGTATTTGTTCATGTGGATTATATAAAATATAAATAGTACACCTAAAGACGAGCATGAAGCTGTAAGCACAGAGCTTTCAACGGACATCAATGTACACTCTAAGACCTAACAATGTACGACTCACTATGAAATAAACATATACTATTTATTCACTTCGATATTACGTTAAGTGAGTGTTTATTTATGACAGTGTCAACCGTATTGAAAGGGTCACCCAGTTGTGATTCTTTGAATATCATAATTCCCCAAATTCCTATATTTTTAATAGATACCACTAATATTTGAGCCAGGGTATGGGAAAAACATAATGTAGCATACACATGCCTTTTTCACGTTTCATTATTCCATAAACAGCATTCTATTAGGATTATAATGATACATTACTTTCAAGTATATATCATTGCTGAACGCTGCAGATTGTTTCGGACGTCGTTGAAGTTTGTATGTCCTACGTTTTCTTAGCTTGTACATTTATTATTCCAAATCAAACGAATCTCGTAATTCTGAACATGTATATTGTAAAAAACCACAGTGTTTGATCTTTGTACGTGGCTGCTATAACACTATGTGTGTATCGGCTGCGTTGGAACCACGCCATGTAACTTTATCGTGCGTTTACTCCATGGCAAAGCAGTTACCACGCCAACGTTGGAAATGTTATGGACATGCCCATTTATTCAGATCAGTTCGTATTTATATTCTATCAGTCAATAATTTCTACGTGCCCACCGAGCATACACACATATATAAATCCAAAACATCCTGAAATCCTTGCGACTAGTATTTAACAAATAAACCAGTAAATGGCATATGTAGCTAACGGGGATAGTAGATTTAAAAACACAATCTACTATTGTTATCAATATCTACTAAAGATAAAATAAACATACATTTCAAACAGAAATATATATCTGTTTTATAACATACGACACTATGTGATGCGACAATACCCCTGTCTATTGGTTACGCGTAGCTACACAAAGTTTACACCAGTAACGCATACGAAACATTGCAACTGGCAAGGCAAGAGTTGCAATAATTGTCTAGTGTAATACCGCTAAAGCACTTAGTTAACTAAGCGTGGACGATAATATTTGCCATTTTACACCACCATGTTGTTTTCAATCATATTTCCTTCAAATTAAATGATATTGAAACATTTAATGTTCATTTAAACAACACGTCCTGGGAGTATGTCAACAGACTACTTCATTTTAATAATGTATTGTACTAACTTAAAGTTAGTCACTGCCAGACATATAGTCGACGACAATTTCCACCTATTCATCAGTGTTGATTACGATGGCAATCATTGAAGTGTATTCTATAAACCGAGCGGGGATGTTCACCTGATGTTCGTATTGGCAATCAGTTAATATCAGGACATTTACTTATGTTGGCTCCAACTAGTGCTGAGGGAAGATGCTGTCAAATGCAGCAGTTATGTGTAGTATATTACAATGCTACTGGTATTACGTTGAAGTACACTGCTGCTATGACGTGCTTGTAATGGCAATTGCATGGCCTGTATAAAAATATGTTGTTCGGCAGAGCTCCCGACAGCTTCCGCAATGCTACTCAATTTGATAATATTGTCCCTTATTTTGTAGCATTTGCTTTGTTTCATTTTACTTGGGTGACCTTTTGCACGGGTATCAAATAGCGTTTATAAGAAGCAAATAATAAGAATGAAACATACGCAGTAGATATCCGTGTTTATATCATATGTGTGGTTTATATATGAATGGCGTAACACATTCCGCGGTTGTATGAAACCTAGTGTTATATGAAGTTATATGATAGTGCTCGGTTTGCTCGCCAGATTGCTCGGATTGCTCGCCAGATTGCTCGGATTGCTCGGGAAGGTCGAAATGCCTGCTCGCGATTCCCAGGTTCTCCATTTCTAGCCAACAAGGATAGCAAAAATAGAAATCCTGGGAAGCAAACTGTGCACCCTGGAGAACCCGAGCCCCCTGGGAATCGCGAGCAGGCATTTCGACCATTTCGAGCAATCCGAGCAATCTGGCGAGCAATCCGAGCAATCTGGCGAGCAAACCGAGCAATCAGAGCAATCTGGCGAGCAATCCGAGCAATTTGGCGAGCAAATCGAGCAATCCGAGCACCACGAACAAGTATTTCGACCATTTCGAACGATTTGGGAATTCCATGTTGGACAAATGCCCCCTAGCTGCCCATTGTGTGGTGTTGGTATGCCTAGTCGTGGTGCTGGTATGCCTAGTCGTGGTGCTGGTATGCCTAGGTGTGGTGTTGGTATGCCTAGGTGTGGTGCTGGTATGCCTAGGCGTGGTGTTGGTATGCCTAGTCGTGGTGCTGGTATGCCTAGTCGTGGTGCTGGTATGCCTAGGTGTGGTGCTGGTACGCCTAGGCGTGGTGTTGGTATGCCTAGTCGTGGTGCTGGTATGCCTAGTCGTGGTGCTGGTATGCCTAGTCGTGGTGCTGGTACGCCTAGGCGTGGTGTTGGTATGCCTAGTCGTGATGCTGGTATGCCTAGGCTGCCCATTCGAAACTATTCTGGAATTGTTGCTACTATTGGGCAAGCTACAAACATTCTATATTTTCTCTTGGATGGTGTTGTTCGAATGTCTCCCAATTTGCATCGTAGTGGATTCTGTAGTTTGCGCAATGGCAGACCTATTTCTTGTTGGAGGAAGTATCCATATATTGGAACTTCCATCCCATTTTTCTCTACACCATCTTGTCTACAGCTACTAGAAACAGTATCGTTCTATCTGCTCCCCTATATTTTGTTTTCGCATACCTAGAGCTAGTATAGGAACCAGGGTCTATATCTACATCCCGCACTATCTTTGTTTTCCCCAATGTAGTCTCTTCTAGAAATAATCTATAGCTTCGTACTCTTCCGCATCCTTGGCAATACGCTGTATTCTTTCTAGCTCTCTGGATTTGGTGTTTGCAGAACCTCTATAGGATTCCACCATATTGTGCGGCCACTAGCCGCTACAAACTTTTTCGCTGGACATATCCGTATTCGGAGTTCTAGGTTCCCCAGCTAGCCAAAATGTTTCCTTGTAGTTGGCTTCTAGACTCTCGAACATATGTTTGCAGCTGTCTAGAATTTTGCAAAGAGCCATACAGAAATAGATTCTCCTCCTAGCGGATCCTGCAAAACTACTCTCTTCCCCATGTAGTCGTACTCTGTTTGCGGACCATTCCAGTACGGCTCTCGAAAAACTTTTCCGGATATTTTCTCTGTTTTTGTAGAACACCCCAAACATACTTCCGAAGCTTCTCTTTCTTTCTAGTATATGC